>CP092883.1:9316123-9355748 GCA_030710605.1 Cordylochernes scorpioides | reverse complement strand
CGAAACCGCTGAGAGGGTTCACCACTGATGTGCCAAGGCCTCCCAATATTTTTCATCACAGTAAAGACAGTAGAAGTTTGTGTTATATTTTAAAAATAAACATTTTTGCTATAATGATTCTATTTCTTATATGGCACGTTATAATTACATACTTAACATTTAATGGGCTAACGGCAGGATAATTTGTCTCCACAAAGGATAGGTCCATTAAGGAAGAGTTCATGAAGTATGTGGCGATCCGCGGCCATTTCTTCCTGTTTGGAAAACGTCCAACTTGGAGTGACCTCATATATCTAAAGATTTGTCCTTCACCATGTAGATCTCCCGCCCGAGTCTTCTTTTACGACCTCTACGTCTACTTTTTTTCTGGAATGGGATCGTGAAGTTTATACTGTGGAGCTGTTTTAGTTCTTTGTGTGTTGTGTTTTGTAATTGGTACGAATGTCTTCAAACTAATGAGAAACTATTTGGGGAGAAATTTTCTGTCATTGGTGGTGAACTCTACCAGCTGTTTTGTCTGCTTTGAGAACAGAGCTATGGTCATTAAGGTGGGTTGAGAGTTGTGACAGATTGTACTGTAAGTACACCACATATCTACATATTTACAAATAACAAAAAAAGCCTTTATTTAGGGTCACTGACCCTATACAGGATTCACCAGAGGTATGCATAAGAACAAAGCAGTGAGACAAAGGAAATAACGATATATACAGAGTAAGAAGAAAAAGAAAAAAAAAACAAGAAAAGAAAAAAATAAGAAAAAGGGAAGCAAGAAATCAACACAAAAAGAGTAGCAGTAAGAAAGTGAGGAGTGAGTATCACTTGGCCTTCTTCTGAGATATGGACTTGTGGAAACCATAAAACGCCGTAGCAATATACTTATTCTGGGTCATATTGACAATTATTGATGGAAGTGAAGCACAGAGTTGCCCAGTTTTGAGCATAAGGGTTCTTCTTTCTTCTTTCAGAGCAGGGCAATCAAAAATATAGTGAGTGATTTCATTTTTTAGTTTTGAATTACAGAAGGTACAAGTCGGGTCCTCACCGCAGAGCATCTTGGTGTGGTTTTCTCTAAAAAAACTTGAAAGTATTCTAACTTGTGCGAGTAGTCTTACAACCGGGAAAGGAAAATCTCCTAAAAGGTATCCCTCCGTCATGAAAGATATGTGAATGTCTTTGTAGTGAGAGTATAGCTTAGATTTATCCATTCTTGTAAGGTCGTTTTGTATAGATTGGTCTGCCGCTGTTTTTAAGAGCCCTGTAATCGCGCTCCTCAGCGTTTCAGGGTCATCACAGGAAACAAGTGCAGGGGATCCATTATTGTTAAGCAGATTGGTGAGCTTTTTAATGAAACCGATGGGTGTGCCCAAAGCATTAGACAGTTCCCGTGTTCTATTAAAACATATACGTGGCAATCTGTCACTGCTCATATTCAACACCCGCAGCCAATACTTCAGGGTTAATTTTAAGGCTGTTACACTCAATGAGATACGACCGGTTTCTAATCTGATTAGGTAGCCTGGAGTGTATCTGGGCAGATTCAGGAACCTACGGATAAATATGTCTTGTATACTATCCAATAAGTCTTTATGCTCTGTTGCCCACAATGGAGCGGCATACATCAGGACAGCTCTCACTATTGTATCAAAGAGTTTGGTTGATAAATTTATTGACTTTGCTTTTGATTTTATTAATATTGGGTGTGTGGCGTTAATTGCTGTAAGTGCTTTTCCTTTAAAGTAATTTGCCGGGTGAGTAGTTGTTATTGTTGGTGTCAGAGGGAATCCCAAGTATGTATATCTTGAAGTTATTGTTATGGGTTTATCATTCCAGAACCATCTATCCTTATTTGAGGGTTTACCTCCATTACGGAACACCATAATCTTTGACTTGGACTCATTTAGTGTCATTAAGTTCTCATCGAGATATTCTTTCAGTATTTTGATCTTCTTTTGGAGGTTCATTTTGGACTCACCTATAATTGCTATGTCGTCGGCGTACAGCAATAAATGGATATCTCCAAATTCTGGCAAATTTACACTCGGCAGGTCTGAGTTATTGTAAATTTCGATTAAGTCCGTGATAAATAATATAAATAGCAGTGGGGAAAGTGGTTCTCCTTGGAGGACTCCCGAGTTTATCTTAATACTTTCCGTAAATGATCCCTTCCATATCTACATATTTAGTAACAGACCATGGTGGGTAGTGACAGCTTGTACTGTAAGTACACAACATGTCTACACATGTAGTACCAGGCCATGGTGGGCAGTGACAGCTTGTACTGTAAGTACACAACATGTCTACACATGTAGTACCAGGCCATGGTGGGCAGTGACAGCTTGTACTGTAAGTACACCACATGTCTACATATGTAGTACCAGGCCATGGTGGGCAGTGACAGCTTGTACTGTAAGTACACAACATGTCTACACATGTAGTACCAGGCCATGGTGGGCAGTGACAGCTTGTACTGTAAGTACACCACATGTCTATACATGTAGTACCAGGCCATGGTGGGTAGTGACAGCTTGTACTGTAAGTACACAACATGTCTACACATGTAGTACCAGGCCATGGTGGGTAGTGACAGCTTGTACTGTAAGTACACCACATGTCTACACTCGGCCGTGCGGCCACGCGTCGCGCGAGCTCCCGAGTTTTTCGCCTCTGGCGAGCGGAATAACGTCGCGGATGGCGACGAATTTGGCACGGGCTGAAAGCCCGTCAAAAGCCGAAGACAAGCCTGTAAGGCTCGGCTCTAAAGCACAGCCCAGTGCGGAAATAACAGCAAAAGATGTTTTGCAGAACAAAAATCCAATAGTTTTGACTAAAAATCAAAACTATGTAAATCCCTCCGCCGGCAGCCAGGATGCAAATTCTGCCGCGCCGGTCGACCTTGCGGCTATTCCAACTTCTGACGCCGCTGCTCAAGTCCGGAGAAACTGGGCTGACATCACAGAAGAGGTGAATCCTGGAGCTGAGGAAGGATTTACCCTCGTCCAGGGTAGGAAGAGGCGCCGTGGCTCGGCAAATTCGCCTACGGCGGCTGCACCATCCTCCAATCCCGGAGGCTCTAGGACCATTCGCCGACCTCAACCATCGGCGGGTTCGGTGCCGCGGGCCCAAGAGATCAGGGTCACCAGAGCACACATCGCGGAAGCCAGGGCGCGGCAGGCGTCCTCCTCCGAGGAACACTGTGTGTACATCGAACACAGCCCCGAACTGGAGCCCTTCCACTACCTTAGGGCACTGGACAGGATGCTCGGAGGAACTGCCGGAGTCATCCAGATCACCAAGGTGAACGGCCACCAGCTCCTGGGACTGACCAACAGAGGCCTGGCCGAGCGCCTCATAAGTGAGGGCCTCGAGGTTGAGGGAACACTCCTCAGAGCATTCCCTTTCCGCAAAAGAGCGGAAAGGATTACAGTGGGTAACCTCCCCTTCTTTGTGGCGGACTCTACTGTCATCACCGCCCTCTCTCCATATGGGCGGGTTACGTCCATCGCCCCTAAGCAGATGAAGGCGGGCCCCTACGTCTACGTTGATGGCCGGCGTGACGTCTTCATCACCCTACATGAGGGGATCACCATCGAGAGGCTTCCAACCCGCCTTGACATCAACATCAAAGGCCAAGCCTGGCCTGCGTACCTGTCCTCGGGCATCAGATGTTCCAGGTGCCACGGACAAGGGCATCGGAGGGCCATCTGCCCCCTGCTTGCAGGGCTGGCCAACAACACCAGAACGGCCCCACCGACCACTCCTGCTGGCGTCCCACCACCGACCACCCCTGCACCGCCTCAGCGGTCAGCAGCCCAGCCTCCTGCGCCGACACCCTCCAATCCAGCCATGGAGGTTTGCAGCGCTCCTCCCGTGGCCCGAGCTGCGCTCCACTCATCCGCACCTCGGCCATCTCCACCAGCGGCCCCAGCCTTTCCTATGGAGGAGACGCCTCCTGCCCCTCCACCAGTGACCCCTGCTCCGTCCCTGCAAACACCTGGGAGTCGCGAGCCTGCGGCCCCTACTCCGGACGTGGAGATGTCCATCGTGGAGGAGACCTTTGCGTCCTCCACGTCATCGGCAAAAAACGCTACGAGAGTCGACCTCGATGCTTTCATCGAGGGGCTCCCCAGCGTGTCATTCGCTAAGACGGACGCCCTTGGTCTTGGGCGGGAGGAGGTCCTGGACCTCCTCTCCTCAAGGACCAAGGCGCAGAGGAAGGGACCCCTCCTGTCGCCTCCGCAGTGCGACGCCCTCGTCGGCCTGATCGGTCAAATTCTGGACCTGAAGCCCGGACACACCTCTAATTTATATAAGGTCCTCGGACAAGTCAAGGCCGAGCTCAGGACAACACCAGCAGAGCCTCCAACACCCCCACTGCCTGCGCCTCGGCCTTCTGGACCAACGCCACCTACTTCCCACAGCGAAGAACTGATGCCTGCTGTGATGACACCTCCGCCGCCTGCCATGGAGGATGATCCGAACGTGACCCAATGGCAGATGTCACTATCTCTGTTTCAGATCTTCATGAAAGAACCCGACTTGGGGCCTACGTCCAAATCGGGAATTGACCAATCAGAACTCACGGATGCGACCCTTAACCCCAGGGAAAGGGAGGAACTCATCGAGCAACTTTTGCCCAGGCAAAGGAACATTCTGGCTCAGATCCTTGACGCTCTCTTGGAGCGCGCTCTGGACTTGGATCCTTTTCTTCGCGGGAAGCTTTCTGAGCTCAGGGCCTCCTTGCCTCCCTAACCCAGACCCTCTTTGAGGGCACCCCCTGTTTTTTTTTGTTGCTGTAAATACTTTTTATTGCTTAACTCTCCGGAGTGTTCTTAATTGACTAAGAGGTCAATAAAGTAATTTTAATTGTCACAACATGTCTACACATGTAGTACCAGGCCATGGTGGGCAGTGACAGCTTGTACTGTAAGTACGCCACATGTCTACATATGTAGTACCAGGCCATGGTGGGTAGTGACAACTTGTACTGTAAGTACACCACATGTCTACATATGTAGTACCAGGCCATGGTGGGTAGTGACAGCTTGTACTGTAAGTACACCACATGTCTACACTCGGCCGTGCGGCCACGCGTCGGGCGAGCTCCCGAGTTTTTCGCCTCTGGCGAGCGGAATAACGTCGCGGATGGCGACGAATTTGGCACGGGCTGAAAGCCCGTCAAAAGCCGAAGACAAGCCTGTAAGGCTCGGCTCTAAAGCACAGCCCAGTGCGGAAATAACAGCAAAAGATGTTTTGCAGAACAAAAATCCAATAGTTTTGACTAAAAATCAAAACTATGTAAATCCCTCCGCCGGCAGCCAGGATGCAAATTCTGCCGCGCCGGTCGACCTTGCGGCTATTCCAACTTCTGACGCCGCTGCTCAAGTCCGGAGAAACTGGGCTGACATCACAGAAGAGGTGAATCCTGGAGCTGAGGAAGGATTTACCCTCGTCCAGGGTAGGAAGAGGCGCCGTGGCTCGGCAAATTCGCCTAAGGCGGCTGCACCATCCTCCAATCCCGGAGGCTCTAGGACCACTCGCCGACCTCAACCATCGGCGGGTTCGGTGCCGCGGGCCCAAGAGATCAGGGTCACCAGAGCACACATCGCGGAAGCCAGGGCGCGGCAGGCGTCCTCCTCCGAGGAACACTGTGTGTACATCGAACACAGCCCCGAACTGGAGCCCTTCCACTACCTTAGGGCACTGGACAGGATGCTCGGAGGAACTGCCGGAGTCATCCAGATCACCAAGGTGAACGGCCACCAGCTCCTGGGACTGACCAATAGAGGCCTGGCCGAGCGCCTCATAAGTGAGGGCCTCGAGGTTGAGGGAACACTCCTCAGAGCATTCCCTTTCCGCAAAAGAGCGGAAAGGATTACAGTGGGTAACCTCCCCTTCTTTGTGGCGGACTCTGCTGTCATCACCGCCCTCTCTCCATATGGACGGGTTACGTCCATCGCCCCTAAGCAGATGAAGGCGGGCCCCTACATCTACGTCGATGGCCGGCGTGACGTCTTCATCACCCTACATAAGGGGATCACCATCGAGAGGCTTCCAACCCGCCTTGAAATCAACATCAAAGGCCAAGCCTGGCCTGCGTACCTATCCTCGGGCATCAGATGTTCCAGGTGCCACGGACAAGGGCATCGGAGGGCCATCTGCCCCCTGCTTGCAGGGCTGGCCAACAACACCAGAACGGCCCCACCGACCACTCCTGCTGGCGTCCCACCACCGACCACCCCTGCACCGCCTCAGCGGTCAGCAGCCCAGCCTCCTGCGCCGACACCCTCCAATCCAGCCATGGAGGTTTGCAGCGCTCCTCCCGTGGCCCGAGCTGCGCTCCACTCATCCGCACCTCGGCCATCTCCACCAGCGGCCCCAGCCTTTCCTATGGAGGAGACGCCTCCTGCCCCTCCACCAGTGACCCCTGCTCCGTCCCTGCAAACACCTGGGAGTCGCGAGCCTGCGGCCCCAACTCCGGACGTGGAGATGTCCATCGTGGAGGAGACCTTTGCGTCCTCCACGTCATCGGCAAAAAACGCAACGAGAGTCGACCTCGATGCTTTCATCGAGGGGCTCCCCAGCGTGTCATTCGCTAAGACGGACGCCCTTGGTCTTGGGCGGGAGGAGGTCCTGGACCTCCTCTCCTCGAGGACCAAGGCGCAGAGGAAGGGACCCCTCCTGTCGCCTCCGCAGTGCGACGCCCTCGTCGGCCTGATCGGTCAAATTCTGGACCTGAAGCCCGGACACACCTCTAATTTATATAAGGTCCTCGGACAAGTCAAGGCCGAGCTCAGGACAACACCAGCAGTGCCTCCAACACCCCCACTGCCTGCGCCTCGGCCTTCTGGACCAACGCCACCTACTTCCCACAGCGAAGAACTGATGCCTGCTGTGATGACACCTCCGCCGCCTGCCCTGGAGGATGATCCGGACCTGACCCAATGGCAGATGTCACTATCTCTGTTTCAGATCTTCATGAAAGAACCCGACTTGGGGCCTACGTCCAAATCGGGAATCGACCAATCAGAACTCACGGATGCGACTCTTAACCCCAGGGATAGGGAGGAACTCATCGAGCAACTTCTGCCCAGGCAAAGGAACATTCTGGCTCAGATCCTTGACGCTCTCTTGGAGCGCGCTCTGGACTTGGATCCTTTTCTTCGCGGGAAGCTTTCTGAGCTCAGGGCCTCCTTGCCTCCCTAACCCAGACCCTCTTTGAGGGCACCTCTTATTGCTTTGTTGCTGTAAATACTTTTCACTGCTTAACTCTCCGGAGTGTTCTTAATTGACTAAGAGGTCAATAAAGTAATTTTAATTGTCAATTGTCACATGTCTACATATGTAGTACCAGGCCATGGTGGGCAGTGACAGCTTGTACTGTAAGTACGCCACATGTCTACATATGTAGTACCAGGCCATGGTGGGTAGTGACAACTTGTACTGTAAGTACACCACATGTCTACACTCGGCCGTGCGGCCACGCGTCGCGCGAGCTCCTGAGTGTTTCGCCTCTGGCGGGCGAAAAGTGTCGCGGATGGCGACAAATTTTATACGGGCTGAAAGCCCGTCAAAAGCCGAGCAAAAGCCTGTAAGGCACGGCTCACTAGCACAACCATGTGCAGAATTATCTGCAAATCAAGATTTGCAGAACGAAATTCCAATAGTTTTGAGAAAAAATCAAAACTATGTAAATCCGCCCGCCGGCGGCCAGGATGCAAATTCTGCCGCGCCGGTCGACCTCTCTCTTGCGGCTATTCCAACTTCTAACGCCGCTGCTCAAGTCCGGAGAAACTGGGCTGACATCACAGAACAGGTGAATCCTGGAGCTGAGGAAGGATTTACCCTCGTCCAGGGTAGGAAGAGGCGCCGTGGCTCGGGGAATTCACCTACGACGGCTGCACCCTCCTCCAATGCCGGAGCTTCCAGGACCATTCGCCGACCTCAATCATCGGCGGGATCAGTGCCCCGAGCCCAAGAAATCAGGGCCACCAGGGCTCACATCGCGGATGCCAGGGCGCGGCAGGCGTCCTCTTCCGAGGAACACTGTGTGTACATCGAACACAGCCCCGAACTTGAGCCCTTCCACTACCTTAGGGCTTTGGATAGGAAACTCGGAGGAACCGCCGGAGTCATCCAGATCACCAAGGTGAACGGCCACCAGCTACTGGGACTAACCAACAGAGGCCTGGCCGAGCGCCTCATAAGTGAGGGCCTCGAGGTTGAGGGAACACTCCTCAGGGCATTCCCTTTCCGCAAAAGAGCTGAAAGGATTACAGTGGGTAACCTCCCCTTCTTTGTGGCGGACTCTGATGTCATCACCGCCCTCTCTCCATTTGGGCGGGTTACGTCCATCGCCCCTAAGCAGATGAAGGCGGGCCCCTACGTCTACGTCGATGGCCGGCGTGACGTCTTCATCACCCTACATGAGGGGATCACCATAGAGAGGCTTCCAACCCGCCTCGACATCAACATCAAAGGCCAAGCCTGGCCTGCATACCTATCCTCGGGCATCAGGTGTTCCAGGTGCCACGGACAAGGGCATCGGAGGGCCATCTGCCCCCTGCTTGCAGGGCTGGCCAACAACACCAGAATGGCCCCACCAACCACTCCTGCTGGCGTCCCACCACCGACCACCTCTGCACCGCCTCAGCGGTCAGCAGCCCAGCCTCCTGCGCCAGCTCCCTCCAATCTAGCCATGGAGGTTTGCAGCGCTCCTCCCATGGCCCGAGCTGTGCTCCATCCATCCGCACCTCGGTCATCTCCACCAGCGGCCCCAGCCTTACCTATGGAGGAGACGCCTTCTGCCCCTCCACCTGTGATCCCTGCTCCGTCCCTGCAGGTACCCAAGAATCCCGTGGACCCTCGCTCGGCGACGCCGCGTCATCCAGAGCCGACGCCTCCCGCTCGACCTGACCTCGCTGCCCCGCGTGGCCCTCCGCCCATCCAGGAGACCCTCGGGCCTGCAGCCCCAACACAGGACTTGGAGATGTCCATCGTGGAGGAGACCACTGCGTCCTCCGCGTCATCAACAAGAAACGCAACGAGAGTCGACCTCGATGCGTTCATCGAGGTGCACCCCAGCGTGTCCTTCGCTGAGACGGACGCCCTTGGTCTTGGGCGGGAGGAGGTCCTGGACCTCCTCTCCTCGAGGACCAAGGCGCAGAGGAAGGGACCCCTCCTGTCGCCTCCGCAGTGCGACGCCCTCGTCGGCCTGATCGGTCAAATTCTGGACCTGAAGCCCGGACACACCTCTAATTTATATAAGGTCCTCGGACAAGTCAAGGCCGAGCTCAGGACAACACCAGCAGTGCCTCCAACACCCCTACTGCCTGCGCCTCGGCCTTCTGGACCAACGCCACCTACTTCCCACAGCGAAGAACTGATGCCTGCTGTGATGACACCTCCGCCGCCTGCCCTGGAGGATGATCCGGACCTGACCCAATGGCAGATGTCACTATCTCTGTTTCAGATCTTCATGAAAGAACCCGACTTGGGGCCTACGTCCAAATCGGGAATCGACCAATCAGAACTCACGGATGCGACTCTTAACCCCAGGGATAGGGAGGAACTCATCGAGCAACTTCTGCCCAGGCAAAGGAACATTCTGGCTCAGATCCTTGACGCTCTCTTGGAGCGCGCTCTGGACTTGGATCCTTTTCTTCGCGGGAAGCTTTCTGAGCTCAGGGCCTCCTTGCCTCCCTAACCCAGACCCTCTTTGAGGGCACCCCCTATTGCTTTGTTGCTGTAAATACTTTTCACTGCTTAACTCTCCGGAGTGTTCTTAATTGACTAAGAGGTCAATAAAGTAATTTTAATTGTCAATTGTCACATGTCTACATATGTAGTACCAGGCCATGGTGGGCAGTGACAGCTTGTACTGTAAGTACGCCACATGTCTACATATGTAGTACCAGGCCATGGTGGGTAGTGACAACTTGTACTGTAAGTACACCACATGTCTACACTCGGCCGTGCGGCCACGCGTCGCGCGAGCTCCTGAGTGTTTCGCCTCTGGCGGGCGAAAAGTGTCGCGGATGGCGACAAATTTTATACGGGCTGAAAGCCCGTCAAAAGCCGAGCAAAAGCCTGTAAGGCACGGCTCACTAGCACAACCATGTGCAGAATTATCTGCAAATCAAGATTTGCAGAACGAAATTCCAATAGTTTTGAGAAAAAATCAAAACTATGTAAATCCGCCCGCCGGCGGCCAGGATGCAAATTCTGCCGCGCCGGTCGACCTCTCTTGCGGCTATTCCAACTTCTAACGCCGCTGCTCAAGTCCGGAGAAACTGGGCTGACATCACAGAACAGGTGAATCCTGGAGCTGAGGAAGGATTTACCCTCGTCCAGGGTAGGAAGAGGCGCCGTGGCTCGGGGAATTCACCTACGACGGCTGCACCCTCCTCCAATGCCGGAGCTTCCAGGACCATTCGCCGACCTCAATCATCGGCGGGATCAGTGCCCCGAGCCCAAGAAATCAGGGCCACCAGGGCTCACATCGCGGATGCCAGGGCGCGGCAGGCGTCCTCTTCCGAGGAACACTGTGTGTACATCGAACACAGCCCCGAACTTGAGCCCTTCCACTACCTTAGGGCTTTGGATAGGAAACTCGGAGGAACCGCCGGAGTCATCCAGATCACCAAGGTGAACGGCCACCAGCTACTGGGACTAACCAACAGAGGCCTGGCCGAGCGCCTCATAAGTGAGGGCCTCGAGGTTGAGGGAACACTCCTCAGGGCATTCCCTTTCCGCAAAAGAGCTGAAAGGATTACAGTGGGTAACCTCCCCTTCTTTGTGGCGGACTCTGATGTCATCACCGCCCTCTCTCCATTTGGGCGGGTTACGTCCATCGCCCCTAAGCAGATGAAGGCGGGCCCCTACGTCTACGTCGATGGCCGGCGTGACGTCTTCATCACCCTACATGAGGGGATCACCATAGAGAGGCTTCCAACCCGCCTCGACATCAACATCAAAGGCCAAGCCTGGCCTGCATACCTATCCTCGGGCATCAGGTGTTCCAGGTGCCACGGACAAGGGCATCGGAGGGCCATCTGCCCCCTGCTTGCAGGGCTGGCCAACAACACCAGAATGGCCCCACCAACCACTCCTGCTGGCGTCCCACCACCGACCACCTCTGCACCGCCTCAGCGGTCAGCAGCCCAGCCTCCTGCGCCAGCTCCCTCCAATCTAGCCATGGAGGTTTGCAGCGCTCCTCCCATGGCCCGAGCTGTGCTCCATCCATCCGCACCTCGGTCATCTCCACCAGCGGCCCCAGCCTTACCTATGGAGGAGACGCCTTCTGCCCCTCCACCTGTAATCCCTGCTCCGTCCCTGCAGGTACCCAAGAATCCCGTGGACCCTCGCTCGGCGACGCCGCGTCATCCAGAGCCGACGCCTCCCGCTCGACCTGACCTCGCTGCCCCGCGTGGCCCTCCGCCCATCCAGGAGACCCTCGGGCCTGCAGCCCCAACACAGGACGTGGAGATGTCCATCGTGGAGGAGACCACTGCGTCCTCCGCGTCATCAACAAGAAACGCAACGAGAGTCGACCTCGATGCGTTCATCGAGGTGCACCCCAGCGTGTCCTTCGCTGAGACGGACGCCCTTGGTCTTGGGCGGGAGGAGGTCCTGGACCTCCTCTCCTCGAGGACCAAGGCGCAGAGGAAAGGACCCCTCCTGTCGCCTCCGCAGTGCGACGCCCTCGCCGGCCTTATCGGTCAAATTCTGGACCTGAAGCCCGGACACACCTCTAATTTATACAAGGTCCTTGGTCAGGTTAGAGCTGAGCTAACGAAAACACCAGCCGCAGCACCAACACCCCCACTGCCTGCTCCTCGGCCTGCTGAGAAGGCGCCGCCCGCTCCTCAAGGAGAGGAGTCAGCACCAGCTGAAGTGGCATATCCGCCTCCACTGCCAGTCAAGATGACAGACGAGGCCCGTGAGAGGTGGCTCCTCGACCTGTTCAAGGAATTGAACTATAGGACCTTCCTGATGCCCTTACTTAGTTGGACCAGACCGGAACAAATCATTCGTGCGGCTCTGCATGCCGGAGAAGAACGGAATGATATTCTCGGCGCACATCCAAACCAAAGGAGCATCCTTGCGAACTTCTTGGGCTCTGTCATCGAGCGTGCTCGAGGCGATGATCAATCTGCTCTCGACCAATTGTCGGACTTTAGGTCAATGTTGTGCCGCTGATGAAACTATTGTAAATAATTGTAATTTTTTTCCCCCCACTGACTTGAGTGTAACAATTGACTGAGTTGTCAATAAACGTGTTTTTAATTGTCAATTGTCACATGTCTACACATGTAGTACCAGGCCATGGTGGGCAGTGACAGCTTGTACTGTAAGTACACCATATGTTTACACATGTAGTACCAGGCCATGGTGGGCAGTGACAGCTTGTACTGTAAGTACACCACATGTCTACACATGTAGTACCAGGCCATGGTGGGTAGTGACAGCTTGTACTGTAAGTACACCATATATCTACACATGTAGTACCAGGCCATAGTAAATAGAAGTTTTTTTTGACGTTTTAATGCTGTTAGTAAATCACATGTCTACTTATGTAGTACCAGGTCAAAGTAGATAAAAGGTTTTCAGACATTTTATTTCTGTAGGTACAACACACGTCTACACATGTAGACATTTTGTTCAATTTTACACATACAAGGAAGGTATCACAGCCACGTATAATTACTATCACACTGACTATAGGATAGAGTAGGGAGAGTGAACATTTAAAAAAATAATCTTTCAATATGAAAAAATAAAGCGTCTTAATGCAGGTTTTGAACCCAGGTTACCCGGACATTACTAGTAAGATGTAGGCAGGCCGTCGCCCCTCTCGACTTTGCACTTACAAATGTGCCAGAGCCCCTTTTGGTTACTTGCCCTCGCTGGTGGTGTTGAACTTTTGCAAGAATCGGGTGCCATTGGAGCAATTTTTTTTTTTAACAGAAAAAAGTGCCCAATGCGGGAATCGAACCTGGGTTGTAGTGGTCGAAAACCAATGGTTTAGACCATCCTTCCACTGACTCCCAGAAAGAGAATAAACATTTAAAAAATAATCTTCCAATATGAAGAAATAAAGCGTCTTAATGCAGGTATCGAACCCTGGTTACCAGTAAGATGACCCCAGTGTGACATTCCACGATAGAACGTGGGAAAGACACCCTCCAATTACACTCCATTAATACCGTGGTAGATATCTCCTTATCTCCATATCTACTTATTCCTCGACGTCAGGGATTCCAGACCGCAACTCAACACCAAGAAACATTGAAGAACCTTCCCCAAAAATGAAACAGGCTGGCGACATCAGTTGAATGTCAACTGCAATAATTCTCCACCAAACTCTGCAGCGGTGGTAGAGGCGCCATATTTATTGTACATATATTCCCAAGAAGCCTCTGGAACCAAAAAATATTTTTGGTCGAAGTGGTACAGCCTACAACACGCTGACGAGTGCCAACAGCGCGAAACGCGTTCGTGAATGGCTTTTCTTGATTTATCAAGAAATTGGGTTGGTCAAATATCAGGGAACAGGCTAAATCAATGATTAGTTGATTTCTGTTCCACCAGATGGCGCTCTGCCTTCTGAAAAGCACATGTACTCCTGGTCAGGATATGCCTTTTTTATTTTTATTGTACATATTATCATGTATAATTAAAAAGGCATATATTGGATCAAAATATCATTTATTCTACCAATATTTCAGTTGGCTGAACGCCAACCTTTTTCAAGGTATTATAACATATTAATGTGTGTCAATAACAAATTCAGCGCCACATAACGTCAATAGAATTATGTAGCACTGAGTTTGTTGTTGACACACCTTAATATTTTAAAATAGTATTTATTAATTTTATTATTTTTATTAACAGAGTGGTCATTTTTATGTTTATATTTGGCTACTCTATAAATTTCCCTCGTGGCTTATCTTTTGTTTACCATTCATAGTTTGCCCTTGCTTGTAATAAATTGTCTTCTCGGTGCTCTTTAATGATGATCGCCCCAGAATATTTAAAACAGACGGTTGGACATGCAATATTTGCGGGACAAGAATGGAGCCGGGGCTACATCACCATATACTCTCATGTATGGGGCTGAAAGACGAACGAGAAGTGCTCCTCGGTGAAATAGGCCTTGAGGGACTCTCTTTGGAGCTCCTGTTGAATGAGGTAGTGAGAAACAGAGCTGGAGCGTTTGCGTTGTTCAAATTTTGGAAGACGGCTGAAGAGAAAAGGAAGCTATATACATAATCTAATTGATGTAAATAATTATATGTAAATAATCTTTGTCAGGACTAGAATGACGAATCATGTATGGGACTTTGATTCCAGTAAAAGGCTTGTTGCTGCTGTTGTATATAGTCACAGTGTAGAAAATACTATACTATACCTACTAACTTATAGGTTTCTCTCTGTATTCTTAGTTCTCTTCTCTTCAATTACTCTGTAAACTGGCGAATCCTTTATAGGACGAGAGGTCCTCAATAAAGGCTTTTGTTATTGTTGTTGTAATAAATTGTCTTATCCCGAAGTTGGTCTTCCCTAATTTCCCACGTGACAATATGTTATAACACCTTGAAAAAGGTTGGCGTTCAGCCAACTGAAATATTAGTAAAATAAATGATATTTTGATCCAATATATTTCATTTTAATTAAAGAACAACCCAGGGGAACCCCCCACAAGATCATACTCCACAAGATATTCCGAAGAGAAAACTGGAGACAAAAACACATATTAACACCATAATAAATTTGTAAATGAACCATTGTATATATACCCCACATTATTGTTAACTTTGTGACTCGAGTTTTCTCTTTTTAACCTGTCCCCAATAAAGTTAATCAAACAGGAATTAGAACTATATATTTATATGGAATTGATTGATGGCGAAGAAAGGACGATTTGAAGGATAAAATGAATAGACACTTCAACCAGTTAGAGTTTTTTTTTATTTTTCTCAACGTTTCGACAAAAATCTATTGTCTTCGTCAGGAGAAGTAAATAAAAATAAAGAATTTGGCAATGCGTTAAAAATTGTTCTCTTTCCGAATTGTCTATTTTTCATAGAAATATGAATGCTGGCCAGCCAACGTCTATCTTTAAGATAGATTGAATAGAAGAGAAAGGGTGAAAAGAAGAAGAATTAGACTGAGGCGAATAATGGGAAGGAATAAATAGAAAAGCTTAAGATAGGGAAGTATGGCGTCACTGAATCTGATCAATAGCTGAGAAAGAAGACATTGGTTCAAGAGACAATACAGAAACCACAAAGAGTGATTGAGAATGTGGAAATGTAGATGTTAGCTGTCATCAGAGGCCATGCTAATCTTCTTTGTGTCGCCAACATGGAGCCGTGTGGTAAGGGCGGTCAGGGATGGGGAGGTGGGCTGGCGGAATATCTCAATCCGGGCTCTAATTAATTCCTACGAGGAGGGAGTGCCTCAAATTATACGTTAGGGCGAGATTTACAGTCGGGCCCTAATCTTCACGCCGCAACTCGCTTGGTGGGGGGCCTTTGGTGGTGCCGCGGGTAGTGCCGCCTCGCTACTGTAGGTGTTGTCGTTCTACACTGTCTGTCTACTTGTGTGAATACGGCGCTACTGTAGGTGTTGTCGCTCTACACACTGTCTGTCTACTTGTGTGAATACGGCGCTACTGTAGGTGTTGTCGCTACACTGTCTGTCTACTTGTGTGAATACGGCGCTACTGTAGGTTTTGTCGCTACACTGTCTGTCTACTTGTGTGAATACGGCGCTACTGTAGGTGTTGTCGCTCTACACACTGTCTGTCTACTTGTGTGAATACGGCGCTACTGTAGGTGTTGTCGCTCTACACTGTCTGTCTACTTGTGTGAATACGGCGCTACTGTAGGTGTTGTCGCTCTACACACTGTCTGTCTACTTGTGTGAATACGGCGCTACTGTAGGTGTTGTCGCTCTACACTGTCTGTCTACTTGTGTGAATACGGCGCTACTGTAGGTGTTGTCGTTCTACACACTGTCTGTCTACTTGTGTGAATACGGCGCTACTGTAGGTGTTGTCGCTCTACACTGTCTGTCTACTTGTGTGAATACGGCGCTACTGTAGGTGTTGTCGCTCTACACACTGTCTGTCTACTTGTGTGAATACGGCGCTACTGTAGGTGTTGTCGCTCTACACACTGTCTGTCTACTTGTGTGAATACGGCGCTACTGTAGGTGTTGTCGTTCAACACACTGTCTGTCTACTTGTATGAATACGGCGCTACTGTAGGTGTTGTCGTTCAACACACTGTCTGTCTACTTGTGTGAATACGGCGCTACTGTAGGTGTTGTCGCTCTACACACTGTCTGTCTACTTGTATGAATACGGCGCTACTGTAGGTGTTGTCGTTCTACACACTGTCTGTCTACTTGTGTGAATACGGCGCTACTGTAGGTGTTGTCGCTCTACACTGTCTGTCTACTTGTATGAATACGGCGCTACTGTAGATGTTGTCGTTCGACACTGTCTGTCTACTTGTGTGAATACGGCGCTACTGTAGGTGTTGTCGCTCTACACTGTCTGTCTACTTGTGTGAATACGGCGCTACTGTAGGTGTTGTCGCTCTACACTGTCTGTCTACTTGTATGAATACGGCGCTACTGTAGGTGTTGTCGTTCTACACACTGTCTGTCTACTTGTGTGAATACGGCGCTACTGTAGGTGTTGTCGCTCTACACTGTCTGTCTACTTGTATGAATACGGCGCTACTGTAGGTGTTGTCGTTCTACACACTGTCTGTCTACTTGTGTGAATACGGCGCAACTGTAGGTGTTGTCGCTCTACACTGTCTGTCTACTTGTGTGAATACGGCGCTACTGTAGGTGTTGTCGCTCTACACTGTCTGTCTACTTGTGTGAATACGGCGCTACTGTAGGTGTTGTCGCTACACTGTCTGTCTACTTGTGTGAATACGGCGCTACTGTAGGTGTTGTCGCTACACTGTCTGACTACTTGTGTGAATACGGCGCTACTGTAGGTGTTGTCGCTCTACACACTGTCTGTCTACTTGTGTGAATACGGTGCTACTGTAGGTGTTTTGTTACACTGTCTGTCTACTTGTGTGAATACGGTGCTACTGTAGGTGTTGTCGCTACACTGTCTGTCTACTTGTGTGAATACGGCGCTACTGTAGGTGTTGTCGCTACACTGTCTGTCTACTTGTGTGAATACGGCGCTACTGTAGGTGTTGTCGCTACACTGTCTGTCTACTTGTGTGAATACGGCGCTACTGTAGGTGTTGTCGCTCTACACACTGTCTGTCTACTTGTGTGAATACGGCGCTACTGTAGGTGTTGTCGCTACACTGTCTGTCTACTTGTGTGAATACGGCGCTACTGTAGGTGTTTTTGCTACACTGTCTGTCTACTTGTGTGAATACGGCGCTACTGTAGGTGTTGTCGCTCTACACTGTCTGTCTACTTGTGTGAATACGGCGCTACTGTAGGTGTTGTCGCTCTACACTGTCTGTCTACTTGTATGAATACGGCGCTACTGTAGGTGTTGTCGCTCTACACTGTCTGTCTACTTGTATGAATACGGCGCTACTGTAGGTGTTGTCGCTCTACACTGTCTGTCTACTTGTGTGAATACGGCGCTACTGTAGGTGTTGTCGCTCTACACTGTCTGTCTACTTGTATGAATACGGCGCTACTGTAGGTGTTGTCGTTCTACACACTGTCTGTCTACTTGTGTGAATACGGCGCTACTGTAGGTGTTGTCGTTCTACACTGTCTGTCTACTTGTGTGAATACGGCGCTACTGTAGGTGTTGTCGCTCTACACACTGTCTGTCTACTTGTGTGAATACGGCGCTACTGTAGGTGTTGTCGCTCTACACACTGTCTGTCTACTTGTATGAATACGGCGCTACTGTAGGTGTTGTCGTTCTACACACTGTCTGTCTACTTGTGTCAATACGGCGCTACTGTAGGTGTTGTCGTTCTACACTGTCTGTCTACTTGTGTGAATACGGCGCTACTGTAGGTGTTGTCGTTCTACACACTGTCTGTCTACTTGTGTGAATACGGCGCTACTGTAGGTGTTGTCGTTCTACACTGTCTGTCTACTTGTGTGAATACGGCGCTACTGTAGGTGTTGTCGCTCTACACACTGTCTGTCTACTTGTATGAATACGGCGCTACTGTAGGTGTTGTCGTTCTACACACTGTCTGTCTACTTGTGTCAATACGGCGCTACTGTAGGTGTTGTCGTTCTACACTGTCTGTCTACTTGTGTGAATACGGCGCTACTGTAGGTGTTGTCGTTCTAACACACTGTCTGTCTACTTGTGTGAATACGGCGCTACTGTAGGTGTTGTCGCTCTACACTGTCTGTCTACTTGTATGAATACGGCGCTACTGTAGGTGTTGTCGCTACACTGTCTGTCTACTTGTGTGAATACGGCGCTACTGTAGGTGTTGTCGCTCTACACACTGTCTGTCTACTTGTGTGAATACGGCGCTACTGTAGGTGTTGTCGCTCTACACTGTCTGTCTACTTGTATGAATACGGCGCTACTGTAGGTGTTGTCGCTCTACACTGTCTGTCTACTTGTGTGAATACGGCGCTACTGTAGGTGTTGTCGCTCTACACACTGTCTGTCTACTTGTGTGAATACGGCGCTACTGTAGGTGTTGTCGCTCTACACTGTCTGTCTACTTGTATGAATACGGCGCTACTGTAGGTGTTGTCGCTCTACACACTGTCTGTCTACTTGTATGAATACGGCGCTACTGTAGGTGTTGTCGCTCTACACACTGTCTGTCTACTTGTGTGAATACGGCGCTACTGTAGGTGTTGTCGCTCTACACTGTCTGTCTACTTGTATGAATACGGCGCTACTGTAGGTGTTGTCGCTCTACACACTGTCTGTCTACTTGTATGAATACGGCGCTACTGTAGGTGTTGTCGCTCTACACACTGTCTGTCTACTTGTGTGAATACGGCGCTACTGTAGGTGTTGTCGCTCTACACTGTCTGTCTACTTGTATGAATACGGCGCTACTGTAGGTGTTGTCGCTCTACACACTGTCTGTCTACTTGTATGAATACGGCGCTACTGTAGGTGTTGTCGCTCTACACTGTCTGTCTACTTGTGTGAATACGGCGCTACTGTAGGTGTTGTCGTTCGACACTGTCTGTCTACTTGTGTGAATACGGCGCTACTGTAGGTGTTGTCGCTCTACACACTGTCTGTCTACTTGTATGAATACGGCGCTACTGTAGGTGTTGTCGCTCTACACTGTCTGTCTACTTGTGTGAATACGGCGCTACTGTAGGTGTTGTCGTTCGACACTGTCTGTCTACTTGTGTGAATACGGCGCTACTGTAGGTGTTGTCGCTCTACACTGTCTGTCTACTTGTGTGAATACGGCGCTACTGTAGGTGTTGTCGCTCTACACTGTCTGTCTACTTGTGTGAATACGGCGCTACTGTAGGTGTTGTCGCTACACTGTCTGTCTACTTGTGTGAATACGGCGCTACTGTAGGTGTTGTCGCTACACTGTCTGTCTACTTGTGTGAATACGGCGCTACTGTAGATGTTGTCGTTCAACACACTGTCTGTCTACTTGTGTGAACACGGCGCTACTGTAGGTGTTGTCGCTCTACACACTGTCTGTCTACTTGTGTGAATACGGCGCTACTGTAGGTGTTGTCGCTTGACACTGTCTGTCTATTTGTGTGAATACGGTGCTACTGTAGGTGTTGTCGCTACACTGTCTGTCTACTTGTGTGAATACGGTGCTACTGTAGGTGTTGTCGCTACACTGTCTGTCTACTTGTGTGAAAGATTTATCTTAAACGATAATATTGCTAAAATCTAAACAGATAAAAAAAATTCCAATTTCTTAAGTTTCATCAATGAGTTATATGGATGATGCATTAATGTCATAAGGTATTAATATCTTCAGAGAGAGAGAGAGATATGAAGTGTTCAAAATTTCACAGAAAGTATAACTTTTTTTTTTCATTATCCTAGTACACGTGGTTTACAGGCTATGATAATCAAGGTGGGTAAAAGTAGACAGCTGTTGTTACTGTAAGTGCACTACATGTCTAAACATGTGAAAAGTAGTTTGACTTTTGCATTTACAAATATGCCAGAGCCTTGTTTGGTTACTTGCATTCGATGTGTGGGGTTGGACTTTTTCAAGAATCGGAGGCCAGTGGAGCATTTTTTTTTTTTTTTCAATCAGAAAAAAAGTTCCCAATGCGGGATTTATCCTGGGTCGTAGCGGTCGAAAATCAACGGTTTAAACCATCCTTCCACAGATACCCTAAAGAATAACATCAAAATTGAAGGAGGATTCAAGAAGAACATTTAAAATTAAAGGAGGATTCAAGGATAACATAAAAATTGAAGAAGGAGCAAGGTCAGAAGCATTCTATCCTTCAGAAAGAGGATGAAGATGGCAGGAGAAAGGGAAATCCCCAGCGGTGGCCCCCTGACGTGGTGTTAGAAAGATTTAAAGCAAATTTGAGGCCATCAGTGGGAGTATTGCACCGGCCTATAATTGTGATTAATGGACGGACGCCCCATGGAAACTGTGAAAATAATTTGTTAACGCCGTCGTGGGAGGCAACCATTTTCCTGGGGAGATTTCGAGGAAAATTTCTTATTAGAATTATTAAAACAAATAGCGTCTATACTATTGGTGTAATGGGACAGTTTATTAACCACTAATACAATATTGTGATGTTAAAAACATTAGTCTTTCAGGGATTAGTTTCTGTTCAAAATATTCAATCTCTAGCTTTCAGGTACGAATACCCTTCTACAGGAGAAAACAAGATACGCCCTGTAGAAGAGTGTTCGTACCTTAAAACTAGAGATTAAAGATTTTGAAAATAAACTTCTCCCTTGAAGTCTGATGTTTTTAAATTAAGATTGATACAGGGTATTATTTTATTTACCTAATATTATTATTATTATTTAATATTATTATTAAAATGAGTGTTAAAACGTATGAAAAAGGGCTTGCCTGAAAGCTTCCTTCTTCTTCTTCTTCTTCTTCCTTATCTCCACTCAATCATATTAGGATATCAAGCTTGTAAAGCTTGAGACTTTACAACCATCATGATTGGGTGAAGTAGGATGTGTCTGTCTTTGTCATTAAGACTGGGAGCACTACTCAGTGGCAGGCCGACTTAGCTCCAAAATAAATGGCCGCCTCTGACATGACGAACAGATGCCATGTACAGCCTCTCCTAACATGGAGTACAAACGCTGCTCATCCTGTATCCCAGGAGCCCTTACAGGGTACTATCAGCCGGGCCAGCTGAACCCTGGTTTTTTAGTAAGCTTGTTACTGCTCCCCCTCCTCCTTTTTCATCCAGGCTTGGGACCGGCAAAGTCGGAGTTTAAAGCTTCATTTATATATGTAAATAAAATGAGTTGAAGCATGTTATAATTTTTTTTTTTTCAATTTGTCGAAATACGAAATCCTCTGTGATAATGGATTGGTTGTTGTTAGTACTTTTAATATTTAGTGTTATGTCTGCCTGTGTAAATATAAGTTCAATTTCATATGTAATTGTATTGTAAGCAACAACAAAAAGCTTTGTAAAACGACATTTAAAGATGATCCCGCATGAGTTTCTTTTTAACGAAAAATCTAAATTTATTTCAAGGAGAAATAACGATTATTTCTAACCTTAGGGATGAGGTATGAAAGGATGAATTGTAAAGAGTAATGATAAACGGAAAAATAAAAGTATCCAAGGATGGGAAACGAACCCACAGTGTTCCGCTTACCGGGTAGATGCCATGTCCACTAGGTTTATTTTTCCGTTTATCATTACTCTTTACAATTCATCCTTTCATACCTCATCCCTAAGGTTAGAAATAATCGTTATTTCCTCTTAAAATAAATTTTGATTTTTGTTGAAAAAAACTCATGCGGGATAATCTTTAAATGTCGTTTTACAATCACAAGCCGCATTATATTGTATTATAACAAAAAGCTTTATTAAGACCTTTTAGTCTTATACAGATTTTTCGAGTAGAAATGTAGGGTACATATAGGAGTAACAGTAACACTACCAGCGTAATAAGCAATGTTATTATTATAATTTTTAAAGCTAATCATAATATATATATTTAATGGTAATATGGAATGTATATACAGAGGCCATCAATTAAGACAATCAAGATAATAAATGGGGGGTCGGTGGAAGGCTGGGTAAACCGTTTGGTTTTCGACCACTAGGACCCAGGTTCGATCCCCGCATTGGACACTTTTTTCTGTTAAAAAAAAAAATGCTCCAATGGCCCCCGATTCTTGCAAAAGTCCAACCCCACCAGCGAGTGCAAGTAACCAAACGGGGGCTCTGGCATTTGTAAGTGCAAAGTCGAACTGCTTTTCACATGTGTAGACATGTGGTGCGCTTACAGTAAAAGCAGTCGCTAACTACCCACCATGATTATCATGGCCTGTACCACGTGTACTAGGGATAAGCAAAAAAAAAATAAAAAAAGATAATAAATAGATTAATCTGGGTAAATAGGTAGAAAATAAATTTCTTATACCCCTGGATTTACCCCGAGGTATCTGCAAGTAAAAAATAAATAAAATTTTATTATAAATACTTTGATGTTTTTCTCTATCGTCCTCTGAATTTAGTTGGATTCAATAAACAATGAGTTTGGTAATTGAAGAGTGAATGGTTTATCGGTGTTGAAATATGAGCCATTACCCTGAGGTCTTTCACCTTGTCAGAAATTAAAATCTTCAAGGAGGATTAGAAGAAGAACATAAATGACATCACGACACTATCTCGGTCAAAAGTCCGGTCATATTATTCCTAATCCTGATTGATTTTATTTCATCTTTTATCTCCATCAAATCGACCTGCCCTCTTTGTGGGGATAGAACTCTGGCGGTTCATCGTTTGCCAAGTCTTTCTCCGCGTGGGGAAATTCATAAATGTTTATTATGATGATTATTATTATTACAAAATACAAAGACATCAGGGGACCATAACGGCAAGGTCCACAGCACTGACCAGGAGTCAAGATAGCAAATGTAAATATCTTTGTTTACTTTTACTGTTGTTATTTATTGAAGTTGTAAATAAAAATAGGTAAATAGACTGACCATTCGCTACACTTTTTAGAGAAAACTTTTAACCTTTTTGAAAAATAAAGTTACAAAATACAAAAATAATAAAACTCCGCAACGCTTTTTATTCAAGTTTGACGGGAGAGGCGACCTTTGTCTCTTTATATACAGTTATGTAAAGTCCAGGAGGCTCTCCCAATGACAAAGAGTCTTCCATAGTAAGGAGGGAGAAAGAGACAATTTGACCATTGACATGGTTTTATTGACTTCTTGTCAATACATGTAGATAGAGAGAGATTTTGCCTTGTTTATACGTTGTAGTTATCTGAAGAAGGGCTTGCTCGAAAGCTTCCTTTGATTAGGAGAATAAAAGGAGTTGCGGCGTTTTATAATTTTTGTATTTTGTAATTTGTCGGAATACGAAATCCTGCCTTAATGAATTGTTATATTGTTATATTTTTATAATTTTTAATATATAGAGGAAATGAAAAAAATTAAAGCACGAATGTTTGTTTTACACATAAAAAAAACTTCTACTGTCTTTATAATCGATGAAAAAATATTGGGAGGGCTTGGCTCATCAGTAGCGAACTTTCCCAGCGGTTTCGCTGACCTGACCGTTTCTTAGAGCTCTAATCTAAATCACAATCAATATTATATGGAAACCCCCCGTCTTGGAGACGTGTATAGTACAAAGAATACTTAAATTAAGGTTGAATGAGAGGGCTTGGCTCATCAGTGGTGAACCCCTCTCATTCAAAAACTTTTATTATTCCAGTAAGGACTGTAGAGATAATATTTTATGTAATTATTGAAAAGAAACACATTTCCAGTAAATTTAATTGTTACAAATTATATTTTGTGGTTTTACAGCTTTCGTGCTCTTTTAAAAGATCTTCTACAGAAGAGCATTAGAGCTATCTAGTTCTCATGTAGGAAGTTTTTCAGGCCGAAAGCTAGATAATATCATTAAAATCGTAAACTCATTACCCGGATTGGCTTATGTTTTCACCTTAATAGTTAAAGTCTATGATAATCACATGGTGGGTAGTTAGTAACTGCTTTTACTGTAAGTAAACCACATGTCTAAGCATGTAAAAGTGCAGTTCGACATTTGCTCTTAAAGTATTTTTTCATCGCAGAAAGGATAGTAGAAGTTTTTGATTTATTTGTGAAACATTCGTCTCTTAATGTTTCCATTTGTTACTTACAAGAGTGTTACTTGCAATTACTGGGGAGTTGGACTTTTGTAAGAAACGGGAGCTATTGAAGCAATTTTCTAACCCCACCAGTGGGTACAAGTAACACTCTGGTATACTTGTAGGTTTGATTTATTTGTGAAACATTCGTCTCTTAATGTTTTCATTTGTTACTTACAAGTATTATAGAGTGTTACTTGCAATTACTGGTGGGTTGTGTACGCCATGTTAGGAGTGGCTGCACATGGCGTCTGTTCTTCATGTCAGAGGCGGCCATTTCATATTGGAGCTAAGTCAGTGGCCTGCCACTGAGTAGTACTCCCAGTCTTAATGACAAAGGCAGACGCATTCTACTTCACCCACACTATCAACAAGCTATACAAGCTTGATACCCTAATATAATTGAGTGGTAATAAGAAAGAAGAAGACTGTTGGGTTGGACTTTTACACGAAACAGGAGCTATTGAAGCACATTTTTTTCTTTCAAAAAAAAAAAAAAAGTTCCCACTGTGGGTTTTGATCCCGAGTCATGTCTGTCGAAAGGTTTAAATATATATCTCTTCCATAGATTAGATAATTTTGGTAGTCCTGGGTTGGACTTTTGCACGAATGGCTCCCGAGACATTGAAACTATTTTTTCTTCATATAAAAAAAAGTTGCCACTGCGGGTTTCGGTCCCGGGTCGTGTCTGTCGAAAGGTTTATATATCACTTCCATAGATTAGAGAAGTTCGACGAGAGAGAGAGGATGTTTTATGCGGTTTTATCTGTCACGGTGGGGCAGCGTGACCAGACTGGAATGCTGTGGTGGGTAGCTTCCTCAAGATATACCCCTGTGTCAAAAAACATTCATTTACTGGCGGTTTTTTCCCCTACAAGGTTGATCCAAAAGTTCCTAAACACTTGCAAAAAAATTTGAAATACCAATATTATTCGCCGTTATGTATTTGTATTATGTATAAAGTAATTGTATTAAGTATTCGCAGTAATAATATTATTCGCCAAGTAATAAGGAAAACACGAACTATTGGTACAACCATATAATTTAAGATTAGGGCCTCCAATCCCGGTACATATTTTCAATCCCGGGATTCGGGATTGAAAAACATTTTCGTCTTTCTACGCCAAGAGGTATATCGTTTCGTTCGTTATATTTTTAATTTTTTTCTTTTATATAGTGCCAATGACGTGGCACTTACTTCGATGAAAACAACCTGAAAGCCATATATTTTGCGCCTGCTTATGAACTAAATCATTGCTTTTGGGTTACAGTTTGAAATTATCTGTCAATTACTGTACACACATCTGGAAAAAAAATACTGTTCTTGGAACTCTTAGACCACATCTCTTAACGCAGTGTTGGGCAGTAATCCATTCAAAGTAATACATTACCTTGTAATTACGATTACTTTGCAATGCATTACTTTGCAAAAAAAAATTAATTGCATTAGAATGTAAACATAATTACTCGTAATTCTATATATAATGATAGCACAATTGTGATTAAAATTATTTGTAATTGTAATTATAGCAAATGTAATCATGATTATTTGCAATTGTGATTATAGATAATGTAATCATTATTGCATTTTGCCCAACTATGTATTAATGTTTAGAAAGAAGACAGCACCGTTTTAAAAACCATGCATTACTTTATTTAAAGGATAAAAATTCAATTTCGAGAACGATTTGAACGTAGGAAAGATAATTTGTCAAGAGTGTCATCATGCAAACTAGAACGTATCTTATTGCATAGGTATATCCAGAGGAGGAGAAGACTCTTTACGATTCCACAGACGTTGGAGGAATTGTCAGCAAGTATTGATACACACTCTCTAAATGGGGTCCTCGTTTGCCTGACTGAGCAGCAATATTAAGTTCGTGGTTGAGTAGGATGCGGAGTCTGGTGTAGGTATTGCAATTGAAGTTGAAGAGGCAGCAGATAGAGGTTAGTGGCGGGTCCATGTTACACGCAGGTCAACCACAAAAATAAAGGGATGCCGCTACTATCTAAGAAGCCACTATTTGCATGTCAACAAAAACTGGGGCCCCCTCCATGTATACTGCTGCATACTCTCATTCTAGAGGCTGTCATTTTGGAAAGATATTGCAGAATAACCCTTCGTTAAAGTGCATGAAAATAATTATAAATCTCTCAGCTGTATAAACAAAACGTCAAAAGTGTGCTATCTCATCATCTGTTTGATTACCAAAATGCTAGATAAGAAAAAAATATTTTTGCGCTAGTTTTCATGCACAAACCAGTAATCCCGGGATTTTTCGAGCAGAATCCCGGGATTTCGGGATCATTATTTGGCTCCGGGATCCCGGGATTGGAGGCCCTATTTAAGATCTACCGCATTTACAAATGAAAACACCAAAACTTGAATGTTTCTTTTCACAAATAAATCAAACTTCTACTGTCCTTACTGCGATGAAAAAATATTGGGAGGGCTTGGCTGATCAGTGGTGAACCCTCCCAGCGGTTTCGCCAATTTAATCTACCAGACCGCTTCTTTAGAACTCTAATACTGTATTGGATCATTCTGCTTTTATATGCTACACTGAAGGGTGGAATCTTAAAAATGGTATTTTAAGCAAACTATGTGTGGACATAAGCTTTTAGGACAGTAGAATTACATTTAAATATTTGCATCGAGCAATACTCTTCCGCAAACAATAAGGAAATCGCAGTAAGGACAGTAGAAGTTTGATTTATTTGTGAAAAGATACATTCGCGTTTTGGTGTTTTCATTCGTATTATATAAATGGCGTGTTATTGCTATGTATCTACCGAATTTCCAAACGAAATTCAATCCTATAGAAATTTGACTTTTTTTCAATAATCGGAAAGGTATGGGGTATAACTTATACGTATAAAGGCACAACATCTTTAAGTTTTGTCCATGAGTGTATCTTTCAGAGTTATTGTCTGAATCCCGATATACATGCTAAAAGGCACAACTTCTTTAAGTTTTGTCCATGAGTGTATCTTTCAGAGTTATTGTCTGAATCCAGATATACATGCTGAAAGGTACAACTTACTTAAGTTTTGTCTATGAGTGTATCTTTCAGAGTTATTGTCTCAATCCCGATATACATGCTAAAAGGCACAACTTCTTCAAGTTTTGTCCATGAGTGTATCTTTCAGAGTTATTGTCTGAATCCAGATATACATGCTAAAAGGCACAACTTCTTTAAGTTTTGTCCATGAGTGTATCTTTCAGAGCTATTGTCTGAATCCCGATATACATGGTAAAAGGTACAACTTCTTTAAGTTTTGTCCATGAGTGTATCTTTCAGAGTTATTGTCTGAATCCAGATATACATGCTGAAAGGTACAACTTACTTAAGTTTTGTCTATGAGTGTATCTTTCAGAGTTATTGTCTCAATCCCGATATACATGCTAAAAGGCACAACTTCTTCAAGTTTTGTCCATGAGTGTATCTTTCAGAGTTATTGTCTGAATCCAGATATACATGCTAAAAGGCACAACTTCTTTAAGTTTTGTCCATGAGTGTATCTTTCAGAGCTATTGTCTGAATCCCGATATACATGGTAAAAGGTACAACTTCCTTAAGTTTTGTCTATGAGTGTATCTTTCAGAGTTATTGTTTGAATCCTGATATACATGTTGAAAAGTACAACTTCCTTAAGTTTTGTCCATGAGTGTATCTTTCACAGTTATTGTCTGAATCCCGATATACATGTTTAAAGGTACAACTTCCTTAAGTTTTGTCCATGAGTGTATCTTTCACAGTTATTGTCTGGATCCCGATATACATGCTGAAAGGTACAACTTCCTTAAGTTTTGTCTATGAGTGTATCTTTCAGAAATTTTGAATTCGGAAAAAAAGTGTCCAATGTGGGATTCTTTCCCAGGTCGTGACTGTCTAAAACCAACGGTTTATATCATTCATCCTTCAACCTCCAATAATCTTAACACAAATATGGGTTTTATTTAAATGTAATTCTACTGTCCTATAAGCTTATGTCCATAGTTTGCTTAATACCATTTTATAAGATTCCACCCTTCAGTGTAGCATATAAAATCAGAATGATCCAATACAGTGTTAGAGCTCTAAAAAAGCGGTCTGATAGATTAAATTGACGAAACCGCTGGGAGGGTTCACCACTGATGAACCAAGCCCTCCCAATATATTTTTTCATCGCAGTAAGGGCAGTAGAAGTTTGTATTATGTTTAATTTGTATTATGTTTGTATTATATAAAAGAAACATTCGTGCTTTTAAATCCTTTCATTTAATATGTATAGATGGCGCGTTATTGATTTGTGTTAACATATGTCCATAGTTTACCTGAATACCATTTTTAAGATTCCACTCTTCAGTGTAGCATATAAAATCAGAATGATCCAATACAATATTAGAGCTCTCAATTTTTTTTTCATCGCAGTAAGGACAGTATAAGTTTAATTTATTTGTGAAAAGAAACATTTGCGTCTTAATATTTTCATTTGTTAAATATGGATTTATGAGTTTCAAATACTAGCCATTTGTAATGCCGTTCCAAGAATTTTAAGGCCTCAAATTCTATTTTATTATAACCCATGGGAAAAAAACTTAAAGAAGTGGAAAGTCTTTGATATATATATTTTTGGTTATCTCATTTGTCTTCTTCAATAAAGGTCATTGTAATATCTTTCAGACTTATTGTCTGAATCGCGATATACGAGGTGTGTTCAAAAAGTATCGCGAATTTTGGATTTTCGCGGGTTACGTATATTCGAATTTCGATCTTTTTGTGGCTTTATGTTGGTACTCATGTCTCACACTTATGCCGACAAGCTCGGCCATTTTGAATGTTCACTCAATTGTTGACAGCTGCTTTGCCTGCAGGTGTTTTGGATCGTCTTCGATTTTTACCTATTAAAAAAAATGGATCAAAGAACCTGTATCAAATTTTGTGTGAAAAACGAAATTAAGTGCGCAGATGCATTCCGAATGTTGACTGTGGCATACGGAGAAGCTACCTTGGAACGAAGCTACGTTTATCGGTGGTACAAAATGTTCTCAGAAGGCCGAGAAGATGTGAACGACGAAGAGCGTGCCGGACGCCCGAGCACTTCAACAACAGACGAAAAAATTAATGAAGTGGAGAAAATGATATTGGCCAATCGTCGAATCACCGTTAGAGAAGTTGCTGAGGACCTAAACATATCGATTGGCTCGTGCCATTCGATTTTTATCAATGATTTGGGCATGAGACGGGTCGTCGCGAAATTCGTACCAAAATTGCTCAATTGCGACCAAAAACAGCATCGCATGAACATTGCTAATGAGATGTTGGACTCTGTCCGCGACGACCCAAATTTGCTCCAGAGGGTCATAACTGGTGACGAAGCGTGGGTTTATGGTTATGACGTGGAAACCAAAGCTCAATTATCTCAATGGAAGCTGCCGCACGAACCAAGACCGAAAAAAGCGCGCCAAGTTCGGTCGAATGTGAAAGTTTTGCTGACAGTTTTCTTCGATTGCAGGGGCGTGGTGCATCATGAGTTCTTGCCACGGGGTAGAACGGTCAAAAAGGAATATTACCTGCAAGTTATGCGCAATTTGCGCGAAGCAATCCGCCAGAAACGCCCGGATTTGTGGAAGAACAAAAATTGGCTTTTGCACCACGATAACGCCCCTGCTCACACATCGTTGCTTGTGCGCGACTTTTTGGCCAAAAACAACAAACTAATGATGCCGCAGCCACCGTATTCCCCAGATCTGGCCCCCTGTGACTTTTTCTTGTTCATAAAACTGAAGAGGCCCATGAAAGGACGACGTTACGCTACGCTTGACGAGATAAAGACGGCATCGAAGGAGGAGCTGAAAAAGATTTTTTTAAAATGATTTTTGAAGTGCTTCGAAGATTGGAAAAACCGTTGGCACAAGTGTATAATATCTCATGGGAAATACTTTGAAGGGGGCAAAATAGGTATTCATGAATAAATAAATAATTTTTGAAAAAAACACAAAAGTCGCGATACCTTTAGAACACACCTCGTATATATGCATTGTATTTAAACAAAGGTAAACACACTAATTTATATCGCGAATATAATTTTACCCTTTTTTTTTTCAAACAAACAATTTCCTACCCCCCTTACCACAATGATTAAAAGTTTTAAAAACTACGAATAATTCTCAAATTAAGTTTTGTCGATGAGTGTAATTTAAATGCTTTTTTTTTTCAATAAGAAGAAATGAGTCTCGAATCATATTTTAAAAAGAATACTATATATATTTTTTTATTTTGTAAAATCTTTCAAAATACACATATAACACATCGAATATTTTATATCTATATAATGTATACACATATGGTAACATTAAACTAGTGTGAAAATTCCACATCCAGAAGGCATTAAAGAAAAATCAATAGAATAAGTCTTAAATTGACTTTATAAAAAAAGACTGTTCATATATGATATGGTTACAAAACAGCTGTAAAAAATAGCTAAATGTGAGAACAAGTTGATTTTTCAATCATTCAGTCTATTGAAAATAGAGCAATCCATAAATAAATCTTTAATTAAAAAAGCATATATTGGATTAAAATATCATTTATTTTACCAATATTTCAGTTTGCTGAATGTCAACCTTTATCAAGGTGTTATAACACTTTAAAATGTTATAACACCTTGATAAAGGTTGGCGTTCAGCAAACTGATATATTGGTAAAATAAATGATATTTAGTCTATGTAAAAAAAACCTTAACATTTATTTGAAATGGGAAAAAATAGAATTTGGGTAAAAAATCCCTTTTAATTTAGGTTTTGCAAGTTTTCGAGAAATTTGTCTGTTCTTCAACAAGCAAATAGTTTTATGTACAATATCTAAATGATCCTTATACAAAAATAATTGAAAAAAAAAGTTTGTTATTGTTATTTTTTTTCAATTATTTTTGTATAATATATAAAAATCAATGTTTGTATGTTTATTTGTTTGTATGTCCGGGATACAAATTCGCAGTAGTTCACTAATTCAAACCAAAATTTCCATACATAGATTAAAAAATACAGGGAAGACGATAGGCTATTTAAAAAATATATAAATCAATTATTAAAACTATATATTCAAATTATTCTACTTAGCTCACGAACAGCGCCCTCTATCAAAGATTAGATTAAATTATGCTGATGCAAACAAATAGATAATGCTAATAACAAACAATTATAACAAAACATCTTATCTAAATATATATCACACGGGTAGATATGCACACGGGTCGATCCCGGGGCGAAGCCCGGGTCACCCGTCTAGTTGTATATATATGTATTTGCCCGTTGAAGAGCAGAAAATTTGCTTGAAAACTTGAAAAACTTAAATTAAAAGAAACTTTTCAATCTGAATTCTATTTTTACCTATTTATAAAAATAAATTCTGGGTAACTACTGTACATTAATGCTAAGTTATTTGAAAAAGAGTCAGTAGACGAGTGGTGTTGTATATATATATTAATTAATTGTTACCACAGAGTGTGTGTAAGCCCACAGGTAAATAGGCGCTAACCGAAACAGAAAAAGTTCCTTTTGTTTAATATTAATTTCCCTTTTATATTTGTTCTCTCTCTTGTAAATCAATAAATATAATGTTTAATTAATAATTATTGGAATCAGTTTCATTAAATATTCTAAGCAAAGTCAACAAGTAGGTAACACCCTCGTTTCCCGACAGCCATGAACTGGGATTGAATCTCGCGTTAACATTTTGTTTAATATATAAATAACCTTCACATATTATTCATTGTTGTAAATATCATAAACTAGGTTGTTCTTTTTGAGCGGTACCTAATAAAGTGATTTTGGAACAAGCTGCCAATTTATTTGAGGTTCCATCAGTTTCTTCTATATTCCATACTTCCTAGTTCCACTGGTGTATTTGAAACGCAATTTTAATGAAGAACTATGTATAACACATCACATGTGTTCTATGGAACATTCTCTATTTCGACAGGATAGGTGACTTTTTAATCTACATGTGTAAAGCATTTGAATCAATTATGCCTAAATGCAAAGAGATATAGTTGGATTGAAAGCATTGACTACACAAGACGCCATAGAACTAGCTGCAATATAGAGATAAGCATATATTGCAGTGTATTTCAACGCACTAGTTAAGATCCACTAGAGGAACTATAGGCAGGTGTGTATGGTAACTAATCTTCACTAAAAAGAAACGGTTGGTCTGAAAGCATTGACTAAACAAGACGCCACAGAACTAGCTGCATTTGATGTCTAAGCATATATTGTAGTGAAGGTCAACGCACTAGTCGTCCTTAAGATCCAGTAGAGGAACCTCTAAAAGCAGATGTTAAGATGGTTACTAAGCTGCATTGAAAATAAACGGTTGGCTTAAAAGCATTGACCATAGAACTAGTTGCACTATAGAGCTAAGCATATATTGCAGTGGGTTTCAACGCTTCAAGGTTTCAACAGTTTCAACATGTTGTCCTTAAGATACACCATTGGATGGTGGTCTACCTAGACCGAAGTCTGTACGCCTGTGTCATGAAGATACACCCTAGAAGCAGATGGCCACCCAAACCTTTCGGTCCATAAGCCGGCGTCATTAAGATACAGAGAGGAACTCTAGGCAGGTATGTATGGTAACTAAGCTGTATTCAAAATAAACGACTGATCTGAAAGCATTGACTATACAAGACGCCATAGAACTAGTTGTACTAGAGAGCTAAGCATATATTGCAGTGGATTTCAAAGCACTAGTTGTCCTTAAGATCCAATAGAGGAACTATAGGCAGGTGTGTATGGTAACTAATCTTCACTAAAAAGAAACAGTTGACTGAAAGCATTGACTATACAAGACGCCACAGAACTAGCTGCACTATAGAGCTAAGCATATATTGTAGTGGATTTCAACGCACTAGTTGTCATGAAGATTCAGTAGAGGAACTAGAGACAAGTATGTATGTTCCGAAGAACACTACACTCCTTACATTCCACATGGCAACACCAGTGAAAAGTGCAATTGCAACGGGTAAAATGCTCTTCAGTCTTTGTACTATAGCCACGTCCACAGCACAAACGTCCACAGCCATCATCAGGACAGATCCGTCCTGTCGTTCCTTCAGTTCCCATGCGTGCGTTGGGTCGGCAGAACTTAGGGGATTTCTCGATGAACACCAAATCCTTGCGTGTAGGTGGTCGACGCCCTGGACGTACAGGTTGGAGCGGGACTCTACGTCGACGTAGATTCCCTTGGTTGGATACTTGCACGCGTGACGCACGGTCGTATCTACGTAACAACTCAGCACCCACAGAACGGAATGGAGCGAGTCGCATCCAACATGTCCGCATGGAGCAGCTTCCAGACATCCCGTGGCACTTACAATGTCGCAGGCGGTTACTGGCTGCATGCTGGAACACAACCCCACATCTTTCATTAAAACACCCAAATATCATCAACAACTTTTTATTAAAACATTTCATCTTATAGAGAATCCACCAGGAATTCAAGAAGGAAACACACACAGCAAACTTTATAGTTTACTAGTAGTATGGAAAATAAACTTTGTAACAAATAAATTTACTAAACGCCATTTGAAGTTTCACCGCATGAGTTTCTTTTCAATGAAAATCAAAATTTATTTCAAGGTAAAATATTGACTATTTCTAACCTTTTTGGATGAGGTATGAAAGGGTAAATTATGAAGAGTAATGATGAACGGAAAAATAAAAGTGTCCAGGAATGGGAATCGAACCCACAATGTTCCGCTTACCGGGCAGATGCCATGTCCACTAGGCTACCCTGGACGTATTTTTCAATGATATTGTAGCCTAGTTTATTATTTACATAACTTTGAGTTTCTGATTATTTTTACATATTTACATAGTTTGGTTTGATGTCGTTCTATATAAATATGCGCAACTACAATTTAAGTAGTAGACCGTTACGGAGAATAAACTTCAATTAGACTTACCTCTCCTCACGTCTATTTTTCAACGCGACAATATCATCAAATATTATCTCTACAGACCTTACTGAAATGATATAAGTTATTGAATGAGAGGGCTTGACTCATCAGTAGTGAACCCTCTCAGCGGTTTCGCGTCAAATTAAATAAATATACAATACAATAATTTAGTGGGGGGTCGATGGAAGAATGATCTGAACCGTTGGTTTCGTACTACGATTCTTGCTAAAGTCCAACCCCACCAGTGAGTGTAAGTAACCAAACGGGGCTCTGGCATATTTGTAAGTGCAAAGTCGAATTGTTTTTCACATGTGTAGACATGGGGTGTACTTACAGTAAAAGCAATCGCCTACTTCTACCCACCATGATTATCATGGCCTGTACCACATGTACTAGGGATAAGAAAAAAATAATAATAAATTGGTGAAACCACCGAGAGGATTCACTACTGATTAGCCAAGCCCTCTCATTCAATAACTTATATCATTGCAGTAAGGTCTGTAGAGATAATATTTGATTATATTATTGAAAAGAAACACATTGTCAGTAAATTTATTTGTTACAAATTATATCGATAGATGGCAGTTGCAATATTGCAGTGGATTTTAACGCACTAGTTGTCATGAAGACCCAGTAGAGGAAACTATAGGCAGGTGTGTATGGTAACTAAGCTGTATTGAAAATAAACGGCTGATCTGAAAGCATTGACTATACAAGACGCCATAGAACTAGTACTAGAGAGCTAAGCATATATTGCAGTGGATTTCAACGCACTAGTTGTCATGAAGACCCAGTAAAGGAACTATAGGTAGGTGTGCATGGTAACTAAGCTGTATTGAAAATAAACGGCTGATCTGAAAGCATTGACTATACAAGACGCCACAGAACTAGTTGTACTAGAGAGCTAAGCATATATTGCAGTGGATTTTAACGCACTAGTTGTCATGAAGACCCAGTAAAGGAACTATAGGTAGGTGTGCATGGTAACTAAGCTGTATTGAAAATAAACGGCTGATCTGAAAGCATTGACTATACAAGACGCCATAGAACTAGTTGTACCAGAGAGCTAAGCATATATTGCAGTGGATTTTAACGCACTAGTTGTCATGAAGACCCAGTAAAGGAACTATAGGTAGGTGTGCATGGTAACTAAGCTGTATTGAAAATAAACGGCTGATCTGAAAGCATTGACTATACAAGACGCCATAGAACTAGTTGTACTAGAGAGCTAAGCATATATTGCAGTGGATTTTAACGCACTAGTTGTCATGAAGACCCAGTAAAGAAACTATAGGCAGGTTTGTATGGTAACTAAGCTGTATTGAAAATAAACGGCTGATCTGAAAGCATTGACTATACAAGACGCCATAGAACTAGTTGTACCAGAGAGCTGAGCATATATTGCAGTGGATTTTAACGCACTAGTTGTCATGAAGACCCAGTAAAGAAACTATAGGCAGGTGTGTGTGTATGGTAACTAAGCTGTATTGAAAATAAACGGCTGATCTGAAAGCATTGACTATACAAGACGCCACAGAACTAGTTGTACTAGAGAGCTAAGCCTATATTGCAGTGGATTTTAACGCACTAGTTGTCATGAAGACCCAGTAAAGAAACTATAGGCAGGTGTGTGTGTATGGTAACTAAGCTGTATTGAAAATAAACGGCTGATCTGAAAGCATTGACTATACAAGACGCCATAGAACTAGTTGTACTAGAGAGCTAAGCATATATTGCAGTGGATTTTAACGCACTAGCCTCTTGGTCGTAAAACTTAACAACCATTGCGTATCATCTTTTGACATCTTCTTATTCCATTTTTAACGATATTCTCAACTTGTTTGCTGAACTGTACAAAAGGTAATACAAGTAAATTAATTTCTCATCAATCAATGAATCAAAAAGAAATTTGATAAAATAATTCCTTAAATCAATATTAAAACAAGAACATAAAGCCTCCAGGGAAAAGTTTCTTTTTAAAAATATTTTTTATTTAAAAATCTCTCAAGCTTTCGTGCAAGAATTTTTCTTCCGTAGAAGGGCTTTCTTACCCGAAAACTTGAGAGATTTTAAATAAAATATATATATAATAATATTTGGAAATACGTAAAATAAAATGGCCTTGTGGGAATACAAGGAAAGATAGCCAGGTTAACAAACAACCCCCTTGGTAAACAAGTGTCAAGACTTCATTCTCCCCTAGGGGACTTATCTTACTTAAAGCGGCTTAACCAGAGTTCGCAGCTAGCTCTCTACCTGTGCACATCTTTGCTCTCTTGCTCTTGCCCCTGCCATGGCTCCCTCTAGGAAGAAGAAGAAGAATGCCGAGAAGCCCCTCGTAACCCTCACCCAAGTAGAGTTGGAGAATAGCGAGGTGATGGAGGACGTCGAGAAGGCAATACTGTATCCTCACCCTACCTCCCAAGATTACCTGTCCCAAATCATTACGAATATCACCAGTTTACGAACCGAGCAGATCAAGGCCCTCATTGCCGAGGTAGAGAACCTCTCTGGCACCCTCGCGTCCTTTAAGGAACTGGACGAAATCAAGCCACAGACTGCCTGCCAAAGCACTCAAACCAGCCCTGCTCCTTCCTGCAAGGAAACCAGCTCCCAGACTGACCCCACCAAGCCTGCCACTCCTTCTCCTGCTGACCCCCCTGCCAAGAAGCCTGCCTCCACCTTGCCTGCTCCTGTTGCAACCAAGAGGAAGCAGCCTGAGGCTCTCAACCCGCCCGCAAAAAGATCCAACCTAAAAGGTCCAACCAAACCTGCGTCATCCCGCGTATCCAAGCCTGCGGCCGCCCAAGTGGTCCTCCATGGGGAAAAATCGGCGGCCCACACAGTGGTCGTCTCTGACGACCCACAGGCTGACCCAAGGGAGATTTACAAGGCTGTCCGCGCTGCCCACACCCTACCCCAAGGCGTTTGGGCCTCTCTGCGCACCAAGGGGAAGCTGGTCCTCCACTCCAGTAATCCCGACATCATCCCTGAGGTGACAACCTCCCTGGCCAGCAAGCTAACGGGAATGAAGGTCCGCCAGCAGAAGGAGATCCTGCCAAGAATCTGCCTCTTCAGAGTGGATGAGGAGACCTCCAATTCCACAATCGAGGAGACCTTCCTGGCAACCGCCGCTGTCAGCCAGCTCCCCGGGAACAAAGTGGTGCGCGTGGCGCACCGTTCTGCACTCAGAAACGGGACCTGCACCGCCTTCATCGAGGTGGACCTCAAGACCTTTGGAGCCCTGGGCGACCGCGGAAGAATCGTGGTGGACGGTGTGATCCTCAACTTCGAGGCGTCCATCCGCGCCCGCGTCTGCTTCCGCTGTTGTGGCTTCGGCCACAACTCCACCCATTGTACCAGAGCTCCTAAGTGCTTCCACTGCGGTGAAGACGGCCATGAAGGCCGCTCCTGCCCATCCAGTGCTGACCAGCGCACTTCAAAATGTGCCAACTGCTGCCAAAAGGGCCTCCCAGGCAAGCGCGAGGCGAGAGCCTCAAACTGCCCCATCCTGAAGTCTAAGGCCCGCACGTTTTAGGCTTCAAGAACCCTCTGCCTCCAACTCCACCCGCCACCTTCTACTGGATTCTGGACTCCTGCCTCACTTCTCCCTGGCGCTGTTCCCCTGCTTTCCCAACGATTTCACCATCCCTGCGAGACTTCTCCTGCCGCCAGATCCTACGATTCCTTGCCTCCTCACATCGCGCTTGGGTTCAAAAATCATTACTTTTGGTTAGTAGCCCGTTAAACCATATATAAAAGGCTAGACGGGATGATCAAGGTTCAGGTCTCACCGAGGAGGTCTCGACGCCAGTTGTTCTAGGGGTTGGTCTTCTATCTTTCCTCCCCGATCTATTTCCTCACGGGGCCTCTGTCTCTTGTGTGTCCTTACCACCCATCACTCAACCACCACGACTAACCAACATGCCACACTGCATTCATCCAACAGCATAAACTACATTACTACATATATATATAACTTTTCCCTGGAGGCTTAATGTTCTTATTTCAAAAAATTGTAAATCTTTGACTTGTTACGTTGATAAACAAATGTAGCTGAAAATTTCTGTCATACCTCTTGAAGTTAGGAATAATGAAAATTACATTGAGATGTCATCTTTCTATCATGTATTTAAAATCTTCGTAAAATTTAAAGATACAATCTTTCGTCCAATTTTCTTAGAAGCTTTTGAAGATAAATTGCAGGAATATCCTTCATGTTCTAGAACAGCTCCTCTGGCTCTTCAATGACAGCTACTTAGTGTAATATGTCTAGGGCATTGATTGATCATTGTGGACGCCTAAACTTAAAGCTGTAAGAATAAAGAGACACCTACACTCATTGACTTAAGGAAGTGGAAAGTCTTAAATTTCGTAAGTTATTTAGTTTTTTTTTTTTTTTTACACACAGAGCTTTATTAAGACCACCGGTCTTATACAGATTCACCACAGGAAGAAAGTAATCATAGATGAAGCTCCTATACTCCAGGCAGCGCAGCACCCAACAACAGCCTCCAGGTCCGACACATGTCCAATGGCCACACGTTCCTTCGTGCATACGTCATGGTTAGCGAATCACTGAACAGGCGAGTGTGGAATCATCCACGTTCTAGTCTTCGCTTTCCTCATCCAAATGGACCACGGTATTCGGCGATTCTATTAATCTCCTCCCTAAGATGACTGCGGTCTTGTAGAATGAGATAATTTAGTTCACATTTGGTTATCTCAAATGTCTTCTATAAAGGTCACTGTAATATCTTTCAGAGTTATTGTCTGAATCCCGATATACATGCTATAAGGTACAACTTCCTTAAGTTTTGTCTATATGTGTATATTATCTAATTGTGTCTTTATATTCCTTTTTAAATACCTACCCAGTGTCATGCCATCTTTCTTAGCTTTAGATTAAGGGAATTACACCCTCCCTTACCCCGTAAAAGCTCAGTTTGTTTTGCGTTTGTTTATAATGAAAATAATTATCGTTTTTGGGGTCTTATGTCCTTGTTTATGTTAATAAGTATCCTAGAAATGTATTAATACACACCGATGGATGACCTAGGCCAGATTGTATCACACAGGAAGGTACTGTAGATAGGTTCTGTTGGACTCACCAGACGTCCAGCCTCGTTGTTATGGAGATTGAGGACAGTCTGTAATCCACGTCCTCGTTCCACACGGTCCACGAAGTTACGCGAGAAACGGAGAGCAAAGTCAGCATCATCACTGCAGCCTCCCCAGCGCCAGTCTCTGGGACAGCCGCAGCTGGCAATCTGACCCTCGCTGCACGCGCGGGCCACGGCGTGCGTCAACCCAGCCGATGTGATGGCATGGAGGAAGGCTGTCTCTTTACACCCGGGTACTGTACATGACACA
>CP092883.1:9265057-9316023 GCA_030710605.1 Cordylochernes scorpioides | reverse complement strand
TACACGAGAACGTCAGGAGCAATCTAATCTATTCCTTTTCAAAGGTCTCCAGACTTCACAAAGTGGGGAAGCTCTACCTCTGGATGATCATCAGCCAAATATTTCAATCACTGAAGACATGACTAGATCCTACAGGAACTGCAATAACTGTCACAACACCCAACTCACTCCGGACCATATATACCCGGCCATCCTTGCAGCCCTCTATATGGCAGACATCAATCCAGAAGAAGACATCCATACGGACAAAGCACCTCAGTTGGCCGGTATTGTGATCAAGGTGCATGGACTGATCTGATCTGCTCCATGGACAAGACACCACCACCTCAGTTGGCCGGTATTGTGATCAAGGTGCATGGACTGATCTGATCTGCTCCATGGACAAGACACCACCACCACCACTGAAGACACTCTGAATTCACTCACCAAATCAGCAAACATTCATCACCACCAGGTTTAAGAAAAAAAAATCAAGGAAGTTGTACTGTATTGTATTGTGCTTAAAGAAGTTGTACCTTTAAGCATGTATATCAGGATTAAGATAATAACTCTGAAAGATATTACAGTGACACCATTATTGAAGACATACGAGATAACCAAGTAAGTATAACATCCTGTCTCCTTCAAAAAAAAAAAACAGATGACCGGCGATATAAAACACCACTTCCTTAAGTTTTGTCCATGAGTGTATAAACAGAATCGTTCAGTATTACATCTCTAAAAAGTGGCCTGTTGGATTAAATTTGCCTAACCGCTAGAAGCTTCACCTCTAATGAGCCAAGCTCACCAAATTTTTTTCATCGCAGTAAGGACAGTGGAAAGTATTTTTCATTTGAGAAAAGGAAAATTTTGTGTTTATATTCGTTTTATATCTTATATTATAATGAAAAATAGAGTACCTTCTCTTCTGTTTTCTTGTAACATCACCAATTAGCAATTTGGTAGATGCTAATAAAAAAAATCCTCGCTCACGTGTTACCAACACGTGTAAACATGTGTACCTACAGCGGTAGCAGACAGTCGCCAGGCATGATTATCATGGTCCTCTACGTGCCTTCTAAGATAAGTAAAAAAGTGTCCATCAGCAGGAGTTATCTGAGGGTAGAGAAAGTCAATCGGATGACGTGAGGTGGCTACAGATGGATTCCTTCCTCTCACGGAACTTGTTCTGATTTATGCCATTGGTGCCAATTAACTCTACTTTGTTCCCTCCTATCTTGACATCCTCTCTTGATTGGCTCTAATGTGATCAAATCTCTCTTTACCTCAATAAATACACAGAAAGATGTTTGGAATTTCTACCATTGCTCCTAAAGAAGGGAATTGTCTTCAAATGAGTTTAACCTCAAATACATCGTTTTGAATATCATTTATTGGTTGAAAGTAGGTTTGGAAGCAATATAGCTACATCAACCTATATAGATGAAGTCTCGTGGTTTCAGACTACAGATTTAATATTTACTTTTCTCAAAAATAGGTCTTCTATTAATATTAACATAAATAAATAGTTTAAAAACTTTCTTTTTTATATATATTTATTCCTTCCTACCATCTGTACCATAGTCCTTATAAACTGGTTGTATAGCTTTATAATTATACGCCGCAGTCATTTATAAGTATTATTAGTCAGTTTAAATATTAGTTACGAACGGAGAAATATCGTCCAGGATAGCCTAGTGGACATGGCACCTGCCCGGTAAGCAGAAGGTTGTGGGTTCGATTCCCGCTCCTGAACACTTTTATTTTTCCGTTCGCCATTACTCTTCATATTTTTCACCCTCCATACGTCATCCATTCATATATAGACCATCACTCTTCATATATTCAACCTTTTCATACGTCATCCAAAAGTTAGAAATATTAAATTATTTCTCTTTGAAATTAAAAATGATTTTTCATAAATAAAAAGAAACTTATGCGGTTAAACTGGTTGTATAGCTTTATAGTCCTTATAAGTCGCGCTATTTTTCTCGCCTGTTGAAGGGTTTTTACCCGAAAGCTTGCACCTATTCATCAATAAAAGAAACTCGTCTTCCTTCACCATGTTTTTTCGTTTAACATCAACCAATGATTTATTTAATTCTCAACGTTCCAGTGCCTTTCATCAAGGGATTTAAATAAATAATTGGTTTATATAGCTATATATTTTTCAAAAAATACATAGAATACAGGCCATGATAATGAAAAGACTTATAAGAAATTTCTCCTGAATTGGTTATAATAGATGAAAAAATAAGGAGAAAAACGTTTCTTTAAGAACGGATTCGTGACAAGCTTTCGGGCTATCAAGCCCATCAACAGGTACAATGAAATGTGAGTAGACAGAACTATATAAAAGAATCGATCTGTCACGAATCCGTTCATTAAAGAAACGTTTTTCTCCTTATTTTTTCATCTATTATAGGCCATGATAATCTTTTCTTTTTTCTTTTGCTTATCCCTAGTACCCATGATACAGGTCATGATAATCATGGTGGGTAGAAGTAAGCGACTACTTTTACTGTAAGTACACCACATGTCTAGATACATGAAAAGCAGTTCGACTTTGCATTTACAAATATGTCAAAGCACCGTTTGGTTACTTGCACTCGCTGATGGTGTTGAACTTTTGCAAGAATCAGGGGCTATTGGAGCATTTTTTTTTTAATAAGAAAAAAGTGTCCAATGTGGGAATCGAACCCGAGTCGTAGCGGTCTAAAATCAACGGTTTAGACCATTTTTCCACCGACCCCCATGAAAATTATAATGGATAGGAGATTGAAGCTGCTAAATAAACTGGAATATGACACCATGTAAGTTTAAAAGTAGTTGCACAAGTTTTATCCAGCAAACTTATGTAAATATCGCATAAAATCTGACGTCTACTTCTTGAATAGGTCCAAACATTGCTGCGGATGTTGTTTGCTGTGAATGTCAATTTATTAAAACTATTTGATTGTTTTTTACTAATTCTGTTGTGTATTTGTTGTTCTGTGTGTCTTGTGTGTGTTGTGTGTATGTGTTGAGTGTTGTGATTTGTGTTGTTTTATGCGTGTTGTTTCTGTGTTTTGTGTGGTGTTGAATGTTGTATTTTGTGTTGTGTTGTGTGTTGCTGTGTGTGTTTTGTGTTGTGTGTGTTGCGCTGTTGATATTTTGGACATAAATATTCAAGAGTAAGTTGATTAAAACGTTATTCCAGTAATTTACTTCAAGACTTTATTCAACTATAACAACAAAGCGCTATGCCCCGCTAAGAACACTGACGCCCAATAAAAAAAAAAGAAAGAGAGATAGAAAATATCTATATATTATATATCTATATATAAAAGCATAGGGCAACTCTCCCGTCAAAATAGACGTCAAAACTAGACGCCATCAATTGACCGTCACCGCAAACTAGTGGCCTTGGGTCGGTGACAAAGCCACAACACCATTATAGATCAATTTCCTCCTGGCAAAATTTCCATCTATATGTGAAAACTTTGAACATTTTTTTACGCGTATGATTCTATTAAAAATAAATCAATTATCTACTGCCCTTACTACAATGAAAAAATAATGAGAGGGCCTGGCTCATCAGTGGGGAACCCTCCCAGCGGTTTCGCCAGTGTAATCTAACATACCGCTGGGAGGATTCACCACTGATGAGCCAGGCTCTCCCATTATTTTATTATTGCTGCAAGGACAGTAGAAAATTGATTTATTTTAAAAGAAACATACAGTGGACCCTCGGTTTACGAGCACCTTGGAGTAAGAGCTTTTCGCAGTACGAGCAAAATTTTTTGAAAAATTTTACCTCGGATTACGAGTGAAATTTCGCATTACGAGCAACTCGTGATGGTTGCCCGTAATCGTGATGGATGAAAATTCACTGGGATCCCTCCCTTCAGATCAGATTCGGGAAATATGTAAAATGTGGGAAACTGTGCAATTGTTCGTAGCAAGAAGAATTGCCCGAGTTTCAATTATTAAAAATAAGAAATTAGTTTCGTACTACGAGCGTTTTGGAGTACGAGCATGGCTCTGGAACGGATTATGCTCGCAAACCGAGGGTCCACTGTATTTGTCAAAAATAGTTAAAAGTTTTCATAATAGATGGCGCGCTAATGCAATCATATCTATATATATCTAAACATATGTAAATTACCTTATGCTAGAAATTGGTTTCTAATGTGAGCATACAAATATTATAATTTAAACTTAAAATAGTAAAAAATATAAAACGAAAATTGCAATTATACCGCGAATGTTTCTTTTAAACAAAAATCGAAATCTATTTTAAAGAGAAATAACGATTATTTCTAACTTTAAGGATGAAGTATGATAGGATGAATTGTGAAGAGTAATGACAAACGGAAAAATAAAAGTGTCCAGGGGCGGGAATACGTCCAGGGTAGCCTAGTGGACATGGCACCTGCCCGGTGAGCAGAAGGTTGTGGGTTCGATTCCCGCCCCTGGACACTTTTATTTTTCCGTTTGTCATTACTCTTCACAATTCATCCTATCATACTTCATCCTTAAAGTTAGAAATAATCGTTATTTTTCTTTAAAATAGATTTCGATTTTTGTTTAAAAGAAACATTCGCGGTATAATTGCAATTTTCGTTTTACAATCATCAGCCGCGTTATATTGTATTTTTATGAGTAAAAAATATATAGCATATATACAACTCATAGACAAAGCTTAAGGAAGTGGAAAATCTTTGATATTGCCGATGATCTTTTTTTTTTTTTGAAGAAGAAGAAGAAGAAGAAGAAGACAGAGGTTGTTCACACTTGGTTATCTCGCGTGTCTTCAATAAAGATCACTGTAATATCTTTCAGAGTTATTGTCTCAATCCCGATATACATGCTAAAAGATACAACTTCCTTAAGTTTTGTCCATGAGTGGATATACAGTCGAGGAAAGGCTTCCCCAACGCCGAAGAGTCCTCCTCAAGATAAACAAAAGATCTTCGTTATCCCACCGAACTGTGGAACTTATACTACAAGTAGACAAAGCTCTCATCTGCCAATGATTCAGAGATAAATCTTTGACATGTTACGTTGATAGGTATGATGTGAAACTGTCAATTTTTGTATTTCCTGCTGAAGCCGGAGATAATGTAAGATATACTATGGAACATCCTATATCTTCAATTTGATCTTCGCATAACTCCCATTATAAACATATCTCTTTCTTCTACCATTACGACCAGCTAATTGGAGAAAAAATAGTCAAATCTTATTCTATCAATGTGAAAACATTTTTCTGTGAAGCCGAAGACAATGAAGGAGACTATGGGACATCCTATATCTTCAATTTGATCTCCCCATAACTCACGTTATAAACAGCATTCTTTTTTCTACCATTAGGACCAGCTTTTTGGAGAAAATAATAGTCGAATTTCATTCTCTAAATGAGAGAACATCCCTCTGAATTCAGGGACAATGTAAAATATTATGGGACATCCCATAACTTCAATTTTAACTTTACATAACTCCCATTATAAAAATCGTTCTTTCTTCTACCATTTATGACTAGCTTTCTGGAGAAAAAATTGTCAAATCTTATTCTACCAATGAGAGAACATCCTTCTGTAGCAGCAGAGACAATGTAAGATACTATGGGACATCCCATAACTTCAATTTGAACTTCTCATAACTCTCACATTATAAACATCTTTGTTTCTTCTACCATTATAACCAGATTTTTTTGGAGAAAAATAATCAAATATCATTCTACCAATGAGAGAACATCCTTCTGTAGCAGCAGAGACAATGTAAGATACAATGGGACATCCCATAACTTCAATTTGAACTTCGCATAACTCTTATATTATAAACATCTTTGTTTCTTCTACCATTATAACCAGCTTTTTTTGGAGAAAAATAATCAAATCTCATTCTACCAATGAGAGAACATCCTTCTGTGGCTGGAGACAATGTAAGATACTATGGGACATCCTAAATCTACAAATTGATCTTCGCATAACTGACATTATAAACAGAATTCTTTCTTCTACCATTATAACCAGCTTTTTTTTTTTTTTGTGGAAAAATAGTCAAATCTCATTCTCTCAACAAGTGAACATCCTTCTGTAGTCGAAGACAATGTAGGATACTATGGGACATCCTATATCTTCAATTTGATCTTCGCATAACTCTCATATTTTAAACATCTCTCTTTCTTCTACCATTATGACCAGCTATTTGTGAAAAAATAGTCAAATCTCATTCTCTCAACAAGAAAACATCCTTCTGTAGTCGGAGACAATGTAGGATACTATGGGACATCCTATATCTTCAATTTGATTTCCCTATAACTCACATTATAAACATTTCTCTTTCTTCTAGCATTATGACTAGTTTTTTGCGTAAAAAATAGTCAAATCTCTCTCATTCTCTCATGTCAACACGTATGTGACCCACAGCGGAAGTTCAAACTTTTTCTTTTGCTGAGTCACCCTGACTAATGTTGGTCTTGCAAGATTCCACGACCTTCTTGGAATTTCAGAAATAACGTAGAAACGCATTGAGACAATACATCAGACGAATTATAGGCATGTACAACCTACGGCCTTCCACTAAATTTGATATACAGTACTCGTAACAATTTATAATTCTTAATAAATCTGTGGCTTTTAATGGCCAATTTCAACACGCCGGTTTTCTCCTTCATAATCTACTTATATAATTGCCTTATTCTGTCTGTGTGAAGTTCACTGTGTGAAGTTCACGGATAGATTTTGGTCAGAATGGATAAAATAAAAATAGTGTCAAGGGATGGGAATCGGGGCAGATGCCATGACCACTAGGCCACATGACCACAATTTATAATTGTAACAAATAGTATTTGAATCAAAACATTCAATCGGGTAAAACACGGGCGTTGCCCGGGTCATTCGGCTAGTGTTTAATATTTCTTTTAGTTTAATTAAAGCTAGAAACACTTGTTCCTAACCAATCACTCATTCAGTACCTTTTTTTATTACCTCATAAAATAAAACTATTATAAGAGAGAGAGAGCAGGGAATTTTATTTTTGCAATTAAACAAACTTTCTACTGTTTTTTACTTCTATGAAAAAATGATTAAAAGGGCTTGTGGCTCATTGGTGATGAACCCTCCCAGAAGTTTCTCAAGAGCTTCAGGATCAGTATTAAAGGAAAACAACCAAATACAAAATTACAGCGGTATGGTAGATTAAACTGGATTTAGATAAATTGATTCAACATGGATGTGTAGTGTAAACAGCGTGTAAAACGATGCACAATCCAAGTTAATGTAATTAATGTAAGAGAACATCTCTTTATTGTCAAGATAATTGGAAATAATGAATATTTTTCGATAGGAAATGATTAATTGGGAATAAATTAGGGAAGCTTCATTAAAGAATCTATAGAACCAATTAGCAAGTTACATCCACAATCAAGATTAGAACTATAATAAATACAAATTTTGAAAGAATTAAACGACATAATGAACAGAAATGGCTAGAGTCATCCTTCTGTGATTAATGAATTTTAAATGACAATAAATATCCTTCGAAAAAAAAACTTAGGACTGATCAAAATGGACGATTAATGTAGATTTGGGAGATTTACAAAAAAAAAAAAGAAGTTAATAAAACTAAACAAACAGCATCTTAAAATGTGAGTTATGTGGACCTGATGTCCATGGGAGTGTACATCAGGTCCACATTACTCACATTTTAAGATAATGTTTGTTTAGTTTTATTAACTTTTTTTAGCACCTTTTACAATATCCAGTTTATTTTTACCCTCTCCCATAACTTACTCGAATTTATATATAAAAAGAAGAGAGCAGGAGAATACCTATAACCTATATAAAATAGCATTATATCAAAATAAATATAGCTCTATATTTGCATATTTCCCATATAACTTCATGAATTTAATTTCTTTTTCTTCTTCCCCCCCCCCCCTACTATTTCGTTATAACTCTCAGAAAGAAATATGCATATAAGACTAAAAGTCTTAATAAAGGTATTGATTGAAACAAAGTAAAAAGAAAGCTATGTGAATTAGCCTCACCTCTAACAACCATAGGGCCGAATATAGAATGGCGCCCAACGTGGGGTCGATCCAACGTAGAAGGACAATTCCAGCGACGGTCCCTGAACTGGAACCGACATTCCGCTATGGCCAACTTCAGCCCACGTGTAGCGGCGTCCAGGACTCCAGGGTAGGTCCGAGCTAGACGGCGTTGTCGACGGCGGAGCTGGCCGGCTGGCATCCCCGCACCTAGCCCCCTGGATCCACATCAGCGAATGACCAGTTAAGCCTATCGCAGAACCATGTAGTGGCCATACATAATACACACACAGACGAAAATATTATTCATCCTAAGTTCATATGTGATACCAGTTTACCTCAACCCATAGGTTTTTAGATAGTGTTCTTTTCAATTAACAGATTTTCAATGATATCATTGATGAAGTGCGAAAGAACTATCAATAATGCCTAGAAATCTTTGAAAACTAGCAAATAACACCTATATATAAATTAACCCATGTTCCTGGAGCGTACAAAAGAAGAGAAACTATAGAACAACGCAATAGCCTTAGAAAACCCACAAGTAACCTTTAAAACCCCATGGAGAAACTTTTGTACTCCCATGAAAAAAACTTGGCAGGAAGAAACGAAGGAACTTGGAAGATTCACGATGATATCTGACAGAATCACAATTTAACCTCACTAATATATCCCATAGAATCACAGTCAAACTTTGTAATATCAAATAATATACATGACAGAAACGTTAGAAGCTTCATCACAGATATTGGGGAAAAACAAGAGTTAACTTTTGAATCTTGAAACTTGACAGAACAATAGTCAAACCTTGGAAGATCCATCAAGAAACCTGATACAATAATAGCCAAACCTTGAAATATCCGACAGAACAATAGTCAAACCTTGGAAGATCCAACAAGAAACCCGACAGAACAATAGTCAAACCTTGGAAGATCCACCAAGAAACCTGACAGAACAATGGTCAAACCTTGGAAGATCCATCGAGAAGCCCGACAGAACAATGGTCAAACCTTGGAAGATCCATCAAGAAACCCGACAGAACAATAGTTAAACCTTGGAAGGTCAATCAAGAAACCCGACAGAACAATAGTCAAACCTTGGAAGATCCATCAAGAAACCCAACAGAACAATAGTCAAACCTTGGAAAATCCATAAAGAAACCGGACAGAACAATAGTCAAACCTTGGAAGATCCATAAAGAAACCGGACAGAACAATAGTCAAACCTTGGAAGATCCATTGAGAAACCTGACAGAACAAAAGTCGAACCTTGGAAGATCCATCAAGAAACCCGACAGAACAATAGTCAAACCTTGGAAGATCCATCGAAAAGCCTGACAGAGCACCATCAAGAAACCTTATACAATAATAGCCAAACCTTGGACGATCCATCAAGAAACCCGACAGAACAATATCTTGGAAGATCATTCAAGTAACCTGTCAGAATAAAAGTTGAATCTTGGAAAATTCATGAAGAAAAATGACAGAAAATAACTAATCCTAGTAAAAGCCACAGTTAAACCTGGGAAGATCCACAGCTAAACGTTATAAGAATAAAACCTCAAATTATCCCCAGTTCAAGCTTAGAAGGCTCACAATCAAATCTTGGAAGACCCATAGTCAAATCTTTAAAGAAACATTGATAAATGAAAGAAGAACCCTAGAAGAAAATTCTTGGAATCTATCCACAATTGAGCCATGGAAGACCAGCAGTTAGCTCTTGGAAAGCCCAGTGAGAAACCTTGGCTGAATCCTGGATGATCATACACCACGCAATCTTCCACATTCCATGAGTCACTGCCAGGCGCCACCATCCAAGAATGGGATAATTGCTGTGAAGAAATTATCACCTTCCCTCACATTCTTCCTGTAGGTAGATAGATCCTCTTTCCGCTCAATTTGGGGATTCCTTAAATGTTTCCTCGCGTTTATCTTAAATTAGGAAAATTTTGATGTGTTGAGAAAATGGTTTGTTGAACCAGGTCATTGCGAAGCTTTCATACCAGAAAATTTTCAGTGACACGTAGAATTAATTTCAGTTCAAATAGCAAAGATAACAGGAATTTTCCTGTTATACGTAAGAATCCTCAACTAGTTTAAGGCCTTCAGCTTTCTTGGTGGACCAAACGCACATTCTTAAGACATTTTCTTCTTCTTCCTCTTCAGCACCAGATCCTTTTATTCTTCAAGCCAACTGACTCATGATGCTCAACCATGCCACTGTATTCACATGCACCATTCAATATATAACATCAATCATATTCTGATCATATTTCAGAACCTCCTGAATTTCAATTCCTCATCTAAGTACAATAGAAGTACAATTTACTTGGGATTAGTAACAAGAATAATTGAAATACTCATGTAGAATTTTAAAGCGAAAATGTTAATAAGTTTAAACATTTTTGATAGTATGCAACCATGAAAATTCTAAGATTTCGAGGAAGGAACCATGGAACACGTCCAATCATATCACAGTCTAAGGTATAAGGTACTAGGTATAAGACACCCAAAATGGAACAAACTTTTGTCACTTATGATCGTGCAGAGAATGTTATAAAATTCTGATGCAGCACCATTGGATAGTGGGCTACCGAGACCGAAGTCTGTACGCCTGTTCTCTGATGCAGCAATATCAAACTCTCTTAGATCTAAAGGAATTTTGCATCTCTATATGTCTTCCAGTTGGTCTCGAGGACCACGCCATCACCATCTCCTCAGCGGCGAAGTACGCGATCTACATTTTCTTCTTAGATCACGAAATATGTGATGTCACTTGAGACCCGCTGGGGATTCTCCACCAAACTCTGCAGCGAGGCGCCATGTAAAATGACGTAAAATATAATAAAGGGGTAATTATTAAAATTAATTTATCAATTAATCAACCAGGCGCGATATTGAAATATTTGCGCTTAATACAGAGAAAACAAAACACAAACAAATTAGAACTTAGAATAAAATATTTACAAATTCACATGTATTATTCTACAGAGTTCATAAAATTCATATAGACAAAGTGGCTGAGGTAAAAGAGTTAAATCATTTAGATCAGGAAACAATCGATGTCTCACTTCTGTAAAGTTCGGACAGTCATAGATAAGGTGAAGAGCAGTTTGTTCAGTTTCTCCGCAGGAACAATTTGGTGTTTCTGATAGACATATTTTATGTAAGTATTTCTGGCCGTGTGATGTGACAAATTGACTGACTATAAAGGGGTAATAAACGGTTAAATAAAATGTAAGAAAATATAAAAGTTGAGTGTGAGATTGGTGTTGAAAACAACAGTATCCAACAAACACAGCATCAATAGAAAGATACCAGATATATCTAAAACCAAATTTTATACTAATCCGGGCCACCTATTTTGAATTTCTTGTTTTCTTAGCATATAATTTGATTTGCATAAATTCATATGTTATACATATTTTCTCAATCTTTTCATATTTTGTATAATAGGTTTATTAATATTTATATAAAAAAATAGACACTTCGGCCAGTTGGAGTTTTTTATTTTCTCTTTGACTTCAAATTATATTCTATATACAGTTACGAGCGTCATTCTTCATCAGCCATCTCTGTCACCGTTTGCTTTTTTTTTTTGAATGGCGCCCTCCTATTGGTCGGCTACGATCACGCCACCTTTGCCCCCCCCCCCCCTTCCCCACTCGCTTTTTCGTTTTTGTAACCATTGTGTTGGAGCGGGTCGCTCCTTAAATAAATGCATATATTAGTTAATAACCAAATGGAATCCTCTCTTTCTTTTTCCCAGTAAGAGACGCCTACGGAAGCCAACAGTACATAGACAGATAAGGCACATAGGCTATAGTTATTAACTAACATATGCATTTATATAAGGCGCCAATTTATAATTGTAACAAATAGTATTTGAATCAAAACATTCAATCGGGTAAAACACGGGCGTTGCCCGGGTCATTCGGCTAGTATAGACATATAGATGAGATTTGTGTAATACTTATAGGAGCTCCATCTATGCTTCTTTCCTGCGGTGAATCTGTATAAGACCGGTGGTCCTAAAAGAGTTGTATGTATGTATGTATTGTGTATATGTCAATATGTTTGTATTGTGTATAATATACACTGTATATGTATATGTTGATATGTATTTGTGTTATTTTTCTTGCTTCCCTCTTTCTCTTTCTTGTTTTTTTTTTCTTTTTCTTCTGTCTATATCGTTGTTTCCTTTATCTCACTGCTTTGTTCTTATGCATACCTCTGGTGAATCCTGTATAGGGTCAGTGACCCTAAATAAAGGCTTTTTTGTTGTTGTTGTTAAAAAACTCCAACTGGCCGAAGTATCTATTTTATATATATATATATACAGGGTGATCCAAAAGTCCCGCACAACTTTAAAAATTAATAACTCCGCGAATATTTGCGCTAGAGCAATGCGGTAAACACCATTGTGTTCAGAATGCAATGGGATTTTTTATGGCAAATATTGAAAATTTCGAAATTGATTTTAGTTACAATTTCATTCCCTAGATGGCGCTGTACCAGAATCAGAAATTCAGCGGCCAAATTGTTTGATTAATTGAAAAGTATAACTGATCTACACGTATTTTTCATTTTTGTATACCAGGAAAGAATCCTAATAATATCAAATCGTTAATTAATAAAGCACCATTTCGCCAAAAGTTAGAAGAAATGGTTAACGATTTTTAAATACAATCTGAGATATGTAAAAGAGGTATATGCAAATTAAAACATGTAGCAAAAAAATATTTATATTTTTGATAGAGTTTTGTCAAATATATTGAATGTTTGAAAAACATAGCTGAATTCAATACACGATTTTTTGAAATGTTAATATAGTACCAAAAATTATGATGGTACTACTAATAGGATTTTTTGCTATAAGGAATGTGTAATTTCTTGAATAATTGGCGACACTCGACTATTTAACTGGAAATTTGTCATGATCCAACAAATGAAATATAGATGGGAGTGACAAAATACATTTGTCGTACTTTATTCCAAATATCCTATGGGCTTGTCAAATGTTATCATTGTTTATTATACTGTACACGATTTTTAAAAATGTATCCCCTCAAATAAATATAATTTTTAAATCAACCATTTGCGTTGAAAAACGTGGTAGTAAAATCATTTTGTATTATTTTTTTTGCCCAAAATTTCTAAAGGTGGGGTGTTACAGAGAATATTCCTTATGCTATTTCTTTTAATGAGCGAAAAGCGATAAATTAAACATAAGGGATAAAATTGTGTGTACAGTGTTATTCGAGAAGTTATAACACTTTGGTCTGCACGACATAATATAAGATGTGAGGAAATGACAAACAAACAAAAATTACTTCTCACAAATAAAAAAGAGACAAGATATGAGGACAGAATTTATTTACCCATAACCCAACACAAAGAGCTGCAAAACATTGGTAGATAATATAATACATGGAAGCTTTTATAACACATGAGGTAACTGCCTTCTCTCTTGTATTAGATCACAATCCTTGCTCAATGTGGCGCCCTTCATTCTCAAACACCGTCTGCAGACGATAGATGACAGAATGGACAGCATCAAATAAAATATCTGATGAAATTGATTAAACGTGCCGTCTGATAGAAGCCTTCAACATGACCAATGTGGTAGACCGGCATCGATAAACACGCGACTTAATGTACCCCCATATCCAAAAATCGCAAGGCGTCAAGTCTGGTGATCTTGAAGGCCACTGGTGTATAAAGTGGCGACTTATCACACGATCTTCACCGAACGTATCCTTCAGCAATTGTTTGGCACCGCGGGAGATATGAGGAGGTCCTCCATCTTGCATGAATGTTATTTCGCTCAGTGCTTGTCTGTCCTGCAATATGGGGATAACCTTTTCTCTCAAAAGTTGAACATAACGTTCACCAGTTACAGAAACGGTTTTAAATGTTCTTCCATTTATTTCTTCAAAGAAAAATGGCCCAATAATAAAAGAAGAAGTGAACCCACACCAAACTATAACTCTGGGCTGATGAAGTGGCATTTCTGTAAAATACCTAGGGTTTTCTGTTGCCCAAATGCGGCTGTTTTGAGTGTTAACTTCTCCGTTCAGAGTAAATTGAGCTTCATCTGTCCACAGAACATTCAACAGCCAGTTTTCATCAATATCAATTTGCCGGAAAACCCATGAAGCGAATTCTTGACGCTTCTCAAAATCGCCGACTTTTAGCTCGTGAAGTCTTTGAATTTTTTACGGGTATTTTTTAAGAAAAATTCCTAGTGCTCTCCAAACTGTTCCATACCAAATCCCCGTTTGTCGAGCACTTACTTCTCCATACGTGGATAACGTTTCAATAGCTTCAACATTCTGCGAAACCGTAGCAACCCCTGACTTGCATGTCGATGGTCTTCCACTCCGAGATTTTGCTTCCAGAGATCCAGTCTTCTCCAAAGTTTTTATCATTCGCCTTAGAGAGTAGCAACTCATGGGTCCTTTACCGCTTCGAATACCTTTAAAGGTACGAAACGCTTGTAAAGCTTCAGTGGCAGATTCTGAATTGCAATATAAAAATTTCACCAAGAGTGATTTATGCTGTAGTGATGGTAAAATAAATTGTTGTGCATGTAAATAGATGAAGATTATTTGCATTTTTCAAAACCTCATTATGTAAAAATATATGTGTATATAAATTGGATATTTGTTGTTGGCCGAACCAATAACCATACACACCTCATCTCGTTAACGGAATAATGTTCTTTGTCTGGTCTGCCTTTTTTTACTCTCTTTGGAGTAGATTTGTTTTTTGATAGTTTTTATTTATGGAGCTGAACCAGTATGATGGCGGTGGTGGAGGAAGTCAGCAGGCCAACAAGCGGCCGCGTTCTGAGGACGAAGACCTCCTCCCGTCTTCCCATCACCAATTTAAATTCAACAGCATGGCGAACTTGTTCAACTTTGAGTGCCAAACCTTCGAAGCGATCATTGCCGACACCAGCCTGGACTCCCCCGAAAAAATACAGATGGCCACCAAAGGACTGATACTGACTCTCGTCCAAGAGGCAGAACTTCTTCTTAAGGACGCCTTCAAGGGAGCCAGTCTAGGAAAACCCAATCCCACAGCCAACGTCCCGATTCCCTCCACCTCTTTCGCCTCGGTAGTGGCAGAGAAAGACAAGCCGGTAAAGCCTGCACCTCCGAAACCCAAAGCGAAATCCACATTTGTGAATCTGGCTCCTTCCTTCGAATCGCATGTCGTCGTCAGGTCGGCTAACCCCAAAGCAACCCAAGGGAATTTTTGAGGGAAATTCAAAAGATTCATCCTTCCCTAGCGTCATCAAAACACGTGGTGGCGTCCATCAACACCAGCGGCGAGGTGGTTTTCCACCCCAAAACAACCCAAATGGCAAAGTAGCTGGCCACTGGGCTGACCTCCCTGCCAACGGGCCTAAGCTGCCCCGAGTGCCCGGTTATCCTACCAAGATACTGCCTCTTCAGAGTGGACGAGGAGGTGCGGGACGATGAGATATGCGAGAGCTTCCGCTCCAACCACTCCATGCAGTCACTCCTGGAAAAGCGTGAAATCAGGGTAGTCCATCGATCGAATAATGCGGCACACAGCACTAGTACAGTGTTCATCGAAGTGGACAACCAAGTCGCCGAAATCCTCGGTCAACATGGACGTATTCCTGTGGCGGGTCTAGTGCACAGGTATGAGCGCAGTCATACTTTAAAGCAATGCTTCCGTTGTTGTGACTTCGGCCACCGCGCTTCTGCCTGTCCAGCTGCCCATCCAATCTGCTATCGCTGCGGCTCTGCAGAGCATGAAGGCATCCGATGCTCGGTCGAGCCAAGCCAAAGCCGCTGCTGCCGCTGCAGAAAAAAAATCTGGAGCTCCCATCAACCACTTTGCCACATTATCTACCTGTCCCTTTGTAAAAGAGAGAATAGCCCGAACAAGAAACAATGTCTAGGCCATTGCGTGTCCTGCAGGTGAAAGCTAGAAAATCACCAACTGTCATTCTTTAAATTGCAAATTTGGCAAATTCGACACAGGCCGACATCGTGCTCCTGCAAGAACTCTCAACTAACTTCTTCTGGTCCACACGTGGGTTTCAGGCATTTTTTTTGTCCCAGGCGCCTACATCCCCTCGGGAATTGTGGCACTTAGCAACCTTCATCCCATCCCTCTAACCTCCCCAGACACCGCCATAACCTCCATAGCCATATGTCTAGAGCAGAGCATCATCGTGGTGCACTCGGCCTACTGGCACGGCCTTAGAGCTGCCGATGATTTCAATTCTCTTCTGGAAGATACGATAAGACGAACCTCTCTTACAGTGATCCTGGGTATGGACACTAACGCCCACTCTCCTACCTGGGGCATCGGTGCGAGGTTGGACTTCCGGGGTGCTAATCTTGAAGAGTTCGCCAGCTTCAATGATCTTCATTTCTTGGGACCTCCTGTGGACTCGACCTGGTCAAATGGGCCTTTATCTTCTTCTATAGATGTAACTCTGGCATCCAGCTCACTGGCTATCCATGTCACTAGAGGTTTATTAGATGAGATGGCCTTCACTGACCATATACCTATCTGGACTACATTCCTAGACATGGTCAATAACGAGACAAACTGCTCCTGGGTTGAATCCTCATGTAAAGAACAGACCTTTAAATCCTTCCTCAACTCTTCTCTCCACCAGGTAACTACCTTATTACAACAACAACAACAACAAAAACCTTTATTAAAACACTATTGTCTTACAAGGGGATTCCCCTAAGAGGTTATATATGTACATGAGTGAGGAGGAAAAGCAATTTAGAGGGGAGGTGGAGCAATCAGCCGTTGTCTGGGGAGTTGAGCACTTCTTCCCTCATTTTTTCAATCGCCTTGAAAAATTTTAAATATTTATGAACAAATGTTTTATCCAGCTGGAGAGTAGTAAAAATTGTATATACATGTTGTTCATTATAGTGAGTTAGCCCCGAAATTTCGCGAATTTCCAGTCTCTTTTCCTGTAGGAATGGGCAATGGAATAGATAATGAACCAAATTTTTTGGATGCCAGCATTGCAGAAGTAGAAATTTAAAGGGTCGCTGTTCCAAAATCCCGTGATATCCTCGGGGGAAAATAGCCATATAATCCTTTGACGGGCTATTTCCAAAGAGAGGTTTGATAGTAAGTAGTCCTCCGTCATAAAGGAGCTACTTAGAGATTGATAGTGAATACAATGAGTTGAGTTTTGTATCTTAGCTCGGTCAAATTGGAGTAGCTGGTCCACTGTGGTTTGAACTATTCTAGGCATTTCTCCTCGCAAAACCATATAATCTTCACAGTTCTTTAGAAAAGAAAAACCCCAAGAGTCAATGATGTTATTCAGGTTATAAATAAAGTTGTTTCCCGCTTTTCCCAAAATTGAAACTTCCTAGAGCTGGAACAAGCAAACATAAGGTAATCTTGTCCTGTCCATTTTTAAAATCCGTATCTAGAACTTTAGAATCAATTTCGTAATGTTTAATTCAAGGGACATCCTTTCGGTTTCTGTTCGTAAGATATAGCCCGGAGTGTAAATTTGCGAAGGTCAAGAAATCGCCGTAAGAAAAATATCCTGGATCTGGTTTACAACTCCTATCTGATTCGTCGCCCACAGTGGGGCCGAGTATAATAACGTGGATAAAACTATGGAGTCAAGTAATTTCATCACTGCTCCGAACGATATGGTTCTTGACTTAGATAGTATTCTCCATACTGCGTTTGTAGCAATCAATGCCTTGCTTTTAAAGTGCTGCGCCACGTAAGGAGTTGGATTCTTTATTGTTAAGGGGTAGCCAAGATACGTATATTTTGAGGTAACTGTCAAAGGTTGTTGGCCCCAAAACCAAACGTCAGATCTAGCCAAGCGGCCTCCATTTCGAAACGCTACGATTTTAGACTGGAATTGGTTCAGAGTTAAACTATTTTCCTCAAAATATTTTTTATTAAATTAATCTTTATTTGGATATTTATCTTGTATTCACCACGGAAGACTATATCATCCGCGAACAGGAGCAGGTGTATAGTTACATGGCCCGGTAAGTATATACCTGGCAGGTCAGAATCATCCAGCGTAGCAACCAGATTGTTATTGAAAATAATAAATAAATACGGTGAAAGAGGTTCACCCTGAAGAACACCTGATTGTATTTTGATAAATTCTGTAAAAGAGCCGCTCCATCTGACCGCTGCCATCATTTGAGCATAGTAGTTCTGTTTCTACAGGTAAACTCCGTATAAAAAGAGGCTCCTTCGTAAAACTTTAGATTCGTTATACAGTTCTGTATAAGTTTGATAAATCGCCCACTTAAACCAACAAGCGCAAGCTTTCTCCATAATAGTAGATGTGGAACTGTATCAAACGCTTTTTAAGATCAACAAAGAATGTGTAAAGTTTCCTCCTTTTGCGGTTTGATGTCATTTGAATTAGTGACGTAAGCGTGAAGATATGGTCTTTGCACGAGTAGCCCTTTCTGAATCCTGCCTGGTTTTCCGCTATGAGTTTTCTATTTTCAATCCAATTACTTAGTCTATTTTTTAAAATGGATGTAAAATGTTTTGACAAGTTGCTTATAAGGGCAATGCCCCTATAATTTGATGGTGTAACTACCTTATTAAACGAGGCCTCTAGCCCAGAAGATATTGACAGGGTGGTCCTCCTTCTGACTTCCATCCTGCAATCTCTTCCATGGGGAGACGCTCCAATACTACAAGACCGTCAAAGCCGTGGTGGACCCCCGAACTGAGTCGGATCAGAAGGTTGGTTATCTCCCTCCGCCGTTATAGTCAGAAAGTCCGGTGTTCTATTAGGAATTTCTTCCGCGGTTTATACCGAGCGTGCCATAATCGACTGAAGGCGGCTATACGGAAAGCTAAAAGTAAATCCTGGTTTAATCTCTGCAAGGAGGTGTCATCCGCATACTGGAGTGACATACATCGATTTATCGCCCGGGGCCGCGGCTCCCCCCGAGGTCCGCCACTTCTCAAACATGATAACGGCTCTCTTTACAATCCTCATGAGACTTGCCAGACCCTGTTGAATCACTTTTTCCTACCTGACACCAGACCTCACCCGCAAAGGAATGCAATTTCTGCTCACTCAGACGAACCTGAATTCAAACCCTGGGAAGTTTTGCGAGCCATTCATCGCTGTGGAAAAAGGAAAGCCCCGGGCCCTGACGGTCTTGGTTCAAAATGCCTAGACCTGGGCGGCCCTTCCTTGCAATTCCTGCTGGCCGAATTGTTCACCAAATGCCTTCGTAGGGGCCACTTCCCCCGTCAATGGAAAGAAGGCCGCCTCATACTTCTGTCTAAATCCTCCAATTCAGCCACCAGTCAGCTGGAGAAATACAGACCTATTACTTTATTGAACACTATGGCCAAAGTATTTGAGAGATGTATCCTGGCCCGACTTCAGAGGCTCGCGGATCGTCATGGATGGTTCTTTGAAGATCAATACAAAACCGTATTGGGTACCGTAAATGGTCGTTCAGCGGAAGATGCACTGGCGAGTATCACTCAATTAATTGAAGAAAGACAAGCTCACTGGAGGAAACTCTTGTCATCAGCTCGGACATCAGTAAGGCCTTCGACACTGTTTGGAGGCCGGCAATCATACAAAATCTTGAACGTCTAAATTGTTCAGAGTCTATTACCTGTTTAGTAAAAAGCTTTTTGGAAGACCGGACGGTTTCTTACTCAGCTTGGACAGCAACAGAATGTACGTCCTCCCAACTCGGCACTCCCCAGGGTTCAGCGCTAAGTCCTTTCCTGTGGAACATAGTTTCTCGGACCATCTTCACCCTTCCCTCCATCATAGATAGCCGATTAATAGCTTACGCGGACGACTTCACCCTTATGACTCAGGTTCGTAGTCGCCTGCCGGTCTCTGCCACTAACACCTTCTTGGAGAGGTTGACATCTTGGTGCACGATAAATGGTCTTAATATAAACCCCATTAAGACTCAAGCTTGCCTGTTCCAATGGCGTAATGTCCACCCCAACTCCGAGACAGGGCTTAGAGTCCTTGGTCAACCTTTAAACATCAAGAAGACTGTCACAATCTTAGGAGTGGAGTTTTACCAGACCCGCGGATTTGTCGCCCACCTACGCAAGATCACACGTAGGTGCAGATCAATAATCCCACGACTCACCCACACCATACAGGGTAAATTTGGAATCTTCTTTTCAGCTGGACGGAGTGTCAGCATGGGGAGGTCGTGCTCTCTCCAGCGAAGGCATTAGGCAACTTAGGAGCCTTCACTGCAATTTTGCGAAACGTGTACTGAGAGGAGGTCCTTACACACCTACAGTCTCAGCCATCTCCATCACCGGCAGCCCTCCTTTCGATATTATTGTTAGGTCTCGTACGGCGTTCCTGAAGGAAATCAATGAAGGAAATTTTGAATCTAGACCAGGCCCTGCTTCTTTGCCATACCCTCCAGATAGACGTCAACTGTCTTTCAGTCTAAACATCGAGGAGATAACAACACCTATAATATTTACAGACAGATCAAAAATGAGGCTGGGGTGGGCGCTGCAATTGTTCCCTCATCAGAAGATCAGCAGCCCGTTCTCTTACGGCTCCATCCCGACTGCACAGCCTTCCAGGCTGAACTTCTGGCAATCCGCTGGGCGGTCCGTCTGGTGAAGGAAGGTTATGCAAGAAATGCGATCACTATCGCGTCGGACTGCAGATCAGCTCTGTCAGCCATATGTACGTCAGGTCCAGTTCGATCGACATTAGTAGCTAAGATTATTTTCGTACTGAGCACCAACCAAAACGTAAATCTGTGTTGGGTGCCGGGACACTGCGGCATCGACGGAAAGGAAAGAGCAGACAGAGCTGCTAAGAACGCGGCCGTTTTGATCTTAGAGCCATCATTTTCCATTCTGCCTAGAAGCCTGGCCCGTAACCACTCACGCGCGGCAGCCCTAGACGCATGGACGGAGGTTTATTGCCAGGACCACTACAACAGACACCTGAGGAGAATAGCCCATACTCCAGACCGGCTGCTCCAATTCCTCCCTAAGGTCTGTCCTGGAGAAGTCACCACCACCTTACTTACAGGACATGGCCATGTTCGGGCAGACTTGGTTCTCTGGCGTCCTGGGGAAGACCCATCTTGCCCACATTGTATGGAGGAACAACAGACTGTGGACCACCTTCTATTCAGATGCCCTGCTTTCATGCAACACAGAATGAAGACAGCTCTGCTGCTTGGGAAGACCTCCTTCGACCCAGTCTCGTTGGCTGGACTCCCGGGTTCTCTGCAGGCATGGAACTTCCTGACCAGCTGGTTCGGCTCTGCAATTGGCTCGATATAAATATAATCTAGAGTAACTGGTTTCTACTAGTTAGCTTGACAGCCCGGGCAGTTGGCGTTTCTTGCGCTCCAGGGGCCTGGGTTATCCTTATTTCTCTCTCTATATTCTTGGAAGACGGGGCAATTTAGCAGCAGATGAATAGAAATTTGTTCCTCACATCCACAGAAGCATCTTGAATCCTGCACTGCTTTGATGAATTTTAAAAATCTTCTAAAGTTTCCGTGATTTGTAATAAATTGAGAGTTGTGGAAATTTGCCCGAAAATAATTCGGAATATTAGCGGGAAAGAAACTTTGAAATGTTTGGTTAGTATTTTTCTTCAATAGTGTAATTTTATATTTAATCAAATTTTCAATTATATCTGGAATATCCAAGTCGTATCGCTGTTGATCCTCGATCGATAAATATTTTATTCAAGCACGTTGTCGTTGATTTTTATTTGACAAATCCATGTTGTCTGGAGCTCAAAAGATTATTACTTTCATAAAATTCATAAATTCGATTTTTCAAATGTTTTTCGAAAATTTTTGAAAGATTTGAAATCAATGAGATAGGTCGATAACTTTTTGTTGATTCTAAATTAGATTTATGTGGTTTAGGAATTATCTTTAGAGCTGCTATTTTCCATTTCTCCGGATAATACCCCTTTTTGAATACATTTATTAAATAGTTTGCATAACATATGCTTAATATTTGGGTAAGCACATTTGATCATATTGTGGCGAAGAAATATTTTATTATTTAATTTAATATAATTCAATGAAAATACTCAACAGATTATAAAAAAATATATTACTCTGTATTTGTGTAATCATCTTTAAAATATCTCTTTGCTTGCTTGCTTAAGATTCCCTAGCTGTAGATAGTTTTGCTGACTTGTTAATAATTGTCGACTCGTCGTTGTGACGTCATCAATAAATTATTTTATATCTTAGGATATTTCAAGGCTTGATTTCTACGCTACAATATTGTTACTTATGTTGTCTAAACCTGGAGCTTTTTAAACATCACAATTAGAAATGATATTCATTATTTCTTCTACTTCGATAATAATTATGCTTGGATTATTCATTCGTGGCTTAAAAGTTCTAATTATTTGTTGTTGAAAATTGTCCAAATTAGGATCGTCTTCAGGAATTAAATCGTCCATTAATATGGTCATTGTTTGCTCTTTTAGATATTCTGGTGAATTGTCAATTATGGGAATTCCATTCTTTACATTTGAGGATCTTAATTTATTGAAGAACTTATAAGCATTACCAAATGGATTATCTGTGTAATTTTCTTCAATAACGTTTCGCCAGTTGCATTGGTGTATTTGTTTCTTGCCAACTTGAATGTATTGTAACTGGTTGTTTTATGACGATAATACTAGTTTCTAATATAATGAAAATGATTTTTTATTATTTCCTGTTCATTAGTCCACCAGTCAATTCTGGAAACATGTTTATTAATGGGGGATTTAACCTTCGAAGATTTATATGCTGCTTCTCTCAATAAATTCATGAGTGCGTTCACTATCCCATCAATGTCTTCCTCATTTTTCACTCTGCTTATATCAATTCCCAGTTTTTTGTATCTTGTAATGATATGTTATTAGAAAAATTTGCCCAATTCGCATTTTTTTCAAAGTGGAAATTTGATTATTGAATAAATGACCATTCTTTAACCTGATATCAAATTTAACAGCAAAATGGTCGGAAATATTAGTCAAATCAGAGGTATGCCAGTTGTTTATTAAACTTAGTGAGTGTTTATTCGAGATTGTGAGATCAATTATACTTACTCTCCGCGGCAGGTGGGTGTTTTTTCAGGTTATGTATAAAGAGGTTACATTCGTCTATAATAGGTTGTAATCTATATCCATTAGAGTTTATAACATTTCAAACCATATAGTATGTCTTGAATTAAAATCACCGCAAAGGATTACAGGTTGATTTATATACGTTTTGAGCAGATCTCTAATGAATGTTTGATGAACAGGTTTATAAGTATTCGGATGAATGTATAAATTAGAAATAATTAATTTTGCTTTAACTGTAGAAATAGATATTGTTGTACAAAAATAATTTGTGAATTTTTCCTCTTTGCTGAACTTTATATTTTTATTTAAAATTATAGTTGCCGTATATTTTTCCCAAGTTTTATTCGAACATATAATTTGAGAGTCCATATCATAAATAACATTTTCATGTAAAACATATGGTTCTTGAATCAAAAGAATGTCAGGTGAAGGATATTCACATATCAAACAAAATGTTAACGCGGGATTCGATCCCGGTTCATGACTGTCTGGAAACGAGGGTGTTACCCACTCGTCCTTGTCAGGTGGGTCATCTCTAGTGCTGGCCTGTAGTTTACTTATCGCAGTAAAACTTTTTTTTACATTTTGTTGAATACATCTCACATTTTCAATCATATAGGATATTAATCTATTTAAGATTAAGCTTTAAATTGTATTTGCTACATCATTTCCCTCGTATATTTGTGAATATTGTGTCCTTTGGATAATTTTGTCTATTTGTGATTTGTAAATCGGGCATTCACTTGAATTTGATTTATGGTTTGTAGAAATGTTTTTAAATTTAGGGTGCTTAGAGAAATTGTGACAATTTGGCGCTTCAATACAGTTGTGGCTACCCTGTACACCGCATATTTTACATATTTTAATGTTTTGGCAGTCTTTTGTTTTATGGTTCGGATTAAATTCAAAACAATTTTGGCATTGTCTTACAAATATTCTGTCTTTTGTAGAACATCGCTCAAAATCGGTGTATATCTCATTACCCATTTTTCTTAAAATTTGGTAAACTTTAGTAGTTACTTTTAATACTATATTGTGATATGCAGAGTTAAATCCCATTCGCGGTACGAGACAAGCGATGCCAAACACGTCCGCACAGTTGGCTTCAGAAGCCATATATCTATTATTCTTATTTTAATTCATTTGAAATATTCAACTATCCCTGATCATTTATTTTACTCTGGGATGCCGTCACTACAGGATAAAGTACTCTTGGTGAAATTTTATTATTGCAATTCAGAATCTTCCACTGAAGCTTTACGAGCGTTTCGTAACTTTAAAGGTATTCGAAGAGGTAAAGGACCCATGAGTTGCTACTCTCTAAGGAGAATGATAAAATATTTTGAGAAGACTGGATCTCTGGAAGCAAAACCTCGGAGTGGAAGACCATCGACACGCAAGTCAGTGGCTGTTGCGGTTTCGCAGAATGTTGAAGCTATTGAAACGTTATCCACGTATGGAGAAGTAAGTGCTCGACAAGTTTCTCGACAAACGGGGATTTCGTATGGAACAGTTTGGAGAGCTCTAAGAATTTTTCTTAAAAAATACCCGTACAAAATTCAAAGATTTCACGAGCTAAAAGTCGGCGATTTTGAGAAGCGTCAAGAATTTGCTGCATGGGTTTTCCGGCAAATTGATATTGATGAAAACTGGCTGTCGAATGTTCTGTGGACAGATGAAGCTCACTTTTATCTAAATGGAGAAGTCAACACTCAAAACAGCCGCATTTGGGCAACAGGAAACCCTAGGATTTTTACAGAAATGCCACTTCATCATCCCAGAGTTACAGTTTGGTGTGGGTTCACTTCTTCTTTTATTATTGGGCCATTTTTCTTTGAAGAAATAAATGGAAGAACTTTTAAAACCGTTTCTGTAACTGGTGAACGTTATGTTCAACTTTTGAGAGAAAAGGGTTTCCCCATATTGCAGGACAGACAAGCACTGAGCGAAATAACATTCATGCAAGATGGAGGACCTCCTCATATCTCCCGCGGTGCCAAACAATTGCTGAAGGATACGTTCGGTGAAGATCGTGTGATAAGTCGCCACTTTATACACCAGTGGCCTTCAAGATCACCAGACTTGACGCCTTGCGATTTTTGGCTAGGGGGGTACATTAAGTCGCGTGTTTATCGATGCCGGCCTACCACATTGGCCATGTTGAAGGCTTCTATCAGACGGCACGTTTCATCAATTTCAACAGATATGTTATTTAATGCTATTCAATCTGTCATCTATCGTCTGCAGGCGGTGTTTGAGAATGAAGGGCGCCACATTGAGAAAGGATTGTGATCTAATACAAGAGACAAGGCCTCCAAGAGACAAGTTACCTCATGTGTTATATAAGCTGCCATGTATTATATTATCTACCAATATTTTGAAGCTCTTTGTGTTGGGTTATGGGTAAATAAATTCTGTCCTCATATCTTGTCTCTTTTTTTATTTGTGAACAGTAATTTTTGTTTGTTTGTCATTTGCTCACATCTTATATTATGTCGTGCAGACCAAAGTGTTATAACTTCTCGAATAACACTGGTACACACAATTTTACCCCTTATGTTTAATTTGTCGCTTTTCGCTCATTAAAAGAATAAGCATAAGGAATATTCTCTGTAACCCCCCACCTTTAGAAATTTTGGGCAAAAAAAAAAATAATACAAAATAATTTACTACCACGTTTTTCAACGCAAAAGGTTGATTTAAAAATTATATTTATTTGAGGGGATACATTTTAAAAAATCGTGTACAGTATAATAAACAATGATAACATTTGACAAGCCCATAGGATATTTGGAATAAAGTACGACAAATGTATTTTGTCACTCCCATCTATATTTCATTTGTTGAATCATGACAAATTTCCAGTTAAATAGTCGAGTGTCGCCAATTATTCAAGAAATTACACATTCCTTATAGCAAGAAATCCTATTAGTAGTACCATCATAATTTTTGGTACTATATCAACATTTCAAAAAATCGTGTATTGAATTCAGTTATGTTTTTCAAACATTCAATATATTTGACAAAACTCTATCAAAAATATAAATATTTTTTTGCTACATGTTTTAATTTGTATATACCTATTTTACATATCTCAGATTGTATTTAAAAATCGTTAACCATTTCTTCTAACTTTTGGCGAAATGGTGCTTTATTAATTAACGATTTGATATTATTAGGATTCTTTCCTGGTATACAAAAATGAAAAATACGTGTAGATCAGTTATACTTTTCAATTAATCAAACAATTTGGCCGCTGAATTTCTGATTCTGGTACAGCGCCATCTAGGGAATGAAATTGTAACTAAAATCAATTTCGAAATTTTCAATATTTGCCATAAAAAATCCCATTGCATTCTGAACACAATGGTGTTTACCGCATTGCTCTAGCGCAAATATTCGCGGAGTTATTAATTTTTAAAGTTGTGCGGGACTTTTGGATCACCCTGTATATGAATGCGCCGGCCAGGCAGCCTCTAGGTTTATTAATATAGCTTAGAAAATATTTAGAATAAAATCTTGTAGTATCTATAAACCATTGTCACTCGTGTCATTCTGTACCCGTAAAAGGACATCTTACCCCAAAGCTTGTACCATCATCCTCTTATATTAAAGAATATCTTCTCCCTGACTTGTCTTTGTTCTATAGCAAATAGGGAGATTGTCTTGTATATAAACAGTTATATATGTACAAATTACTTCAGCAAAGAAAGCTTCCCCACCTTGAGAGAGTCCTCCTCCAGACAATTAATTATTTATATATTATCGCGAAATTTGTTTAAAGTGAAATCTAAGTACACCTATCCCCCGATTTACACGGTACTTTTTTTACGTTTTCGCTTTTACACGGTTTTCCAAATAAGTTTTTTTTTTTTTTTTTGTTTTTATCGCACTATACATACTGAGAGAAAAGGAAGCTATATACATAATCTAACTGATGTAAATAATCATATGTAAATAATCTTTGTCAGGATTAGAATGACGAATCATGTATGGGACTTTGATTCCAGTAAAAGGCTTGTTGCTGCTGTTGAATATAGTTACAGTGTGTAGAAATACTATACTATACCTACTACATATAGGTTTCTCTCTGTATTCTTAGTTCTCTTCTCTTCAATTACTCTGTAAACTGGCGAATCCTTTATAGGACGAGAGGTCCTCAATAAAGGCTTTTGTTGTTGTTGTTGTAAATAAAAAAATACTTTCTTCTATTATTGATAGAGTTCAATCAAGTCGAATTTGGATTTAGGTCGAACTTCTTTCTAACTTTTTGGTGTCAATGAACTGAATATGTAAATATGTCATTAAGTAAATATGAATACCGATAAGACAATACACCTATCCCCCGATTTACACGGTACTTGTTTTACACGTTTTCGCTTTTACACGGTTTTCCAAATAAGTTTTTTGTTTTTGTTTTTATCGCACTATACTAAATGCTACTGTGATTGAACACATGCGCTGTGTACACATCTCACGAGGAATCCCGAGCTTATATGTGCTGACTACATATTTTAACCTGTCAATGCATTTTATTTTTATTTCTGTGTACACCTATCCCCCGATTTACACGTTTTTCTCAGGAACGTATCTACCGTGTAAATCGGGGGATAGGTGTAATTGTTTAATTATTAAATATGTAAATATTTTAATAGTTCGATGTTATGTAAATTTTGTAACTGTATATATATTTCCTTCTTTTTCTTTAGATAGGAGGTGAGAAAGATATCACTCAATTTTTGAGCCTTAATTTAATAATAGAACCTGCTGAAATAGCTCTGTGTACCTCTAATCATCCAATGGCGACAATATAACATTACATAGGCTATAGGTGCTTTTTATTTATATTTACTTATTTATTTTATTCAAAGTCAATTTTAGGAGATTTGAAAATTTTGTGCTCCACCAAAGTACTACACAATACATACATATTGACATATACACAATACATACAACTTTATTAGGACCACCGGTCTTATATAGATTCACCGCAGGAAAGAAGCATAGATGGAGCTCCTATAAGTATTACACAAATCTCATCTAAATGTATGTTATAAATAAAGATGAATGAGATTTTCAGCTTGTATTTAATTATCTTGAGGATTATACTATGTTAATGCAGTCGTGGTTAAATCTTGAAAGTATGATAATAAAAATAATTTTGATCAGTAACTTAATTGAACTAAAGGAATATATATAAAAAAAACATAATTTGATAAAAGTAATGCCTGGCTTAAGGCGAGTAGAATAAGGAAAACAAAAGGTTATTTACATAATGTACAAAAGTTTTGAGCCGGCCATCGGGAAAGAGAAAATATCTTTATTTTACGGGGCTGCTAACCAAAATGAATGATTTTTGAGCCCCAAAGGCCATCGGGAAAGAGAGAAAATATCTTTATTTACGGGCTACTAACCAAAAGTTATGATTTTTGAGCCCAAACTCGATGTCAGGTGGCAAGGGACCCTAGGATCTGGCGGCAGGAAATATCTCGCAGGGGTGGTGGAAACGTTGGGCAAGCAGGGGAACAGCGCCAGGGTGCAGTGAGGCGGGTGCGTTGAATAGGCCAGGAATCCAGGAGAAGTGGCGATGGAATTGGAGGCAGAAGGTACTTGAAGCCTAGAACTTGAGGGCCCTAGACTTCAGGATGGGGCAGCTTGAGGCTCTCGCCTCGTGCTTGTCAGGAAGGAACTATGGGATAAAACAGCCTCTACTATTATTCCGCCTTCTACATGCTATTCTGAGAAGCATTTTAAGGCACCAACAGGCCGCAGAAGGGCGCGAAGCGCCCCGAGGTGGAGGAGGCAGGGGCAAGAGGATCAAGGATCTGGCAGGGGGGGGAGGAAGCTGGAGAGGTCAGGGAAGCAGCGCCAAGAAGTGAGAGAAGCCCGGAAGGTGGCCAGTTGAGGAGGCAGGGGGCCCTGGAAGCCTAGAACTTGAAGGCTCTAAGCTTCAAGGTGGGGCAGCTCGAGGCTCTGGCCTCGTGCTTGTCAGAGAGGCCCTTGGCACAGCAGTTGGCGCACTTGGAAGTGCGCCGGTCGGCAGCGGAGGGGCAGGCGCGGCCTTCATGGCCGCCTTCACCGCAGTGGAAGCACTTGGAGTCTCTGGTGCATTGGGCGGAATTGTGGCCGAAGCCACAACAGCGGAAGCAGAGCCGTGCGCGGATGGACTCCTCGAAGTTGAGGAGCACTCCGTCCACCACGATCCTTCCGCGGTTGCCCAGAGCTCTGAAGGTGTCGATGTCCACCTCGATGAAGGCGGTGCAGGTCCCGTTTCTGGGAGCGGAACGGTGCGCCACGCGCACCACCTTGTCCCCAGGTAGTTGGCTGACAGCGGGAGTCCCCAACAGCGTCTCTTCAATGGTGGAGTTGGACGTATCCTCCTCCACTTTGAAGAGGCAGATGCGAGGCAGGAGCACCTTCTGTTGGCGGACCTTCATGCCTTGCAGCTTGTCGGCCAGGGAGGTGGTGACAGCCGGGATGGTATCGGGGTTGCTGGAGTGGAGGACAAGCTTCCCTTTGGTCCGCAGGGAGGCCCAGACGCCTTGGGGAAGAGTGTGGGCAGCGCAGACAGCTTTGAGCATGGCTCTAGGGTCAGCTTGTGGGTCATCGGAGATGACCACTGTGTGGGCCGCCGATTTATCCCCATGGAGGACCACTTGGGCGGCCGCAGGCTTGGTGGGGCGGGAAGGCGCAGGTTTCGCGGGACCTCTGAGGTTGGTCCTCTTAGCGGGCGGGCAGGGAGCCTCTGGCTGCTTCCTTTTGGTTGGAGCTGGAGTGGCGGGCTTGGTGGGGTCGGTCTGGGAGCTGGTTTCCTTGCAGGAAGGAGCAGGGCTTGTTTGAGTGCATTGGCAGGCAGTCTGTGGCTTGGTTTCTTCCAGATCCTGGAAGGACGCGAGGGTGCCAGAGAGGTTCTCTACCTCGGCAATGAGGGCCTTGATCTGCTCGGTCCTTAGGCTGACGAGGTACTCAATGACTTGGTACAGGTATTGTTGGGAGCTAGGGGGAGGATGCGCTAACGCATTCGCGGAGTCGTCCATCACCTCCTGGTTCTCCAACTCTAGTTGGGCGAGGGTCACAAGGGGTTTCTCGGCGATCTCGGCATTCTTCTTTTTCTTCCTGGAGGGAGCCATGGCAGGGGTGAGCGCAAGAGGGCAAAGATGTTCGCAGGTAGAGAGCTAGCGGCGAACTGAAATTGTCACCGATTCAATTTAATAATGTTGAGAAGTAAAATAATTTATAATAGAGAAAATATGGTTTCACGGGCTGACCATCGGGAAAGAACAACATCGAGTTTTTATAGGGGAAGCATGACCTCTGGCGGTCGACAGAGTATTTGGATCTATGAAATATAATTTTAAATAGAATAATAATTTAATATAACATGTCTATATATAATTTGAAGTCAAAATTAACATAAAGTGCATAAATAAAAAAAAATAATATAATAATTTAAACAATGGTTATATTCACAACACATAACAGAATGAAGTAGGAAACCAGAAAGAGCATTCATATAGATACTATATGTAGAACTTTTAGATTATCATTAAATTTTCAATTTCAGTAAGGGCAGTAGATATTGTTTAATTTGTAAAAGAATCATACGCGTCTATAATAGTTTCAAATTTTCATATAGAACTATCATATGATATATTATTATGAACTATCAATGCTAACCTTGTTTTTCATATAGAGAATTTTTTATCAAAATAGGAGAAAATCACCAGATTGTTGGTGTGATTTTGACGGACGGTAATAAAGGAATAAATCAACAGTTCGTGGACAGTGCAGATAGAAACACGTCTCAACATGTTTAAACTCGTGGCGAAGGTTGGATTGCAACATATTGCAACATATTTTCCTACGGCCCATTGGTCGTTACAATTCAGACAGCGAGTCTGTTTCCTTGTAGGAATCAATAAACATTGTAAATATGTAAATTATTGTTAGATATAGTCGATTTTTTTTTAAACCCGTTGAAGAGAGATTATCGTTTGAAAGTTAGCAATTTAAAATAAAAAAGAAACTCATTGCTAGGAAATATTTTGTAATTTTAAAAGTTTTTCACAATTTCATCAGGAATAAACATTGTAAATGTTAATAGAGAAAGGCAAAGTCAACTTTGAGAATACATTTGTCATGTCTAGCTGATTTTCTATAAAGATCTTTTCAACAAAACATATCTGGAACATGGCTTACCTACAATATTTCATATTGAAGTGAATTAGTAAAGGAGAATTGTTGAATTTAATTATGCAAATTTTAAAATGGAGCATACAATCAAATTTGAAATGATTTGAAAATGTCTTCACTAAGGCTAAAGCTTTCGTGGTAAAAACATATCTCCCCACATTACTGATTGTTGGCAGTTTTACAATATAATCCTTAGTTTTGACTATGTTAATTTACCTTTAGGTCAGCACAGCCTAATGAAGCCATCACTACAAACATTCAAATTACACTAGAAAAATGAGTATAAACCAACTTAGTGTTGCTCATTTAACAGTGAAGCGGATACTAAGCATATCATCAACCAGCAGGTTCTTGTGTAAAAAATTGGTTAAAACAAAACATTTCAGTTTCATTTACCTTTCATTTCAACTTCCTTATATCCTCTTTCTACAGCTCTCCTTTTGATTGATATTTTTTTTTAAAAACACAAACTGTATATTCTGAATATAGAGCAATCCATAATATATAAATATTTTTAAAATAAGGCTTATTTTGGATTTTAATATAAGATTTTTATTAATCCAATATTTCGATGGGCCAATCGTCCATCTTTTACGAGTTTTTTTTTTTTGTTATGAAGCATACAGCAGGTCGCTGCTTACACTGTTTTTCTTTTGATTTTATTTACTCTGTTTAAAATGTATATATTAGATGGTTTATCACCCAATAAGCTTGTAAGATGTCTGTGGCTCATCTGAAGCACGCGACCTGCTGTGTGCTTCATAACAAAAACCTCGTAAAAGATGGACGATTGGTCCATCGAAATATTGGATTAATAAATAATCTTATTACAATCCAAAATAAGCCTCATTTTTTAAATAAACTGTATATTGTAGCAAGATATTTATTTATTACTAGCGGATGTACCCGGCTTCGCCCGGGTTTTACCCGAGTAAAGGTTTGTCTAACGAACATTTGTTAAAACAATTCTCTATAAACTTATAAAAAATATATATATTTTGATAATTTGAAACTCGTAAACTTGAATCTCTCGATAAAGTGAACATTTTTTCCCGGTCCCTTGAAAAATACTCGATAAGTTGAATAAAATCAATATTAATTGGTTCCCTCAGTAATTGGAAGTTAAAGGAATAGTATCATGCCTTGGAATTGTATCATTATTCTTGTCTCAAATAAATTGCCGTGTCATCCTGAATTTTGTCTTTCCTAATTTTCTACATTACAAAATCATCATTTTATCTATTCTCCCAATATATATGTTGTAGATAAATGATAAAACTAACTTTGACTTCTGCGTAATTAATAGGTAGAAAATCTTGCTTTTGATAAATAATCTTTAAGATAATAAGCTTAGTGATAATAAAACTTATAGATAAAAAATATTGTTATCCCCCGCTAGGGGGCGCTGCTTGCGAGTTAAATCTTCAAATCTACAAATAACTCTAAGGATATTCAAGATATTCAAGAAATTATTTTCGAAAACCTTCCCGGGGATATACCTAATAATATCCCAAAATTTCACGGCGATTGGATGTATGGTTTTTGAATCTATAGAGTACAGACAGACAGACATTCAATTTTATATATATATAGATTATTATTATTTATTTATTTTTTTTTAAATATAGCAATCCATATATTCAAATCATCTATATATATAATTGCCTTATTCTGTCTGAAGCTCACGGATAGAATGCGCGCCCATTGGCTGCCGGCGAACACGTGTCCTCCCTGCCCCCCTCTAGACAACCCTGTTATCATTACATACACCTGTCTATAGCGGCCATTCTAGACAACCCTGTTATCAGCAGTTTGTTACATCCACCTGTCTATACAAACCACCCTGTCTATAGCGGTCACCTTAGGCAACCCTGTAATCAGCAGTGTGTTACATCCACCTGTCTATACAGACCACCCTGTCTATAGCGGTCACTTTAGGCAACCCTGTTATCAGCAGTGTGATACATACACCTGTCTATACAGACCACCCTGTCTACAGCGGCCACTCTAGACAACCCTGTTATCAGCTGTGTGATACATACACCTGTCTATACAGACCACCCTGTCTATAGCGACCACTCTAGACAACCCTGTTATCAGCTGTGTGATACGTCCACCTGTCTATACAGACCACCCTGTATATAGCGGCCATTCTAGATAACCCTGTTATCAGGTGTGTGATACATACACCTGTCTATAGCGGCCACTCTAGACAACCCTGTTATCAGCTGTGTGATACATCCACCTGTCTATACAGACCACCCCGTCTATAGCGGCCACTCTAGGCAACCCTGTTATCAGCTGTGTGTAACATCCACCTGTCTATACAGACCACCCTGTCTATAGCGGCCACTCTAGGCAACCCTAGGAAGCAAGATGTATACAAGGTGTAGACAAGATGAAGATCTAGATGAAGAATAAACGTTTTTAAAATATATTCGCACTCGGGTAAAACCCGGGCGTTGCCCGGGCCATTCGTCTAGTTAGATAATAAAAAGGTATATATTGGATTGAATATTTGTCGGTATATTCAATCTAATATATGCCTTTTTATTATCTAATTCATTTTTTTATAGGGCAGATTATTAATTTTGATATTTTGCTACTCTCTGAGTCCTTCCCGCATTGCTTCGCTTATAGTTTATAAATTTTAGTTTATGCTTGTTTCTTAGATAAATATTTGCGTCACACACAGCCTGAAATTTTCTTTTTAATACGTGATATTTACTGGAGGTTACATCAAGTGAGAGAGATTGAAACTGATTTATTACAATGTTCATAAAATATTATAGTGAAAAATGAAAACTAAAACAAATAATAACAATAAGTAAATATGAAAATAATAATAAGGATGAATATACATAATGAATTCTATACCAGGCTTCATTGGTTTAAATCAAGGGCTACAAGACATCCTGAATTCGGATAGGCCCGTGGTTATAAATGAGAGAACTGTGTCATTCTGAAGTTTGTCTTCCTAATTTTCTACATGACATTTTGGTGCTGGGTAGATTAGGGAAGACAAACTGAAGATTGCCGAGAAGACATTGAAGCATTGGGTGCGGTGATCTACATTTTCAGCTATTTTCATCATTCCACTACCGTGTTAAATCCAAGACTTCCCTCTAAGAGGACGAGTTTCCTATAGATAATACGACGGCAAAGTCGTAACACATTTGTACTGTTTTTTTTTTTTTTCACATAAGATGCGTATTGTTAATTTTATATTATTAATTTTAAATAACTATTAACAATTTGACTTAATGAATTCAATGTATAGTTTGTCAAAATATTTATAGCACTATATGTACAAATTTCCCATTTTGAAAAGTATATTACATTATAAAAGATATTTTCGTCAATTTTTTTTTTTATATAATTCAACGTGTGTGTATTATTGTCCATATATTCTCATGTCCAGAAATGGCCGCAGTCTTGAAAAAAAATTACATGTACCCAGAACAGCAGCTTTACACACCCAAGATAAAGAACATTGCGACTGCTGTGATAGATATGTACGGAGATATCTGAGGCTCTTCATTGGACACGACAACAACACCAACTAAAAATTGACCCAGAACTGCAGCTTTACACACCCAAGATAGAGGACATTGCTGTGATAGAGATGTATGGAGACATCTGTTCATTGGACACGACAACAACAACAGAAAATGGACCCAGAACTGCAGCTTTACACACCCAAGACCAAGAACATTGCTGTGATAGAGATGTACGGAGACATTGGACACGACAACAACAACAGAAAATTGACCCAGGACAGAAGCTTTACACACCCAAGACTAAGAACATTGCTGTGATAGAGATGTACGGAGACATCTGTTCATTGGACACGTCAACAATAGAAAATTGACCCAGAACAGCAGCTTTACACACCCAAGACAGAGAACGACTGCTGTGATAGAGATATACGGAGACATCTGTTCATTGGACACGACAACAACAACAGAAAATTTACCCAAAATTTTACACACCCAAGATAGAAAACATTGATGTGATAGAGATGTACGGAGACATCTGTTAATTGGACACCACAACAACAACAGCCCTCAAACTTGATATATTTTCATTTCTTTTCTTCTCTTTACATACTCATTGCTGTATATCTCTATTAAAAATCTCTATATAAGACTAAAGATGTTTGAATAAAGGAAATATTGATTGCAATAGAATCTCTCTCTCTTCCATCTTTTAAGCTTTCCACGCCGCCAGGGATGTCTACTAATCCACGTAATAAAGGAAGGAACATTCTCAGCTCTTCTAAAAGATGAAGAAGAAAAAAAGACCAAACGACCTAACAACAATACAAAGTGTAATCATCCAGAAAGCGACCAGAGTAAGGATCAATCAACATGCCGACAGCAATCTTGGCGCCGACAAAGGGGCGGGGTATGACAAAAAAAAACCACCGGTGTCCATTACCCTCCCTGTGTTTATTTACAGGGGGGGAGGCTGGGTAATTTGTACCTGTGGCCCCCTTCAGGAGGGAGGGGGGTCTCCAACCGCTCTTGACATCTTCTTTACAGTGAGGCGACAATTGGGGACGCCTTCTTTCTTTTTTATTAAGCGTCTCCTTCCATTAAAAGTATCCCCCCCCTTTTTTTTTTCTTCTTTTTTTTATTCCCCCCTCGAGATACAATTTGATAGAATTGATGGATCGCTTCCAAATACCCAATTTCTTTATTTCTTCTAATGAATTCATTATTTCTCTTTTCATTTCTTCATATTCTCACTATATCCATATAGAAAACAACTTATTATTCCATTTTTTTTAACGATATAGTTTTTTTTTTGTAAAGATTTGTATGTAAATAAGACTCCAGGAATGTATAGAAATCGTCAATGGTCTCTTTCCGACAATAGCTTTAAAAAAAGATGAAATAAAAGTAATATAAAAACGGTATCTGCAGTAGTGGCAGAGACGCTATGTACATATTAATTGTATAAACGACACTTGAAGTTACACCGCATGAGTTTCTTTTCAATGAAAAAATAAAAATTTTATTTCAAGGTGAAATATTGACTATTTCTAACCTTTTTGGATGAGGTATGAAAGGGTGAATTATGAAGAGTAATGATGAACGGAAAAATAAAAGTGTCCAGGGATGGCTCTCATTATGACTCTTCATAATTCACTCTTTCATACCTCATCCAAAAAGGTTAGAAATATTCAATATTTCACCTTGAAATAAAATTTTTATTTTTCATTGAAAAGAAACTCATGCGGTGTAACTTCAAGTGTCGTTTTGCAATCACGCCGCAGAGTATTATATATTATATTCATTGTATATAGTTGTATTATGATCGCTGGGAGGGACCACCACTGATGAGCCAGGCCCTCCCATTAATTTTTCCATTGCAGTAAGGGCAGTAGAAATTATTTAATTTCAAAAAGAATCATACGCGTCTAAAATAGTTTCGAATTTTCATATAGTTGCATATTAAAAATAAAGTAAACATATCCTGACCAGGAGCACATATGCTTTTCAGAAGGCAGAATGCCATCTGGTGGAACAGAAATCAACTAAACATTGATTTAGCCTGTTCCCTGATATTTGGCCAACCCAATTTCTTGATAAATCAAGAAAAGCCATCCACGAATTCTATTGTTTTTTCATAGTTGTATATGTCTAATTAATTTTTTTTTTTGACAATTCAAAATATTCTATTAACACTCTTAATTAATTGTTACAAACATAATGAGAAACTAAACAAACAACAATTATAATACAATATAATGCGGCTTATGATTGTAGAACGACATTTGAAAATTATCCCGCATGTGTTTCTTTTGAACGAAAAAATCGAGATTTATTTTAAGGAGAAATAACGATTATTTTTAACCTTAGGGATGAAGTATGAAAGGATGAATTGTGAAGAGTAATGATGAACGGAAAAATAAAAGTGTCCAGGGATGTGGAATTATGGGAATAATGATGAGAATAAATGTAATTAGTTACAATTAAGTGGTAAAATATTAAAAAAAACTGTGAAAAATAGTACAAAAGTGAATTTGTACTTGGATCAGATAGATAATAGCGTGGTTAGATTTACTTGATTAATCAAGAAACGGTATTTGGCCAATTCTGGAATAATTAAAAATCAAAGATTAGTTGATACACCCATACCTCGCTTTGCGTTGGGGTTACGTTCCAAAAAAACACGACGCAAATTGAAACGACGCAAAGTGAAAATATGTAAAGGCGCAATCAAAAACAAAGGTGTTGCCATATTTTAGGGAAAAAATAAAAAATTAAAGACTCGAATCCAAAACAACGCAACTTCGAAAATCTAACGACGCACAGTGAAAATCAGTAAAAATTAAGCAGCGACGCAACTTCAAATAAAACGCAAAACGAAACGACGCAAAGCGAGGTATTAATGTATTTATTCCGATAGATGATGCAAGCCATCAACAACTTTTAGTTGCACGATCAGGAAAAGCCTTTTTTCTTAAAATAAAAAAAAAAAAACTGTTCACAGGCAGACTGTGATCTAAAGTGGTATCTGATAGAGGAATCATTTTATACTTTTATCTTGTTTTGAAAAATAGAGCAATTATTAAAATTATAAAATATTTTCTCAAAACGTTTTTCATAATATCATCATGAATAGAGAAATTATTAATTGATTGCATTAATTCCTTGCAAACATTAATACACCAATACCTCGCTTTGCGTCGTTTAGTTTTGCGTTTTTTTCGAAGTTGCGTCGCTGCTTAATTTTTACTGATTTTCACTGTGCGTCGTTAGATTTTCGAAGTTGCGTTGTTTTGGATTCGAGTCTTTAATTTTTTTTTTTTTTTTTGAATATTTTTCCCTAAAATATGGCAACACCTTTGTTTTTGATTGCACCATGCCATCACTTCACTTTACGTCGTTTCAATTTGCGTCGTGTTTTTTTGGAACGTAACCCCGACGGAAAGGGATGTATGGGTGTATGTTATAATACCTTGATAAAGGTTGGCATTCAGCCAAATGAAATATTGGTAAAATAAATGATATTTTGTGATCTAGTGTAGACTGTGTACTTTTACATGTATTGACAAGATGTCAATAAAATTATGTTAATTATCAATATTATTTTTAGACTACTCGTAATTATTTATCAAACGAATTAATTTGCATATTTTGGGTTCAGATAATAATTATACGATGATCATGATAATACAATATAATGCGGCTTGTGGACATGGCATCTACCTGGTAAGCGGAACACTGTGGGTTCGATTCCCATCCCTGGACACTTTTATTTTTTCCGTTTATCATTACTCTTCACAATTCACCCTTTCATACCTCATCCAAAAGGTTAGAAATAATCGTTATTTCTCCTTAAAATAAATTTTGAATTTTCGTTGAAAAGAAACACATGCGTATTTCAAATGCCGTTTTACGATCATGATAATGATAAAATTGTGCAGAAGGAAAATATTTATGTACCAAAAGATACACCTCTCCTTGTAAATACGCATTAGAACAAACCATTGTCTTTAGCACCCTAGTAAAGACTTAAAATTGGTAATAAACATGGTGCTTTTTTGCTCTCATGCCTATTTAAAGGGGAGAGGTGCATCTTTTTGTAGTACAGATGATGATAATATATTATTATATTCCTATAATTATAACAACTACATCATTGGTACTGTGGTTCCATTCCTGTAGAGACACCAACCTAGATAGACATGATAATCATTTACCGCCTAAAAACAGGCCACACAAGGAAAATATTCTTTGAAGGCAAAACTAAACACTTCCCAAACTGAACAAAATGTCTGGCTTGTGAGACATCCCCACATCCTGCAGTGCTAAACAAACAAGATATCTACAACAGAAAGTCATCAATATACTAGGTGTGAGTTGGTTTAAGCTATCAACTGATGGATAAGAAAAAAATAACTAGTTGTGATAACGAATGAACTAAAACACCAGTTTTTAGTAAATTCAAAAGCCACTTTACCCGTTTAAACATCTTTTTGGTAAATTCGACCAATTTCATAAATCCTCTCATTGGATGTTTTACTACTTCAAGATATTTAATTACGTTACAGAATAATTGCTAAATCAAACAAGAAATGAAAGTACAAAATATTACCAAAAAGTGACATGTGATTCAAAGAAAAGAAAAAAAAGACATTTTCAATATGATAAAAATAATAATAAAAAAAAAACGAACACACGTCACCTTTCAACGAACATTCGTTTTTTTCATTTTCCCGCCAAAATAAATATGTATCTTCTGCCAAATTTAACGAATGACGCGCCAAAAAATGTCGTTTGATTTGAATTGATGTCTTTCCAGCCAAATCAGTATTCTTGTTGAAAACTTTCATCGTTTGGTTCAGCAGTTCAATGAGATGTGAAATGGTTAATGACAAGCAGACGATAGTTGGTAGAAGGTGACATTGGATTATCGTCTGACTCGATATTCAACGAAGCATGAAGTGTCATCGAATTCTCGCTTTTTTTTAATCGCTTCTTTCTTAGAACATCCTTTCAATCTTCTTATACCTTTTTTTGCTTAGAATCAAAGTAAAAAAAAGTGATATAGAACATTAATAAGCCAATTATAACACTTGTGTATTGTTATATGGAACATACACTATTAAAGTAACTAACAATAGTTTTACAACAATGGGAATATTTTTTTGCATAGTTATTAGTATCTTTTGGATATAGAAAAAAAGGTGTTCATTATTGTGAATAGGTTTCTGATAAATGGATCTAGAAACATATATGCTTCTAAGATCTGAAGTAATGTAAGCATCTGGAGCAAACTTTCCTCCGGCATTCTTATCTAATCGGAAGAATCCTCTGAAATTACACACACAGCTTTATTAAGACCACCGGTCTTATACAGATTCACCACAGGAAGAAATGAAGCATAGATGGAGCTTCTATACTCCAGGCAGCGTAGCACCCAACAACAGCCTACATGTCCGACACATGTCCAATGGCCACACGTTCCTTTGTACATACGTCATGGTTAGCGAATTACCGAACAGATGATTGTGGAATCAGCCGCGTTCTAGTCTTCGCTTTCCTCATCCAAATGGACCACGACATTCGGCGATTCTATTAATCTCCTCCGAACGGTGACTGCGGCCTTGTAGAATTTATATAAACCAAAAATAAACCCCATGGAGAATCCTCTGTAAGACCTGTATGTCTTACTAAAGGTTTTTTATTTTTTTTTGTGTGTATGTGTGTGTGTGTGTGTATAAACCAAAAATAAGAGCTTGATCAAACATCATTGCATTCATCCAGTTATATATTTGTTGACTATCGGATTGAGACAAGGATAAGTCACCCAAGAGTTCCTCTTTAAATTACAATAAAACGCAGTCTATGAGGATACGATTCTTATTTTATTAAATGTTCTCTCAAGCTTTCAGGTACTGTAAACTCTTCCACAAACGAAATTTTCGTAGATTTTTCGGAGAATTATTCTCGTCAACAGCGTTTTATTGTAATTACTATCACCCACACTTCTTCTTTCAACCATCTCCATTCTCTCCCAAATCTTGCAACAAATATTTCAACATTGTTCACTAAACATTGATAATACAACAACAAAAGCTTTAAAAAACATAATTACAGTCCAACTTGAATAATTTGAAGCCCAAAGGGACCAAAAAACATTCGAATTATCCAAAAATTCTAATTAAAAACGTTTTGAATTTAAAAGTCTAGGGACCCAGATAAATATTAAAATTAAAGACGTTTTCGAAGAAAAGAAGAAAGAGAATTTAAGTTTTTGAAATTTTTACCTAATGAAAGTTACTCAGAGTGCTGTGGACAGATAAAACGACAAATATTTCAATCTTAAATGAAATTAATCCTGATAGATCCCTATAATTACAAATATATAAACAAAGACTAACCTAATTCAGACATATAATGAGAGCTAATGGGTTAGAAAACGTTAATGTTGGGGAAAATTGAAGGAAGAGAGGAAGACCTCCAATGAGCTGACTAGAAGAGGTCAAGAAAACTACTGGAAGGTCACTAGATGAGCTAGGAGTGATGGTAACTAATAGATCAAATTGTAGAGAATATTTGTCCATATAGTTTGTCACCAAAAGTCGAACTCGACTTGATAGACAGCAACAACAACATTGCTTATAGTTCCCTCTCTAAATACATCTTAAATTTGTGAGTATCATTCACCATTAGCGGATTTAAATAAACTTTTTTTTGAAATCTAAATCCACAGTAGGCATAAAGACAGACGCAATGTTTGTTCTATGTTTCCACCTAGGTATACCTGAGAACCTGTTTATTTATTGATATTTTGTGTTTTTTCTCTTGGAAGACTGAAATGATTCTAGGTTTGACGGAATGTATTAATAAAAGACGTTTTTTATTGAAACAGGGAGTTTAAAATTGTTATTTAGGTATCGTTTTGATTATTTACCACTTTGCGACCTCTTTGCGAACGCTCTGGGACCCACCCACCGGGCGGTCTTACAAGTGGCAACTTGATCACTTAGACGGCCGCTACATGTCAACATGACCTCTTGGAGGTCCGCTACGTATCAAGCTGACAACTTAGGACAGTCGCTACATGTCAATATGACCACTCGGACAGCCGCCACGTATCAACATGGCCACTTAGGATAGCTGCTACGTGTCAACATGACCTCTGGAGGTCCGCTACGTGTAAAACTGACCACTTGGACAGCCGCTACGTGTCAATATGACCACTCGGACAGCCGCCACGTATCAACATGGCCACTTAGACAGCTGCTACGTGTCAACATGACCACTTGAAGGTCCGCTAAGTGTCAAGCTGACCACTTGGGCAGCCGCTACGTGTCAACCTGACCAATTAGGACAGCCGTTACGTGTCAACATGACCTCTGGAGGTCCACTACGTGTCAATATGACCACTTGAAGGTCTACTAAGTGTCAAGCTGACCACTTAGGACGTCCGCTACATGTCAATATGACCACTTGGACAGCCGCTACATGTCAACATGACCACTTGGAGGTCCGCTACATGTCAACATGACTACTTGGACAGCCGCGACCCACGTGTCAATCCAAGTGTCGCTACAGACGCAACATGAGGGAAGTTGACATAACCTCTATTTACCTTGCCAGATGTCAAACATTGACAACTCCATTTTATGTCTTTCAACACGAGATTTTATAGAACTATTTTTCTGGCACTTTTCTTTCTTCAAAAATGTTAGCAAATAAAATTCTATCTATAGAATGGAGAATGTTCCTAGGAGAGAAGCCTGGAATTTCACCTTGATACAAGGGTTTATTGAAGTTTGGAATTGTTTTTGGGTCAAAATAAACAACCTTGTCACCGTTGATACGTTCATATCGCCTCATTTTTCATCGTGACAATAGGAAGCGTTTTCTTCTCGTCCTGCTGATGATCAGTTTCCGAATTGATCACTCAATTGTAGAATTTTTTGAGGAAAATTCTATAAATTTCGATCAAACAATTCAGAAATGAATCAGCAACACCTGATATTTATCTTAACAACGTAAAACAAACGTGCATCATACTTTGAAAAAGTCTAACATAAAAATATTTTATTTCACTCTCAAGTCTTTTAAAAGGTTCAAGTTCCTAATATATATTATTGTTTCTCTTTTTATTTTTGATTACTTTTTCTTGTATAATATGTTTATAACTGTTTCTATTTTTAAAAAATGTAAATCGACGCAATTATCCCTAGCCAGGATATCGCGTTTTGTGTGTTGGAATAAATAAATAAATACAATATAATATAATGCGGCTTGAGATTGTAAAACGACATTTGAAAATTATCCCGCATGTGTTTCTTTTCAACGAAAAATCCAAATTCATTTTAAGGAGAAATAATGATTATTTCTAACCTTAGAGATGAGGTATGAAAGGATGAATTGTGAAGAGTAATGATAAACGGAAAACAAAAATAAATAAATAAGTGTATAGCTTTTTATTTATAAAATAAAGAATACGTAAACCTTAATTATACCTAATATTTATAAAAATGGTTTATAACCTATGTATAACATACGTGAACTTACGTATATGATATTATATCAAAAATAATTATATCTATATATATACATACTAGACGGGTGACCCGGGCTTCGCCCCGGGATTGACCCGTGTGCATATCTACCTGAGTGATATATATTTAGATAAGATTTTTTTAAATAATTGTTTGTTATTAGCATTATCTATTTGTTTGCATCAGCATAATTTAATCTAATCTTTGATAGAGGGCGCTGTTCGTGAGCTAAGTAGAATAATTTGAATATATAGTTTTAATAATTGATTTATATATTTTTTTAAAATAGCCTATCGTCTTCCCCGTATTTTTTTACCTATGTATGGAAATTTTGGTTTGAATTAGTGAACTACTGCGAATTTGTATACCGGACATACAAACAAACAAACATACAAACATTCATTTTTATATATATAGATTTACCATATAACTTTGTAAATTCGAATTTCTTTTTCACTTTTTAGAAATAATTTTCCCTCTTGCTTTTTTAACCTTCATTTGCGGTGAATCCGCGGTAAATCCATATATAATAAATTTCTTTTCTTCCAATTTACCCAGACTAATCTATTAGCTTGATTGTCTTTATATAATTTTTCCTGTATATAAATATCATATTACCATTAAGTTTTATCACTGTTTTTTCCTGCATGTATCCTACATTTCTGCTTGGAGAATCTGTATAAGACTAAAAGGTCTTAATAAAGATTTGTTGTTGTTTGAAATAATTTTATGTATATTTTAGAATAATATGTATATAATTTTTCTATTGTTTTTTTTTTCATGTGTAAAGCGTATTTACGCAAATTTGGCCTTAAATACCCATTTCTTGATTTTTCGAGAAGCCATTGGGACCAAAAATCTTTTTGGTCGAAGTGGTTACAGCCTTCTCCACGCTGACGAGCGCCAACAGCGCGAAACGCGTTCGTGGATGGCTTTTCTTGATTTATCAAGAAATTGGGTTGGCCAAATATCACGGAGCAAGCTAAATAAACGTTTAGTTTATTTTTCTCCACTAGATGGCGCTCTGCTATCTAAAAAGCACATGTGCTCGTGGTCAGGAGATGCCTTTTTTATTTTTACTATTTAATACTGTGAGATATCTTAATAAAGTTATTGATTGATAGATATAAAAAAGAAACAAAAAAAACCTTTTTAAAAGACATTTCGTTTTATATAGACTCGTATAGATTCGTCATGGAGTCCAAGAAAGGATCAAAAATAAACAAAGGTAGAAAATACCAATATGCAAATAGGTAACCAGTTATTAAAATTCGAAACTATTTTAGACGCGTAAGATTTTTTATTTTTTTATTTTTGAAATTAAACAATTTCTACTGTCTTTACTGCAATGGAAAAAAAATAATGGAAGGGCCTGGCTCATCAGTGGTGAACCCTCCCAGCGGTTTCGCCAGTTTAATCTACTTTAAGGTAACCAAGATACTACGTGTCTTCTAGTTATCTTCTTTTATTTTCTAACGATATAGTCTTTAATTAAAAAGGCATATATTGGATCAAAATATCAATTATTTTACCAATATTTCAGTTGGCTGAACGCCAACCTTTATCAAGGTATTATAACATTTTAAAGTATGTCAACAACAAACTCAGCGCAACAAAAAACTAAATGCTGTTGACGTTATGTGGCGCTGAGTTTGTTGTTGACACACTTTAAAATGTTATAATACCTTGATAAAGGTTGGCGTTCAGCCAACTGAAATATTGGTAAAATAAATGATATTTTGATCCAATATATGTCTTTTTAATTAAATATTTATTTATGGATTGATCTATTTTCAAAACGATATATTCTTTATTTTTCTGCCCAACTGTAGAACTGGCAGTATAAGTAGCTATCTCTCACATTTGTCAGTGAATCAAAGAAAAACTTACAAATCTTTCACTTGTTACATTGATAGCTATTAGAAACTGACAAATTTTGCCTTTCTCTGGTAGCTGGACACATAATTAACACTTTCGACCCGAAGGACGAGAATTCGCGTCCTTGCTGATTTTGCATCAAGCCCTAAGGACGAGAATTCGCGTCCTTGCTGATTTTGCATCAAGCCCTAAGTACGCGAATTCGCGTCCTTGCCGATTTTGCATCAAGCCCTAAGTACGCGAATTCGCGTCCTTGCTGATTTTGCAATAAGCCCTAAGTACGCGAATTCGCGTCCTTGCAGATTTCACATCAAGCTCTAAGGACCAGAATTCGCGTCCTTGCCGATTTTGCATCAAGCCCTAAGGACGCGTCCTCGAGTTTCAAAATTAAATATAAAATCGCCGGCGATCGACACGAATTTGCGTCCATCGAGATCTTGCCCTATACCTTCTTGCCTTTCTTGAGTTTTTATTTATTATTATTTTTTAAACAACTCAATTTTCATACGGCCCAGTACACCATGCAACTGCGGAATCGTTCGTCCTCAAAATGTTAAGAATATTATGAGGCATCCTATCTTCAAAATTTCGCATAACTCACATAAGTAGTAGTCTAGAAAATACGAATAAATGTACAAATTTCTCTTTCAATTTGCATAAACGATAAGTAAATCTATTTACATAACAACAGAGATATTTACAGACGACGACAAGGTAGAAGTAGGTTGATACAATGTTACCAATCGCTGTAGTCACTGGTCAAAGTTTACGAAACCCGAGTCACAGAAAAAATAAACTCGACACTCTGTGAAAGGTAACAATAACAAAAACTTCCCAGACCATCCTGACAACACTATCTCTCATCGAGGTGTTCTCTTAACATTTCTTTGATAGGATTTTATCATTATAGATTTAGCATGGGAGTGGTATAAACTGTCACTGTGCAAATTTATATGGAAAATATGTAAATATAGAGCTATATTGATAAAATATTATATATAATTGTAAAAAACGACATTTGAAAACCATCCCGCATGTGTTTCTTTTCAACGAAAAATCAAAATTTATTTTAAGGAGAAAAAACGATTATTTCTAAACTTAGGGATGAGGTATGAAAGGATGAATTATGAAGAGTAATGATAAACGGAAAAATAAAAGTGTCCAGGGATGGGAATCGAACCCACTGTGTTTCGCTTACCGGGAAGATGCCATGTCCACTAGGCTACCCTGGACATGTTTTTCCGTTCGTAAATAATACATAAAGTAATTTAAAATATAATATAATGCGGCTTCCGTTTATCATTACTCTTCACAATTCATCCTATCATACCTCCTCCCTAAGGTTAGAAATAATCGTTGTTTCTTCTTAAAATAAATTTAGATTTTTCATTCAAAAGAAACACTTGCGGGATAATTTTCAAATGTCGTTTTACAATCACAAGCCGCATTATATTATATTGTATTATATACAATACAACAAAAATCTTTATTAAGACCTTTTAGTCTTATACAGATTCTCCAAGAAGAAATGTAAGGTATATACATGAAAAAAAAGTAATAGTACCTTAATGGTAATATGATATTTATAACAGGAAAAATTATATATTATATACTGAGGTTATTCGGAAAGGGGTAACGTCCTCTACAATACATATATATAATAAACAAAATGGCTTCCGAGGATAAGTATTTCTTGCTTTATTTACATATTCTTCTTAAGCTTTCGGATGTCACAAATCTTTCTACAGGAGTATATGATGATCTATAGGTGCGCCCATCGGGTTTATAAAGCAATTAAGCAATTTACTCAATAATAACGGATCCTCGTGGTTTACTTATTGTAATGATCCTGATTCACTAAGAAATGAGATCCCCGGAATATTAAGAACTGCGATAGAGCAAACAATACAAAATGACTTAACAAGAATAACCTAATCAAAGTTATATTCCCACTATAGAGACATATATACAACGTTTACCACCGAAGAATATTTCTTAAGTGAACTCCCTTTTCCTGTCATCGGATTAATCGCGCAATTTAGAACCCTTTCAATTTTTTTCAGAGAACACCATCTGATTTTAATGAGGGGTGAAAACTTGAAATGTACTTTCTGTGGATCAGGAATAACAATGTAGATGTTGCACTACTTATTTGATTGTGCTGCTCTGTCTGAGGAAAGACAAAAACTAAATGATAAAACGGGGCAACTTTGTCCTTCATTTCCGGCACTAATTAATGAAATATCAAAGAATAGGTATATAGCGGTGGCGATATTCCACAGGATTATATCCCGGAACACAGTGTTCTCCCCATCCCTTGTGAACTGGTGAATCCTGTATAGGGCGAGAGGCCCTAAATAAAGGCTTTGTTGTTGACTAAGACTTCAATAAAGATGCTTTAATTGTCATACATACATAACACAACACACACACAAATTGTAAATTATATCACATTTATAACAATTATAATGATTGATATCATTTATCTTTGTTTATATTTCTCATTAATATTTGTAACAATTACCTAAGAGGGCGCCAATAAAGAATTTTAAAAGAGATTTTTCCTCACATTTTAAAGAAACTCTTTCCTTGAAACTTCTTGGTTAATAATAAACATTTGTGCTGAGACAATACAATTAAAGAATTCCTTGTATCAATATGGAGTAAAGGTAATCAGACCTCCAGAAAAAATTATCTTATCTCTGAAGACCTGATTAATTTTATTCAATAAAATTTGTGTCTGGTGTATGACAGAGACTCTGATGAGAGTCCACCCCCAAGAGAGACTATATTTAGACTATGTTCTCTCATTGAAGATTCTACTGCAGTTTTGATTTTTGATTTTGAACAAATAGTGGCTTTTTTCTCAGAGTCTCGATATGATTTTTGCTAAGATATATTTATAATAACTTCTGTGAATTATATACCATTTTCTTATCTCTCCTTCTCAAAAATGTAAAGATGTATATAGACTTTTATAGCTGTAATTATGAGATTTTCCTAAAAGTTCTTGTTTTTCTCAAAACGTTGTTTTTTTTTTCTTATTACTTGGCGAATAATATTATTTACTGCGAAAACATAATACAATTTAAATTAGTAAATTAAATTTAATTGCCATCTATCGTTCAAACTTTACACAAATAAATTTACTGGCAATGCGTTTCTTTTAAATATCATCAAATACAATAAAAAATACGTAATACAATTACTTTATACATAATACAAAGACATTATATATAACGGCGAATAATATTATTACTGCCAGTACATAATAATACATAATACAATTACTTTATACATAATACAAAGACATTATACATAACGGCGAATAATATTGGTATTTCAATTTTTTTTGCAAATTTTTACGAACTTTTGGGATAACCTTATATCTTGCTCTTTTTTGTTTGTTGACTCCAGTGTTTTCTTCTTCCATTACTTACAGGAAACTGTAAATAAAAAGAAATTTCTGTTAATACTAATAATTATTGTTCTAATAATTATTGTTTTTTAAAAAATGCTTGTTCTCGATTGCTTGTATATAAGGTTATGCCAATCGCCTTTTCTTTCTTCTTTCCCTTCTTTGATACATTGTAAATAACATTGCTGATTACACACATTACAACAATAATTATTGCTACTATTACTGTTGGTTGCAAGGTTTTTTCCCATTATAGTGCAATTCTCAACCTGTGCAACAACCCCCCAAACCACATCATTGACTGTATTGACTCATTCATTAATGAGCTTTACTCATCCCTACATCAGACACTATCAACAAGCTCTACAGGGTTGATACCCTGATATGATTGTTGAGTTGAGATAAGAAATAAGAAGGCCATGACTATAACTGTTATTTCTGGATTGAGTGGAGATAAGAAAGAAGAAAGCGAAGACTGTTATTTCTGTATATATCCTATTTACTCGGAGAATCTGTATAAGACCAAAAAGTCTTAATAAAGCTTTTTGTTACATGTAATCAAAGCAAATTTGCCCCTGAATTCATTTTAAGCTGTTCAGATAACAGAATTCGACACAATTTTGAAGTAGTCGTTTAGTTATAATAGAGTTACCAGATGTGAAGACACAAGCCAAGACATTTATCAAAGTAAAATTGCCTCTTCATTCATTTTAAGCTGTTCCAATCACAAAAGTTTTGAAGCAGTGGTTTAGTTAGAGTTAGGTTAGAGTTACCAGGAGGCTCAGTTAGGGTTGTTATGCAAGGGTTACCAAATATGTGCGGACACAAGCTAGAGCATTTATCAAAGAAAAATTGCCCCTGAATTCATTTTAAACTGCTCCAATCACAGAGATTCGACATAAGTATTGAAGTAGGGGCTCAGTTAGGGTTGTCACATATATGGGAACACAAGCTAAGACATTTATCAAAATAAAATGCTTTTGAATTCATTTAAATTGTTCCAATCACATAGGTACGATACAAGTTTTTAATCAGTGGTTTAGCTAGGGTTTCTATGTTAGAGATACCATATCTGGGGACACAATCCAAGACATTTATCAGAACAAAATTGCCTCTGCGTTCATTTTAATCTGTTCCAATTACAGAAGTTTTGAAGAAGTGGTTTAGTTAGAGTTACCAGGAGGCTCAGTTAGGGTTGTTATGCAAGGGTTACCAAATATGTGCGGACACAAGCTAGGGCATTTAGCAAAGAAAAATTGCCTCTGCATTCATTTTAAGCTGCTCCAATCACAGAGATTTGACATAAGTATTGAAGTAGGGGCTCAGTTAGGGTTGTTATACAAGGGTTACCAGCCGTCACCTACCACCACCACCGGGGCCCCATATGTCGCGACCCCATGACAGGGGGCCTGGCCAAGGCGAGGCCGACCAAGAACCAGAAGATCCTCATATCCTTTCAACGACCGCCGCTTGGTGGCGTACTGCCATAATTTGTCAAACGTCACCTTAAATTCTTCTATCATTTTTTTTTTCCCAAAGTTTTTTTTTTAGGAACAAATTAGATTCGTTTAGTAACACTCATTTCACACTTTTTTTTAAAATGATTATTCTCTTTTCTTTTTGTTCGTATTTGAACATTGCGCTCGTAATGATAAAACTTTTAGACACAATTGACGTAATTTTGTTGTCATTTTGTCAATACATTTTACCATGTATTGACAACCAGGTTATTATATTTGGTGATATGGCCGACCTTTGGTGATGTCAGTCATTTGGATTCTTCCAGACACCTTCTATAACATCTTGTAGCAAGTAGTTCCTACAGACAACAATCTCTCTCCATTCTGTTCAGTTATTGGCCAGTTGTTATATTTGGTGATATGGCCGACCTTTGGTGATGTCAGTTATTTGGATTCTTCCAGACACCTTCTATAACATCTTGTAGCAAGTAGTTCCTACAGACAATGTCAACAGTCTCTCTCCATTCTGTTCAGTTATTGGCCAGTTGTTATATTTGGTGATATGGCCGACCTTTGGTGATGTCAGTTATTTGGATTCTTCCAGACACCTTCTATAACATCTTGTAGCAAGTAGTTCCTTTTTATAAAGTGATGCTCAAGCCTGCTGATTCCTCTTTGATGCAATTATAACAATTTCCTCTCATAACAAAAGACAACACGGCGACCAGATAAAAATATTTATTTCACAGAATAGAAGTACTGGAATAATTAGAGGTTTGTGATGATATAGAGATGAAGGAAAAATCGTGATGAGGAAATTTTTAACATTTCTTTACGATC
>CP092883.1:8802212-9264957 GCA_030710605.1 Cordylochernes scorpioides | reverse complement strand
AACATAGAGGTTCAAGCTACTTTTTATTATAGAAATTATTACTTGCATTGGTGTTTTGGCCGGGTAGAATTATCTCAATAAGGGACGAGTGGGTAACATCCTCGAATCCCGACAGTCATGAAACGGGATCGAACTCCGCATTAACATTTTGTTTATTATGTGAATAACCTTCACATATTATTTATTGTTGCAATTATCATAAATTAGGTTGCTCTTTTTGAGCGGTACCTAATAAATGATTTTGCAAAAAGAAGGCGCCATTTTATGAATTGGACTTCCACTGGCATTGTAAATAAAACCAAGAACACTTTGGGTAGAAGGAAAGCTGTGTAATTGGCTACCTTTACGCTCCAGGAACTCCTGACTTCTCGTTGGCGAGAGTGGTCAGGAATGGACAAATTTCCGAATTACCTTTCAAATTTTATAATTTAATTTTAATATACTTTTTCCAGACCAGATGTAAGTTTTAAATTTTGAAAACTCGCTCCTTTCAACTAAAATACAGGTGTACAAATTTTCTGACAACTGGCTGATGGTGATAACCATTGGAAGTAGCGACTTCAATGAATATTCAAGACTTCAAAAAATGCAGATTCTTATCTGAAACCTCTTTGGAATAAAAATAAAAAATCGTTCAAATATATATATACTAGACGAATGGCCCGGGCAACGCCCGGGTTTTACCCGAGTGCGTATATATTTTTAAAACGTTTTAATTCAAATACTATTCGTTACAATTATAAATTGGCGCCGTGGATGTCATTCTTGTATAATATATAAATGAGTTTTAAAAATTGTAAAAAAAAAAAAAAAATGCATCGGCCGGGAATCGAACCCGGGCCGCCCGCGTGGCAGGCGAGCATTCTACCACTGAACCACCGATGGTTATGAAAAATCCCATCCGTGAGCTTCAGACAAACAAACAGACAAACAGAATAAGGCAAATATATAAGTAGATATATATCTGTTATAATTATATAATTTGTTTTCTAAATCATCATGCACACATTTATTTTAAATATTCCTAAAAATATGTTACAACTTTCGTAAATTTTTATGGTTAAAACTCTAACCACGGAGGTTTATAAATGACTATCGTTCTAGACCCGCTCGTTTGTAGAACGGGATAATTATGTAGTTCTTAATATTTATGTAAACCATGTAGAAGTCTGGTTTTTTATGCTGTTTCATTACTGATAACAATGCAAGTTTACAAAATTTCATGCTCTTAGGTTACTGTAGTAGCAAGGTATAGATTAGAGAAGAGCCATTGTATATATTTATCAAATGAAGCTGTTTATGTGGTGTAAAGAGCGTCCATCATTCTATAAAAATGAGGTCGACAATGAACTAAATTCCATTACTCCTTTCAATTTTTGTGATCGTTTTTTTTTTATTATTCCAGACCACAGTATTAAATTGATATACTCGCTTAAAACAGCTTACAAATCAAGAGTAATAAATATCAAACTTTTAGCTGACTGTGTTAGCGAGGTGTAAGACATAGAATATAATTTTTATATTTCTTTGAGATGAAGAAAATAGGCACGGCAGTTTCTATAGCCCAATGAGCGGCTTATATCACGAATAGTCAACCTTCCAAGAAGAAACCCTGGATCATTTGGCTATTAAACCCAGATTTTTAAGCGTGTAAATTTCTGAATTGCCTCAGAATGCCAATTGAATCTTTCTGTCATATGAAGACCACCCCCACTATACATCCAATCTTAAACTCTGCTGTGTCAAATGTCACAGCGGTTTTCATGGAAATCAACTAGCAGAACAAAAGAGTTAAGCCCGCAGCACTTTCTAACAAATACACTGTCTTTTAAAATCATTCCATGAAGCTTTGACCACAATAAAAGAACTCAGATCACACAAAATCTATTGATAGACCTGAACATTTTGAATTATACAATCAGCAAAATCTCAGAATATTTACGCCCAGTATATTTATTCCTTATGTTTAAAAGGATCTAACAAGAGTGCACTTCAACAACCATCCTAACTGGCCATGGCCACACACAAGTATACTCCGCGAATTTTTGAAATAGGATCGATTTACCCCAACTGCTAGAATAAAGACCAAAATGTGGGTCATCTCCTCTTTATCTGCTCGGCTTTCTGATAACAAAGTAATCAAAAGGCCACTCTCCTATGAAAAATATATCTTAACCTGGTATCAATTTATTTTGTGAAACAAGTTTTTTTTTTATTTTTTTTTGTAAAAATAAAATAATGGATATAGTAACAGACTGTCACCACAAAGGCATTAAAATTATTACTAATTATATTTCGCATTAGAAATCTTGTTGAAAGTATAACCATTTTTAATGATAGCGAGTTTCAAGAATATCACTCTTGTTAATAGATAAAAATTAAAGATATTTTATTGATAAAACCCTTTGTCCTTCAGATAACAACAGCTAATCATGAGTTTGTTTATATCTCGCGTCAGCCAATTGGGAGGTTTGTTTCAGATATGGGCAAAATCTCAGACAATAGCCTCCAAGTAGCTTGCCCTGTGTATAATTTAAAATGCTAAATAATCCAGTATATATATATACATATATATTTTAAACTTATATACTTTATAAATTTTCCTATGCTTACATTCCAAATGTTCATTATAATATTTACATGTGATATGAAAAGTAAATTATATTATTTACAAAATTGTAAACTTTATTGTTTTAACACTTTTTAAAAACAAACCATTCAAGGTTGCTATGTGAAAAGTGTTCTGCAATGAGGAGTCGAACAGACACTGTTGTCTTCTTGAACATCCTTTCTTGTGAGATAGTATTCCATTTTTGAAACAGCTTGGCCCTCTCCACATCTTCATAAAAATATTGATCAAATGTATCTTTATATAAATCAGCATTTTCTTTATACCACGAACTTCCTGACTCCAGCTCTTGTCGTATACCTGTGGTATTATTAGACATGTAATTTGCTCTTTGGTTGATCTCCTTTTCCAAGAGATAGTTTCGCATTGTTATAAAACTTTTTCCCAGCTTGTGTTGATTCATTCTCAAAACTTGCATCCTACAATTATCCCACCACATAGACAGGTTTTGTGTGAAATTTGGTTTAATTGCCTCAGGGTTAAAAAGAAGCAAATGTTTCACCATTAATTTTATGACATCTTCATACCTCTGGATATTGGTAGAGACTTCCGAATGTTCCATAAATTGAACTAAATCAATATCACTTACAAGTCTCAGTAAGCTTATTAAATTAGCATTCAACATACCTCTAGATTTCCATGGAAAAAGAGCAGCTAGAGTAGTTGATTTGACTCCTAAGTTATCTCTGACATCTACCTCAGCGCCACCCTCAATTAGAAAATTGACAATATTCGAATCAGAAGACATGATTGCATATAATAAAGGTGTTAAACCTCGATTATCTCTAGCATTGATATTAGCACCAGAAATTATCAACATTTTCGCGTTAGTTAAGTTATTTATTGTAACTGCTACCATCAATGGAGTGACACCATCACTATTTATAGAATTAACGTCAAATCCTGATTTTATTAAGTATTCAAGAAATTTGGGATTCCCGCTTACTGCAGCATAAAATAATGTTGAATTTCCAAATCCTACATGTTTAGTGTCAGCCCCAGCATCTACTAAACAGTAAAAATTTTCTATTTTCCCTTTCGAGATAGCAATTTCTAAGGGAGTAAAATAATTATAGGTATGGCCTTGGATATCTGCCCCTTTATCTATAAATAGTTGAAGCAATTCCCTGTCATCAATTATTCCGACTATTTCTCTAAAGGGGGTTTTTCCGAGAGGATCAAAAATATTCACATCTGCACCAGCTTCAACAAGTTCCCAAATTAAATTTCTATATGTCAGATATATAGCAGTATTCCTTGGAGTATACTTCATAATGTAATCGAAATATGAAATTGCTGCATAAAGTGGGGCTACACCTTTTTTATCTTTTATATTTACATTGGCTCCTGCAGAAACAAGATAACGTGCAATAGATATTTTATTATGTTTAATAGCGTAATGTAAGGGTGTTTCTTGTGCTCGGTTCTGAGAGTTAATATCGGCCCTTGAATCTACCAAACATTGTACAATATCTTGAATGCCTCTTTTTACAGCCAAATGTAATGAAGTATTTTTATAATTATTTTTTAGGTTAATATCTACGCCTGCTTCAATAATGGCTTTAACCCTGTCTAAATTGTCACTCTTAATTGCCAAATGTATATCCATATATAATTTTAATTCAAATATTAGCACTTACAAATCTATTAATTTCGTGAAGCACAGATATCTTGAGCGTGTACTGAAAAAATAGCAATATAGTTCAAATAACTAAGTAAATAATAATAGTGATATGAAAAAATGGGTCAAATATTATTAAATCATTTTAATGGTATTTATAAACTTCTCTAATTTCTTTAATCTATTATATATATATTTATCACACCTGAACCCACTCTGAATATTGTCGCCACCACGACTGCAACTAACATGCCACACTACATTCATGGAACAGAATAACAACACTACCTTGCAACATATATATATATATATATATTTGTGGTGGTTAATAACGACAATCCACATAAATAATTTCTTAAAATTATATTTGATAGCGATTTTGTTTTAAGTTGAAAATTTGCCTTGAATTAAATACCAAACGATGTACGTTTTCGTTGTTTTTAAATATTGCGAAATATGTTATATTTTTTGTTTTAAATATAAATATTTAATATGTATTTCTTAAATATTTATAATTTGATATTATGAGTAATTTTATTTTCACTTTTTATCGAATTGAAATTCTTGTTTGATTGCTTGCAAATGTTCGTTAAAGTTTATATTTTAAATACGCGGCTCACCAATTTATGTGGGCGGCATAGATTTATAAGCGGAGAGAGAGAGAGTGTGTCATTAACAAATTATTTATTCAAAATCAATCATTAATTACATTTATTTATACAAATTACACAGGTCTACAAAACTCTCAGAGTTATTTTTTGAATCCCGATATATATATGCTATAAGGTACAACTACTTTGAGTTTTGTAGACCTGTGTTATCAGAAGGGTTAAATTGGTGTATATTACACGTTAAAGTTATTTTTTTTTGTATATATGTGTGTGGTCAAATATCATTTCTAGATTATATAATGTTAGATATATGTGTTTGATATATTAAAGATAAATATTTACATTTTATATGATTTATGTTTTATATTTAAAATGATGTATAATTATTTTATTATATTGATATGACAACAATTAAGATGATATTAATGTTAATATATGGGAGCCGCTACATCACTCCCCTTCCAGTGACGGAAGTCACGTCCAATAGACTCATTGTACCTGGAAGGAGTTTTTATCAGTCTTCCGCTGCGGGTCTCCTTTGGCAATTCGAACCGCACCCCAGGCTTAGATGGTTGCGGTTTACTGGAAGGCCCGATGGGATCTTCACTGCTGGCAGGTATGATGGGATCTTCTCTGCTGGCAGGTATGATGGGATCTCCACTGCTGGCAGGTTGATCTAGTGTTCTCAAGATATAAGCGGGCTTTAATCGATCTATCGATAGCTTCACTTCCCTGTTCTTAATTTTTAGCGTAAAAAAATTATTAGATTTTTCAAGAACTGGATAAGGTCCTTCGTAATATGGTTCTAACGCCTTTCTAATTCTATTGATTCTCAAGAAAACTTGATCAGATTTAAATAAATCTTTATGGATAAAAATATCTTTGGTTACATTGTGATTCGTTGTTATTGGTCTAACCATATGCATATACTCTATGAGGTTCGATATAAATAAACTGGAATCAACTCGACTTACAGGCTTCTCAAAAAATTCTCCAGGTAATTTAATGGTTTTTCCATAAACCATCTGTGATATTGAAAAACCTGTATCCTCTCGAATAGCAGCGCGTAACGCTAGAAGTATTGTCGGCAGAGAATCGGTCCATTTGACTGAATTATGAGCTTTAATAGCAGTTTTAAGTGTCCGATTAAAACGTTCAATTTTACCATTACTTTGAGGATGGTAAGAAGTAGTATGTAGCAGTTTCGTACCGCATATAGCTGCAAGATCTTTGAATACTTGAGATGTAAATTGTCTTCCTTGATCTGAAACTATAGTGTAGGGAGTTCCGAATCTTGACACCCAGTTATTATAAAAGGCTAGGGCTACACTCTCAGATGTTATGTTCTCCAAGGGTATCACTTCCATCCAGGACGTATATCTGTCAATGCTAGTGAGGCAATAATACTTTCCATTTGATGGAGGTAGTGGCCCAATTAAATCAATATGAATCACACTGAATCTTTCGTCGGGCTCTTGAAATGTACCAATTTGGGATTTTGTGTGCCTCGTTACCTTTGTTTTTTGACAATTAATGCAAGCCTGGGACCATTTTCGAACGTCTTTTTTTATTTCTTTCCAGATAAATTTTGATTTAAGTTGATTAATTGTAGCCTTTATACCCGGATGATTTAAATCGTGAAATTGATGAAAGATTTGAATTCGAAATTTTTCTGGAATAAACGGTCTTATATTTTCTGTTGACACATCACACCAAAGCATTTTGCCAGATTGTAATGGATATTGTTTAAATTTTAGCGATGTATTTTCATTGCGTAGATTAAGTAATTCATCACTATTATTTTGTTCCTCTGCAATTTTATCATAATCAATACTTGTAACTGCTTCTATTCTAGACAATGTATCTGCAACAATGCTTTCTTTACCACTAATATGCCGGATGTCTGTGGAAAATTGTGAAATATATTGAAGTTGTCTCTGTTGTCTTGGCGAAGCTTTTTCTTTATTTTGTTTGAAAGCATATACCAATGGCTTATGATCAGTGAATATATAGAATTCTCTTCCTTCCAACATATATTTAAATTTTTTAATACTCAAATAAATTCCAAGTAATTTTCTATCATAGGTACTGTATACCTTTTGAGCATTATTTAACTTCTTCGAAAAGAATGCTATTGGCTTCCAACAACTATTTTCACATTGCTGCAAAACTGAACCAATAGCATTATTAGATGCGTCTGTACAGAGCGATAATGGAAGTGCAGGGTTGGGGTAGCATAATAATGCAGCACTTGCTAAGTCTTGTTTACATCTTTCAAACTGCAACTTGGCCTCTTCTGACCAATCGATTTTTCTTTTATCATTCTTTTTTGAATCTTTCAGATAACCATGAAGAAGAGCCTGCGTAGAAGCTGCGTTCTCAAGATATCTACGATAAAAATTTACCATACCTAGGAAGGTACGCAATTCCCGTTTCGTCGTTGGCAGTTTATAATCTAGAATTGTTTGAACTTTTGATGGAAGCGGTTGAGACCCTCCATTAGTTATTCAGTGCCCTAGAAATTCCAATTGGTCAACTCCTAAGATAGATTTAGCGATGTTTATGCGCAATCCATAGTTTTGTAGTTTCTCGAGAACCAATTTTAAATGGGTTTCATGTTCTTCACAAGTTTCTGAAGCCACTAATATATCGTCCAAATAAGGAAATGTAAAATCCAAGCCACGAAGTACTTCATGAATAAAACGCTGAAACGTAGCTGGTGCATTCCTAAGACCAAAGCTCATGACGTTAAACTCATAAAGCCCAAATGGAGTTATTATGGCTGTTTTAGGCTTGTCCTCCTCGGCAATGGGGATATGGTAATAGGCTTCAAACAAATCAAGTCTAGAAAAAATCATCATTCCACTTAAAATATGCTGAAAGTCCTCCAATCTAGGTATTGGGTAGCGATCAGGCAAGGTTTGAGAATTTAATTTTCTGTAGTCACCACAAGGTCTTAATGTGCCGTTTTTTTGGTGACCAGGTGAAGTGGACTAGCCCATTGTGATTTGGATGGCCTGATTATTTCATGCTCGAGCATAAATTGGAACTTTTGTTTAGCTTCATTTAATCTTTTTGGATCCAACTGTCGAGCTCTAGAGAACACTGGTGGTCCTTTTGTTATTATAAAGTGCTTCACATCGTGATTAGCTTTCATTATTCCTACGTTGGGCCTCGTAATATCTGGGTAATTATCCAATAGTTTAGAAAAATTTGATGTTGTTCTATAAGAGCTAAAAGTCTCTTCAGAGATTGAGCAGATATCACCTTTTATTGTCAGGTTTGTTATACCGTCAATCAATTGTCTTCTATTAATATCGACGATTAATTTGAAATTATTTAGAAAATCGGCTCCAAGTATACCCCTGTTGGTTTTAGCTATTACAAATGGCCATTGGAATTGTCGCCGTAGACCAAGATCTAAAGATAATATTTGAGTACCGTACGTGGAGATTTCCGTTCCATTGGCTGCATATAGCTTGAAATCGTTCAGGGTGGTCCCAATTTTTCCTTTGAAAGGTATTAAGGAAACATCAGCTCCACTATCTACTAAGAATCGCATGACAGTATTTTTTGTCACTTACAAATAAACGGCTATTGCGACGTATGTTCTGTCCAGCAGCAGAGTGCGTCGCACCACTTACTGCTGGTTGGAGTTTTCCGCATTGACCCATTCACATGGCTTTTTACATTTTCCAGGTAGGCAGTTTTTTCCATACCTATAATGGAAATAGCAAAATTTTCCCTTTGGATTATATCCGCCCTTAGATCGGGAACGGGAGCGTGCATTGTAGCGATAATCACGTGAACTTCGGTCACGAGATCTACCTTGATGCTCCATTTTCATACTTTCTATTTTCTGTTCCAGAGATTCTATTTTTTTTAATAACATTTTTGTTTCATTCTCCGGCTTATCTGCCTCGTAAATCTCCGCCTTGGGGTTTAATTCGGCTATTATATCAGCCATTACTGCCAATTTGTCGAGCTCTTCCTCGCTAATTATTAAAATTTGCAGAATTGCCTGTGGTAGTTTTTCGAGCCATAGCGTCTTTATAAATTTATTGGATAAGTCCTCTGTTGCTAATGATTTCAATTTCTGCAACAGCTGGCTAGGCTTTAGATCACCTAGTTCAATTCCCGATAGCAGTTTTCGAATTCTTTTTGATTCGCCATCTTTAAATATTCTAAGAAGTCTCTCTTTTGCCTCTGAATATTTATTTATTTCTTTAGAGGTAATTATATCCCAGAGGTTTTCGACATACTTTGGTTCCAATTGAGCGATTAAATAATTGAATTTCGTATTTTCTGTCTTTATATTATTTATCAAGAACCAAGCCTCCACTTGAAGGAACCATATATCAGGTCTTTCAATCCAGAAAGGTGGAAGTATAATATTTACCTTATAGGTCTCAACTTTCTCAGTTTCCTCACTTTTCATTTTATCAATTCGTTGTGCTGGTTCTTTTGTTCGGCTCACCAATTTATGTGGTGGTTAATAACGACAATCCACATAAATAATTTCTTAAAATTATATTTGATAGCGATTTTGTTTTAAGTTGAAAATTTGCCTTGAATTAAATACCAAACTATGTACGTTTTCGTTGTTTTTAAATATTGCGAAATCTATATATATAAAAATGAATGTTTGTATGTTTGTCTGTCTGTTTGTCTGTCTGTATGTCCGGTATACAAATTCGCAGTAGTTCACTAATTCAAACCAAAATTTCCATACATAGGTAAAAGAATACGGGGAAGACGATAGGCTATTTTAAAAAATATATAAATCAATTATTAAAACTACATATTTTTAGTCAGAAAATGATTATGACGATATTGCTGTATCATGTTTGATTATCAGATACAAAATTATATCGGGAAAAATTCCAAAAAGCAGAGACCACGGGTGAAACCAGTTCATTATTTTGTACGCAGGAACAAATTTCTAACAGAAAAACATTCATTCGAGCAGAAAACAAAAGCCAGATCATCTTTCTATAAAAATATCGCTTCTCAGACACAAAGTTTGGAGCGGGATGTTTCACAAGAGTGACATCCACGGCGCCAATTTATAATTGTAAAGAATAGTATTTGAATAGGGTACATTTAATAGGGTAAAACCCGGGCGTTGCCTGGGTCATTCGGCTAGTACATTATATTTTTTGTTTTAAATATAAATATTTAATATGTATTTCTTAAATATTTATAATTTGATATTATGAGTAATTTTATTTTTCCCTTTTGATCGAATTGAAATTCTTGTTTAATTTGCCGCAGCACTCAAACCTGCCCTGCTCCTTCCTGCAAGGAAACCAGCTCCCAGACTGACCCAATCAAGCCCGCCACTCCGGCCCCTGCTGCTCTCCCTGCCAAGAAGCCTGCCTCCACCTTGCCTGCTCCTGCTCCAACCAAAAGGAAGCAGTCTGAAGCTCCCAACCCGCCTGCAAAGAGGACAAACCTGAATGGTCTTTCAAAACCTGTGCCTTCCCACGTCTCCAAGCCTGCGGCCGCCCAAGTGATCCTCCATGGAGAAAAATCGGCGGCCCACACAGTGGTCATCTCAGATGACCCACAGGCTGACCCAAGGGAGATGCTGAAAACAGTCCGCGCTGCTCACACTCTCCCCCAAGGCGTTTGGGCCTCCCTGCGCACCAAGGGGAAGCTGGTCCTCCATTCCAGCAATCCTGACACCATCACTGAGGTTACAACCTCCCTGGCCAACAAGCTGGATGGAATGAAGGTCCGCCAGCAGAAGGAGATCCTGCCGCGAATCCGCCTCTTCAAAGTGGATGAGGAGACATCCAACTCCACCATTGAGGAGACCTTCCTGGAAACCGCTGCTGTTAGAAAGCTTCCTGGGGACAAGTTGGTGCGCGTGGCGCACCGTTCTGCACCCAGAAACGGGACCTGCACCGCCTTCATCGAGGTGGACCTCAAGACCTGGGCGTTCGCGGGAGGATCGTGGTGGATGGAGTAATCCTCAACTTCGAGGCGTCCATCCGCGCCCGCGTCTGCTTCCGCTGCTTTGGCTTCGGCCACAACTCTTCCCAATGCACCAGAGCTCCTAAGTTCTTCCACTGCGGTGAAGACGGCCATGAAGGCCGCACCTGCCCATCCATTGCTGACCAGCGCACCTCCAAATGTGCCAACTGCTGCTCCAAGGGCCTTCCTGACAAGCACGAGGCGAGAGCCTCAAGCTGCCCCATCCTGAAGTCTAGGGCCCTCAAGTTTTAGGCTTCAAGGACCTTCTGCCTCCAATTCCATCTGCCACTTCTCCTGGATTCCTGGCCTATTCAAGGCACCCGCCTCACTGCACCCTGGCGCTGTTCCCCTGCTTGCCCAACGTTTCTACCACCCCTGCGAGACATCTCCTGCCGCCAGATCCTAGGGTCCCTTGCCACCTCACATCGAGTTTTGTCTCAAAAATCATAACTTTTGGTTAGTAGCCCTTAAAAACATATTTTCTCTTTCAAAGAAAATAAAAAGTTTTAAAGCAAAATCGCTATTTTACACATGCTTATACTGAATATATGTATGTGAATATCTATATGTACTAAAAATTTCCTCTCCTCTCAAAAATATACTAAAAACAATGAATTTTGTTTCTCACTCCAGTATAAAATTAATGAGTTCCTTCTTGGTACATCAATATTATTCTTCCGAAACTTTAAAATATATATATATCGTATATTTCTGGAATATTTATCCAATATGGATGGTATGCTATATCAATTAATATAGTTTGATCTTAAACACATATTTCTTACATTTAACCCATAAACATTCATACTGTGAATATGTTGTGTATGAACTAATTCACTTATCTTTGCCCTGATAATGATTTTTATAAATTTTTAGGACAAAATAATAAAGCCTCTGAGGTTCGGAGGCTTTATTATTTTGTTCTAAAGATTTCACAGAGGTTATAATATTGGAATTTTTATAAATATTGCTTCATAATGTTTTATATATACTGTTAGAGTTTAATTTATTATAACTCTGTGTATATATGTTTTTATTGTATTTGACCACGAGTGCCTGGTCACGTTTGTATGAATTTATTGTATACATAGTGTGTTTGAGAATAAAGTGTATGTTGACTTGGAACTGTGTGAGACTGGTGTTTTCACAGTAGTTTAGCTCGGTAGACTCGCTTCATTTTGAGATAAGACCTTGGCGCTGACTATACCTCTGGGCGGAAGAGTGAAAAGTGAACAAGAAGAACCAGCCAGAAAGAAGATTGTCGAACATTTTGGTCCCTCGAGTACGGATCCAGGTTACGGATTTAAGTTGACCGGTTATAAGTTACCGGATCTAAGTTACCGGTTATAAGTTACCGGATTTAAGTTGACCGGTTATAAGTTACCGGATCTAAGTTACCGGTTATAAGTTACCGGATTTAAGTTGACCGGATATAAGTTACCGGATTCAAGTTATAAAGAAGAATTCACTCTTGATTGAAGTTTGGAGTTAAAATTCTTAAATTCAATTTGTTGATGAAAATCAAGAAAAGAAGGCTTATGCAAATTTAAGCAAGAGTAGAAAAAGAAGAATTTATGCAAATAAAGTTTTGCAAAAAAGCTTAGCAAATTGAATTAAGAAAAGGAAAAGGCCGAGGTATAGAGCGTCAAGCAATAATTCAAGTTATGAACAAAGGCAAGTCTAAGCCATGAAGCGGGCATTAAGAAGTAGAGCCGTTAAAAGAAGGGCTCTCTCCAAGTTTATGGAAGAGGTAGAAGCGGAGTTAGATGAAGAGGCTCCCTCAGAGAATTTCGTGAGAACTACTTACAAAATGATGGAGGAGTACATGGTGAAGATCCGAGAAGAGGATAGGATAATCTGGAACTTGATGATCGATGACGAGGACAACACTAGGCGGGAATTGGAGGACGAGCAGGATACTGTGATACAGTATAAACAAAAATGGTTCGACCTAGAAAGACAAATAGATGAGTTCCTCAATCCTCCGACGCAAGGTGCTAAAGTCTTTCGGGACAATGGATGCCAGAAAGGCTCGCTGCCTGGAAGAAGAAGCCGACTGCCCAACTTGGATTTGAAGATCCGCGATGGAGGCAGTTTAGAATGCAGGATGAGTGAAAGGCCAAGTGTTGTCGGAGTTACCCTGATGAAAGGAGTTGATCCAGCTTCTATTAAGGAAGATGCTGGGATTGTGGTATCATCCGAGAAAATGGTAGAAGAGACATCCAAGCAGATTGCCGTTGAAGAAAGTAAAAATACTCAAGTCGAGAAAGGGTCTGTTATGGAAGTTGACGAAAGTCATAGGGCTGAAGTCGAGAAAGAATCCGTTGAAGCAGATGAAGAGAAAGTGCTGGATGTGGAACAAGGAATGGATTCAAAGAACACCGAAGAAGTGAAGCTGCTCTATGCAAAACAAAGTACCAATTCAAAGGTAGCAGAAAGGCTAGATGCAGAACAAGGTACCAATTCAAAGGTAGCAGAAAGGCTCTATGCAGAACAAGGTACTGATTCAAAGATGGCAGAAAGGCCATATGCAGAACAGGGTACTGATTCAAAGATGGCAGAAAGGCCATATGCAGATCAAGATGAGCCTAAGGAAGACGGAGTACAAGACTCTGAAGATGAGCCTAAGGAAGACGGAGTACAAGACTCTGAAGATGAGCCTAAGGAAGACGGAGTACAAGACTCTGAAGATGAGCCTAAGGGCGACGGAGTACAAGACTCTGGAGATGAGCCTAAGGGCGACGGAGTACAAGACTCTGAAGATGAGCCTAAGGGCGACGGAGTAAAGGATTCTGAAGCTGAAACCAAGGACATTGCAGTAGGGGATTCTGAGACTGCGGTTGAAGGTTATGAATCGGTGAGCAACTCTAAAGCCGTAGCTGAAGGCGATGATCAAGTGGAGATTGCAGATGGTGAGGCTGAGTCCATTGATGATATTGAGGAAAGAGTTGTCAGAATTCCAGCATCGAGGAAATTGGTGGAAGCAGGACAACTCGGAGATGCGGAATTTAGGGTAAACGGATACTATTTGCCTGATCGCCCTGTATTTGGGTGTGAATCCAAGGCTGCGCCTGTGTGGCCAGTGTTTGACGACGCTTCCTGTCTGGGACGCAGCGGACTCTCGTTGAAACGATATTTGAGGAGGAGACCTGGTCTATTAAGAGGAATCCCTGAGATAAGGACAAAACTTCGGGAGAATAAGTTCGGAGTTTTGGTGGACGTGGAGAGATATTTCCAGATGATCGCCATTAGGGAAAGTGATTGGGACTACCTTAGATTTCTTTGGAAGAAAAAGATGGATAACTGATGGTGCAATGATGCAAAGGTTGGAGAAAGTGAGACGCTTTCTAAGCAGGGTTGTACCGTCCAGATCACCTATGTGAATAGAGAGCCAATAGAAAAAAAAGTTCAATTGGCATATATCTTCCAAACAATAAAATGTAACTTGTATCGAAGGAAACTGTTTCTGGAGCTGCAGTAACTCCAATGTTATACTCCGGCCAGTTCTCCAAAGGGGCAAGTGCCTACTCAAGCGAAAGTGCTAGACCGGAAAGGATTGCGAATCCTGTAGATCATAGGACTATTATATTGAGTGGTTTGAGATCTCTAAAGAGGATTTCAGAGTCCTATGACTGCTCTGAGCCTTCAGACGATACCTCTAGGCCTGAAGACGATGCCTTAGCATCAGATCCTGATTCTTCAAGGGGTAAAGCTCAAGGTTCTCAAGAGTTCCAGAAATGCAATTGAAGATTCTCAACCTTCAGGGCCTCTTGATGTGGAGGGTTCTGGAGTGGGGGCTTCAAGCGATGTAGAGGTAGGAGCTCAAACAAAGAGCCCTAAAGCCATATCTTCCAAAATACTTTGCATGAAGAAAGAAGAATCCAACATAGACTTGGAATAGGAAGACATTGGAAGAAACGAACCCTCTCCAGCCTCAATCACCTTCAAAGCCCTAGAGACCACAGATTCTAAAGAAGTTGATCTGACGATTTTGGGCAGCTTTGCGAGAGAACATTGCGCAAAGGGATTGCATTTGAACAGTCCAATGTTATAAGGACATTGGGTTTGGGATGGATCCAAAGTGAAGACTGTTTCTTATATGACGTTCAGTTGTTGGAAAAGACATCGGCGACTACCACGAGCGAAATGCTTTCCTTCATCACCAAGTTAAAAGATCCCTTAAGATGGTTGGTACCTGTCCTTGTAACAGAAAAATAATGGTTCAAAGGTTGTGGATAACGGAATTACATTGGGATGATTCGATGGATGAATCATTGATTGAAGCATGGACTAATATAGGAAAGGAATTGAATTTAATGGGGAATGAGAATACCCGATAGTTGGGTCTCGGAAGGAATACCCAGGGAGTGCAGTTGCATGGATTCGGTGATGCCTCCGAAAATGCCTATGCGGCAGCTGATTAGATAAGAACTCCCAATGATGATGATGTCAGTGTAAGACTGTTGGCATCAAGGACTGAGTTGGCTCCCATGCGGAAGATGTCAATGCCACGCTTGGAATTGTGCGCAGCTCTTCTGCTGACCAGACTAGTGAAATATAATGGAAGAGTTGGATATCAAACTGGAGAGTGATACCTGTTGGTCCGATTCTAACATGTCTAGAATTGGTTAAGAACTATGTCTGGAGATCTCCCCACTTTCATCGGCAATCGTATCGTGGAGAATCAGAGTTGTCCATAAGTCAGGGAGTGGCGCTGTGTTCCTACAGGAGATAATCCAGCGGATATTGCCAGGCGAGGAATTCTGGGGTCCGAGCTGAAACAGTCTTCCATCTGGTGGACAGGACCTACCTGGTTATCAGCGGAATCCACAGAATGGCCTAGAATGCCTCCTGTATTTGAGAACTAAAGTCAAGCTGAACTCCTGAGTGTTCATGCCATCAGTGAAACACCTTTCTTGGTGGCCATCGGAGAGATGAGCTCAACCTTTAATGGATATATACGAAAGGTGGCCTGATATTGCGTTTTGCCATAACTGCCGCTACAGAGCGGAGCGATATCAGTCGCACTTGGGCACAGCTGAACTGAGAAATGCTCATCGGAGAAGACTTCAAGTAATTCAGTGCCAGCATTTCAGGGAAGATGTGAGAAGTTTGCCCACTTTAGGAGCAATGAGGCGCACGAGCAAGATTTATGGTTTAGCGCCGTTCCTCGACGATCAAGGAATCCTTGGAGTCGGCGGTAAATTGAAATGGGCTCCAGTTATGACATATGAACAAAAACATCCTGCGCTATTACCTTCACCAAGGAAAGGTGGCTCAGATGATTGATCAAGTAGTTCATATGCGGAATAAGCACGGAAGTGTGCACCTGATGCTGTCCACATTGGGACAGAAGTATTGGATGCTGAGAGCAAAAAGATCAGGTGAAGAGATGCATTCGAGAGTGCGTGACATATGTCGATACAATCGCGTCACTCCAGGCCAGCTAATGAGCGATTTACCCAAGGAGAGATTAACACCGGGTAAACCCTTCTCAATGGGTGGTGTAGATTGTGCTGGACCTGTGAACCTTCGAATGTCCAAGGGTAGAGGTCGAAAGATGAAAAGGCTACATCTGTCTATTTGTGCGCTATGTGATCCGAGCCGCACATCTTGAAATAGTCACAGATGCCTCTACACCCACCTTCATGTCGGCCTTTGAGCGATATGTAGCGCGAAGAGAGCACTGCACTCGGCTATATAGTGGTGAAGGAACAAGTTTTGTAGGAGCTGCACGACAGTTACGTTCAGGTTTCTATCTGGCTCAGGAACAATTAAGAGAACTGGCTGCCGTGTTAGCTAATGATGGAACTAAGGGGAAGACCATCTCTCCCAATGTCGACATCAATACGTTAGTATTGATAAAAGAGGAAAGAATGTCCCCTGCAAGGTGGCTTATGGGCAGACCAGTGGAGACCCATCCTGGGAAGGACGGCCTGGTGCGGGTTGTATCGGTGCGAACATCAGTTGGAGTGCTCCGAAGACCCTTGGTGAAGCTGGTGCTGCTGCCGGTGCCCCTCCGGATCTTGATGGTGCCCATCAACGGGGGGAGGAATGTTAGAGTTTAATTTATTATAACTCTGTGTATATATGTTTTTATTGTATTTGACCACGAGTGCCTGGTCACGTGTGTATGAATTTATTGTATAAATAGTGTGTTTGAGAATAAAGTGTATGTTGACTTGGAACTGTGTGAGACTGGTGTTTTCACAGTAGTTTAGCTCGGTAGACTCGCTTCATTTTGAGATAAGACCTTGGCGCTGACTATACCTCTGGGCGGAAGAGTGAAAAGTGAACAAGAAGAACCAGCCAGAAAGAAGATTGGCGAACATATACCCTAATATTTATTAATTGATTTAATAATGTTTAATTGAAGTTTAGATAGCATATTTTCATTTAACATATCATATTAGATTTTTTTTGCTTATCCCTAGTACATGTGGTACAGGCCACGATAATCATGGTGGGTAGTTAGTGACTGCTTTTACTGTAAGCGCACCACATGTCTACACATGTGAAAAGCAGTTTGATTTTGCACTTACAAATGTTCCAGAGCCCCGTTTGGTTACTTGCACTCGCTGGTGGGGTTGGACTTTTGCAAGAATCGGGGGCCATTGGAGCATTTTTTTAACAGAAAAAAGTGTCCAATGCGGGATTCGAACCCGGGTCGCAGTGGTCGAAAACCAAACGGTTTAACCAGCCTTCGACCGACCCCCCCATATTAGAATTTTAAAAGGCATACCTGGATCTTTGTAAAATAAAAACATTTTTTATTCAAAACTAGCCGAATGACCCGGGCAACGCCCGGGTTTTACCCTATTAAATGTACCCTATTCAAATACTATTCGTTACAATTATAAATTGGCGCCGTGGATGTCACTTTTGTGAAACGTCCCGCTCCAAACTTTGTGTCTGAGAAGCGATATTTTTATAGAAAGATGATCTGGCTTTTGTTTTCTGCTCGAATGAATGTTTTTCTGTTAGAATTTTGTTCCTGTATACAAAATAATGAACTGGTTTCACCCGTGGTCTCTGCTTTTTGGAATTTTTCCCGATATAATTTTGTATCTGATAATCAAACATGATACAGCAATATCGTCATCATCATTTTCTGACTAAAAATATATAGTTTTAATAATTGATTTATATATTTTTTAAAATAGCCTATCGTCTTCCCCGTATTATTTTACCTATGTATGGAAATTTTGGTTTGAATTAGTGAACTATTGCGAATTTGTATACCGGACATACAGACAAACAGACAAACATACAAACATTCATTTTTATATATATAGAGAAGAGATATATCGAAGGATTGCTTCCTCTTTATCAATATATTGAAAAAACAAAAGGTAATTAACGAATTACATATTAGTTTGCATTGTTTCCATGTTATCTTTAAAAATAATGGCCAACCTCTATTTGATCATTAACCTAAGTCTAGCATCACTATAAAACCTTTCCAAATAGGTAAATCCGCCAGGCGCCATTTTATGAATTGGACCTTTTTATAGTGAACATAGAGGTTCAAGCTACTTTTTATTATAGAAATTATTACTTGCATTGGTGTTTTGGCCGGGTAGAAATATCTCAATAAGGGACGAGTGGGTAACATCCTTGAATCCCGACAGTCATGAACCGGGATCGAACCCCGCGTTAAAATTTTGTTTATTATGTGAATAACCTTCACATATTATTTATTGTTGCAATTATCATAAATTGGGTTGCTCTTTTTGAGCGGTACCTGATAAAATGATTTTGCAAAAAGAAGGCGCCATTTTATGAATTGGACTTCCACTGGCATTGTAAATATAACCAAGAACACTTTGGGTAGAAGGAAAGCTGTGTAATTGGCTACCTTTACGCTCCAGGAACTCCTGACTTCTCGTTGGCGAGAGTGGTCGGGAATGGACAAATTTCCGAATTACATTTCAATTTTTGTGATCGATTTTGTTATTATTCCAGACCACAGTATTAAATTGATATACTCGCTTAAAACAGCTTACAAATCAAGAGTAATAAATATCAAACTTTTAGCTGACTGTGTTAACGAGGTGTAAGACATAGAATATAATTTTTATATTTCTTTGAGATGAATAAATAGGCGCAGCTGTTTCTGTAGCGTAATGAGCGGCTTATATCACGAATAGTCAACCTTCCAAGAAGAAACCCTGGATCATTTGGCTATTAAACCCAGATTTTTAAGCGTGTAAATTTCTGAATTACCTCAGAATGCCAATTGAATCTTTCTGTCATATGAAGACCACCCCCACTATACATCCAATCTTAAACTCTGCTGTGTCAAATGTCACAGCGGTTTTCATGGAAATCAACTAGCAGAACAAAAGAGTTAAGCCCGCAGCACTTTCTAACAAATACACTGTCTTTTAAAATCATTCCATGAAGCTTTGACCACAATAAAAGAACTCAGATCACACAAAATCTATTGATAGACCTGAACATTTTGAATTATACAATCAGCAAAATCTCAGAATATTTACGCCCAGTATATTTATTCCTTATGTTTAAAAGGATCTAACAAGAGTGCACTTCAACAACCATCCTACTTGGCCATGGCCACACACAAGTATACTCCGCGAATTTTTGAAATAGGATCGATTTACCCCAACTGCTAGAATAAAGACCAAAATGTGGGTCATCTCCTCTTTATCTGCTCGGCTTTCTGATAACAAAGTAATCAAAAGGCCACTCTCCTATGAAAAATATATCTTAACCTGGTATCAATTTATTTTGTGAAACAAGTTTTTTTTTTAATTTTTTTTTGTAAAAATAAAATAATGGATATAGTAATAGACTGTCACCACAAAGGCATTAAAATTATGACTAATTATATTTCGCATTAGAAATCTTGTTGAAAGTATCACCATTTTTAATGATAGCGAGTTTAAAATATTTCACTCTTGTTAATAGATAGATATTAAAGATATTTTATTGATAAAACCCTTTGTCCTTCAGATAACAACAGCTAATCATGAGTTTGTTTTTATCTCGCGTCAACCAATTGGGAGGTTTGTTTCAGATCTGCGCAAATTCTCAGACAATAGCCTCCAAGTAGCTTGCCCTGTGTATAATTTAAAGTGTTAAATAATTCAGTGTATATATTTTTTTCAACTTATATACTTTATAAATTTTCCTATGCTTACATTCCAAATGTTCATTATAATATAATGCTTCCCGCTTACTGCATCAATTGAAAATTTACACGTTCCATATCTTGAATAAAGATTCATTTTTGCCCCCGCATCTACTAGAGAGTAAAAATTTTCTATTTTACCATTCTTGACAGAGCAATTTCTAAGGGAGTAAAAGAGGGATGGGTATGGCCTTGGATATCTGCCCCATTATCTATAAAGAGTTGAAGCAATTCCCTGTCATCAATTATTTCAACAAATTCTCTAAAGGGTGTTTCTTCGAAAGAATTAGAAACATTCACATCTGCACTAGCTTTAACAAGTTCACAAATTAAATCTCTATATGTCAGATAATAAACAGTATTCGTTGCAGTCCTAAAATGCTTCCTAAGGCAAACCAAATATAAAATTACTGCATACAGTGGGACTTTACCTGTATTATCTTTTATATTTACATTAGCTCCTGCAGAAACAAGATAACGTGCAATATATATTTTATTATGTTTAATAGCGTAATGTAAGGGTGTTTCTTCTTCTCGGTTCTGGGAGTATATATCAGCCTCTGATTCTACTAAAGTTTGTACAATATCTTGAATGCCTCTTTTTACAGCCAAGTGTAATGTAGTATTTTCATAATCATATTTTAGGTTAATATCTGCGCCTGTTTCAATAATGGCTTTAACCCTGTCTAAATTGTCACTCTCAATTGCCAAATGTATATCCATATATAATTTAAATTCAAATATTAGCACTTACAAATCTATTAATTTCGTGAAGCACAGATATCTTGAGCGTGTACTGAAAAAATAGCAATATAGTTCAAATAACTAAGTAAATAATAATAGTGATATGAAAAAATGGGTCAAATATTATTAAATCATTTTAATGGTATTTATAAACTTCTCTAATTTCTTTAATCTATTAATATATATAGACACGACCGTCTTTCCTCATCGGCCGGCCGCCTCTGTCACGGATGCGCGCCCACAGGGAGGTCACGTGCTCGCCGGCAGCCAATAAAAATAAAAATAAAAAAACTCCCTCGAGCCGGATTTGAACCAGCGACCTAATGAATAGTTGTCAGCTTTTCCACCCAAACCTCGAGGTACCCGCCCCAGCGCATTAACTCTTGAAATTGTATTAATTGGTTAAGTGACAGCGATGGATCTTGACTGCAATGCCCAATAAAAAAGAACAAATACCATAATAAAAATGTATAAAAATACAAAAGCCATTATTTACATACAGTAACGCTTTTTTTTTTTGCATTGTGTTCACTTACCGTTACTTAGTAATATAAATTTCTCTCTCAATATTCAATACTTTTTCAACTTTCATATATAAAGATATATTTTAAAAAGTACAAACAACAGGAAAAAAATTCAGAACGCTCATTATTCGCTTAATTGGCATGGTGTTGTTATTTTGCCTCGTATTTATTCCACATTAAAAAAAATCTTCAAATGAAAAAATAAATAACCAAAAATACTTATCAAAATGTAGCCGAAAATTTTCCTCAGGTTTATAAAAAGCGACATGCACAATTTGGAACTAATTGGTTTAGTAGTTTTGAGTTTATCGCGAAAACAACATTGACTTTATATATAAGAAGATACCTACATATAAGTCACAACTTTTGTAAATTTATATAAGTAAAATTCTAACCACAGAGGTTTAGAAATGACTATCGTTCTAGAACCGCTCGTGTGTAGAACTGGATAATGTTTTATATGTGGTTTAACGGGCTACTAACCAAAAGTAATGATTTTTGAGCCCATGCGCGATGTGAGGAGGCAAGGAATAGGAGTATGTAGCGGCAGGAGAAGACTCGCAGGGAAGTGGAAGCGTTGGGAAAGCAGGGGAACAGCGCCTGGGAGAAGTGAGGCAGGGGTCCAGTAACCAGTAGAAAGTGGCGGGAGGAGTTGGAGGCGGAGGGTTTTTGAAGCCTAAAACGTGTGGGCCTTAGACTTCAGAATGGGGCAGTTTGAGGCTCTCGCCTCGTGGTTGCCTGAGAGGCCCTTTTGGCAGCAGTTGGCACATTTTGAAGTGTGCTGGTCAGCTCTGGTTGGGCAGGAGCGGCCTTCATGGCCGTCTTCACTGCAGTGGAAGCACTTGGGAGCTCTGGAACAGTGGGTGGAGTTGTGGCCGAAGCCACAGCAGCGGAAGCAGACGCGGGCGCGGATGGACGCCTGGAAGTTGAGGATCACACCGTCAACCACGATTCTTCCGCGGTTGCCCAGGGCTCCAAAGGTCTTGAGGTCCACCTCGATGAAGGCGGTGCAGGTCCCGTTTCTGAGTGCAGAACGGTGCGCCACGCGCACCACTTTGTTCCCGGGGAGCTGGCTGACAGCGGCGGTTGCCAGGAAGGTCTCCTCGATTGTGGAATTGGAGGTCTCCTCATCCACTCTGAAGAGGCAGATTTTTGGCAGGATCTCCTTCTGCTGGCGGACCTTCATTCCCGTTAGCTTGCTGGCCAGGGGGGTAGTCACTTCAGGGATGATGTCGGGATTGCTGGAGTGGAGGACCAGCTTCCCCTTGGTGCGCAGAGAGGCCCAAACACCTTGGGGTAGGGTGTGGACAGCGCGGACAGCCTTGTAAATGTCCCATGGGTCAGCCTGTGGGTCGTCAGAGACGACCACTGTGTGGGCCGCCACTGGATAATGATCTAGTTCTTAATATTTATGTAAACCATGTAGAAGTCTGGTTTTTTATGCTGTTTCATTACTGATAACAATGCAAGTTTACAAAAAATTTCACGCTTTTAGGTTACTGTAGTAGCAAGGTATAGATTAGAGAAGAGCCATTGAATATATTTATACAATGAAGCTGTTTATGTGGTGTAAAGAGCCGACATCATTCTATAAAAATGTGGTCGACAATGAACTAAACTGCATTACTCCTTTCAATTTTTGTGATCGATTTTGTTATTATTCCAGACCACAGTATTAAATTGATATACTCGCTTAAAACAGCTTACAATTCAAGAGTAATAAATATCCAACTTTTAGCTGACTGTGTTGGCCAGGTATAAGACAAAGAATATATTTTTATATTTCTTTGAGATGAAGAAAATAAGCACAGCAGTTTCTATAGCCCAATGAGCAGCTTATATCACGAATAGTCAACCTTCCAAGAAGAAACCCTGGATCATTTGGCTATTAAACCCAGATTTTTAAGCGTGTAAATTTCTGAATTGCCTCAGAATGCCAATTGAATCTTTCTGTCATAAGAAGACCACCCCACTATACATCCAATCTTAAACTCTGCTGTGTCAAAAGTCACAGCGGGTTTCATGGAATTCAACTAGCAGACAAAAGAGTTAAGCCTGCAAAACTTTTTAACAATTACACTGTCTTTTAAAATTATTCCATGAAGCGTTGCCCACAATAAGAGAACTCAGATCACACAAAATCTATTGATAGACCTGAACATTATGAATTATACAATCATCAAAATATCAGAATATTTACGCCCAGTATATTTATTCTTTATGTTTACAAGGATCTAACATGAGTGCACTTCAACAACCATCCTAACTGGCCATGGCCACACACAAGTATACTCCGCGAATTTTTGAAATAGGATCGATTTACCCCAACTGCTAGAATAAAGACCAAAATGTGGGTCATCTCCTCTTTATCTGCTCGGCTTTCTGATAACAAAGTAATCAAAAGGCCACTCTCCTATGAAAAATATATCTTAACCTGGTATCAATTTATTTTGTGAAACAAGTTTTTTTTTTTTGAATTTTTTTTGTAAAAATAAAATAATGGATATAGTAATAGACTGTCACCACAAAGGCATTAAAATTATGACTAATTATATTTCGCATTAGAAATCTTGTTGAAAGTATCACCATTTTTAATGATAGCGAGTTTAAAATATTTCACTCTTGTTAATAGATAGATATTAAAGATATTTTATTGATAAAACCCTTTGTCCTTCAGATAACAACAGCTAATCATGAGTTTGTTTTTATCTCGCGTCAACCAATTGGGAGGTTTGTTTCAGATCTGCGCAAATTCTCAGACAATAGCCTCCAAGTAGCTTGCCCTGTGTATAATTTAAAGTGTTAAATAATTCAGTGTATATATTTTTTCAACTTATATACTTTATAAATTTTCATATGCTTACATTCCAAATGTTCATTATAATATAATGCTTCCCGCTTACTGCATCAATTGAAAATTTACACGTTCCATATCTTGAATAAAGATTCATTTTTGCCCCCGCATCTACTAGAGAGTAAAAATTTTCTATTTTACCATTCTTGACAGAGCAATTTCTAAGGGAGTAAAAGAGGGATGGGTATGGCCTTGGATATCTGCCCCATTATCTATAAAGAGTTGAAGCAATTCCCTGTCATCAATTATTTCAACAAATTCTCTAAAGGGTGTTTCTTCGAAAGAATTAGAAACATTCACATCTGCACTAGCTTTAACAAGTTCACAAATTAAATCTCTATATGTCAGATAATAAACAGTATTCGTTGCAGTCCTAAAATGCTTCCTAAGGCAAACCAAATATAAAATTACTGCATACAGTGGGACTTTACCTGTATTATCTTTTATATTTACATTAGCTCCTGCAGAAACAAGATAACGTGCAATATATATTTTATTATGTTTAATAGCGTAATGTAAGGGTGTTTCTTCTTCTCGGTTCTGGGAGTTTATATCAGCCTCTGATTCTACTAAAGTTTGTACAATATCTTGAATGCCTCTTTTTACAGCCAAGTGTAATGTAGTATTTTCATAATCATATTTTAGGTTAATATCTGCGCCTGTTTCAATAATGGCTTTAACCCTGTCTAAATTGTCACTCTCAATTGCCAAATGTATATCCATATATAATTTAAATTCAAATATTAGCACTTACAAATCTATTAATTTCGTGAAGCACAGATATCTTGAGCGTGTACTGAAAAAATAGCAATATAGTTCAAATAACTAAGTAAATAATAATAGTGATATGAAAAAATGGGTCAAATATTATTAAATCATTTTAATGGTATTTATAAACTTCTCTAATTTCTTTAATCTATTAATATATATAGACACGACCGTCTTTCCTCATCGGCCGGCCGCCTCTGTCACGGATGCGCGCCCACAGGGAGGTCACGTGCTCGTCGGCAGCCAATAAAAATAAAAATAAAAAAACTCCCTCGAGCCGGATTTGAACCAGCGACCTAATGAATAGTTGTCAGCTTTTCCACCCAAACCTCGAGGTACCCGCCCCAGCGCATTAACTCTTGAAATTGTATTAATTGATTAAGTGACAGCGATGGATCTTGACTGCAATGCCCAATAAAAAAGAACAAATACCATAATAAAAATGTATAAAAATACAAAAGCCATTATTTACATACAGTAACGCTTTTTTTTTTTTTTGCATTGTGTTCACTTACCGTTACTTAGTAATATAAATTTCTCTCTCAATATTCAATACTTTTTCAACTTTCATATATAAAGATATATTTTAAAAAGTACAAAACAACAGGAAAAAAAATTCAGAACGCTCATTATTCGCTTAATTGGCATGGTGTTGTTATTTTGCCTCGTATTTATTCCACATTAAAAAAAATCTTCAAATGAAAAAATAAATAACCAAAAATACTTATCAAAATGTAGCCGAAAATTTTCCTCAGGTTTATAAAAAGCGACATGCACAATTTGGAACTAATTGGTTTAGTAGTTTTGAGTTTATCGCGAAACCAACATTGACTTTATATATAAGAAGATACCTACATATAAGTCACAACTTTTGTAAATTTATATAAGTAAAATTCTAACCACAGAGGTTTAGAAATGACTATCGTTCTAGAACCGCTCGTGTGTAGAACTGGATAATGTTTTATATGTGGTTTAACGGGCTACTAACCAAAAGTAATGATTTTTGAGCCCATGCGCGATGTGAGGAGGCAAGGAATAGGAGTATGTAGCGGCAGGAGAAGACTCGCAGGGAAGTGGAAGCGTTGGGAAAGCAGGGGAACAGCGCCTGGGAGAAGTGAGGCAGGGGTCCAGTAACCAGTAGAAGGTGGCGGGAGGAGTTGGAGGCGGAGGGTTTTTGAAGCCTAAAACGTGTGGGCCTTAGACTTCAGAATGGGGCAGTTTGAGGCTCTCGCCTCGTGGTTGCCTGAGAGGCCCTTTTGGCAGCAGTTGGCACATTTTGAAGTGTGCTGGTCAGCTCTGGTTGGGCAGGAGCGGCCTTCATGGCCGTCTTCACCGCAGTGGAAGCACTTGGGAGCTCTGGAACAGTGGGTGGAGTTGTGGCCGAAGCCACAGCAGCGAAAGCAGACGCGGGCGCGGATGGACGCCTCGAAGTTGAGGATCACACCGTCAACCACGATTCTTCCGCGGTTGCCCAGGGCTCCAAAGGTCTTGAGGTCCACCTCGATGAAGGCGGTGCAGGTTCCATTTCTGAGTGCAGAACGGTGCGCCACGCGCACCACTTTGTTCCCGGGGAGCTGGCTGACAGCGGCGGTTGCCAGGAAGGTCTCCTCGATTGTGGAATTGGAGGTCTCCTCATCCACTCTGAAGAGGCAGATTCTTGGCAGGATCTCTTTCTGCTGGCGGACCTTCATTCCCGTTAGCTTGCTGGCCAGGGAGGTAGTCACCTCAGGGATGATGTCGGGATTGCTGGAGTGGAGGACCAGCTTGCTCTTGGTGCGCAGAGAGGCCCAAACACCTTGGGGTAGGGTGTGGACAGCGCGGACAGCCTTGTAAATGTCCCTTGGGTCAGCCTGTGGGTCGTCAGAGACGACCACTGTGTGGGTCGCCACTGGATAATGATCTAGTTCTTAATATTTATGTAAACCATGTAGAAGTCTGGTTTTTTATGCTGTTTCATTACTGATAACAATGCAAGTTTACAAAAAATTTCACGCTTTTAGGTTACTGTAGTAGCAAGGTATAGATTAGAGAAGAGCCATTGAATATATTTATACAATGAAGCTGTTTATGTGGTGTAAAGAGCCGACATCATTCTATAAAAATGTGGTCGACAATGAACTAAACTGCATTACTCCTTTCAATTTTTGTGATCGATTTTGTTATTATTCCAGACCACAGTATTAAATTGATATACTCGCTTAAAACAGCTTACAATTCAAGAGTAATAAATATCAAACTTTTAGCTGACTGTGTTGGCCAGGTATAAGACAAAGAATATAATTTTTATATTTCTTTGAGATGAAGAAAATAAGCACAGCAGTTTCGATAGCCCAATGAGCGGCTTATATCACGAATAGTCAACCTTCCAAGAAGAAACCCTGGATCATTTGGCTATTAAACCCAGATTTTTAAGCGTGTAAATTTCTGAATTGCCTCAGAATGCCAATTGAATCTTTCTGTCATAAGAAGACCACCCCACTATACATCCAATCTTAAACTCTGCTGTGTCAAAAGTCACAGCGGGTTTCATGGAATTCAACTAGCAGACAAAAGAGTTAAGCCTGCAACACTTTTTAACAATTACACTGTCTTTTAAAATTATTCCATGAAGCGTTGCCCACAATAAGAGAACTCAGATCACACAAAATCTATTGATAGACCTGAACATTATGAATTATACAATCATCAAAATATCAGAATATTTACGCCCAGTATATTTATTCTTTATGTTTAAAAGGATCTAACATGAGTGCACTTCAACAACCATCCTAACTGGCCATGGCCACACACAAGTATACTCCGCGAATTTTTGAAATAGGATCGATTAACCCCAACTGCTAGAATAAAGACCAAAATGTGGGTCATCTCCTTTTTATCTGCTCGTCTTTCTGATAACAAAGAAATTGAAAGGCCACTCTCCTATGTAATATATATCTCAAACTGGCATCAATTAAGGGTGTAAAAGATAACTTTTTTTTACAGTTTTTCTAGAAATAAAATAATGGATTTAGTAACACACTGTCACCACAAAGGCATTAAAATTATATTTCACATTAGAAATCTTGTTGAAAGTATCACCATTTTTGAATGATAGCGAGTTTAAAAAATTTCACTCTTGTTAATAGATAAAAATTAAAGATATATTTTTTTGATAAAACCCTTCTTCCTTCAGATAACAACAGCTAATCATGAATTTGTTTATATCTCGCGTCAGCCAATTGGGAGGTTTGTTTCAGATCTGGGGAAAATCTCAGACAATAGCCTCCAAGTAGCTTGCCCTGTGTATAATTTAGTGTTAAATAATCCAGTGTATACATATTTTTTCAACTTATATACTTTATAAATTTTCCTATGCTTACATTCCAAATGTTCATTATAATATTTAGATGTGATATGAAAAGTAAATTATATTATTTACAAAATGAAAACTTTATTGTTTTATCAGTCTTTATAAACAAAATATTCAAGGTTGCTATGTGATAAGTGTTCTGCAATGAGGAGTCGAACAGACACTGTTGTCTTCTTGAACATCCTTTCTTGTGAGATAACATTCCATTTTTGAAGCAGCTTGGCCCTCTTCACATCTTCAGAAAAATATTCTATAAACATATCATCATAGAAATAAGCATTTTCTTTATACCACAAACTTCCTGACTCCAGCTCTTGTCGTATACCTGTGGCATTATTAGACATGTAACTTGCTCTTTGGTTGAGATCCTTTTCCAAGAGATAGTTTCGCATTGTTATAAAACTTTTTCCCAGCTTGTGTTGATTCATTCTCAAAACTTGCATCCTGCAATTATCCCACCACTTAGACAGGTTTTGTGTGAAATTTGGTTTAATTGCCTCGGGGTTAAAAAGAAGCAAATGTTTCACCATTAATTTTATGGCATCTTCAAACTTCTGGATATTGGTAGAAACTTCCCAATGTTCCATAAATTGAACTAAATCGATATCACTTGCATGTCTCAGTAAGATTTTTAAATTGACCTTCAGCATACCTCTAGATTTACATGAAAGAAGAGCAGCTCGAGTAGTTAATTTGACTCCAGAGTTATCTGTGACATCTACCTCAGCGCCACTTTCAATTAGAAATTTGACAATACTCGAATCAGAATACTTGATTGCATATGATAAAGATGTTAAACCTCGATTATCTCTAGCATTGATATTAGCACCAGCAATTATCAATATTTTCGCGTTAGTTAAGTTATTTGTTTTAACTGCTTGTATTAATGGAGTGACACCATCAATATCCCTAGAATTAACGTCAAATCCTGATTTGATGAAGTATTCAAGAATTTTGGGATTCCCGCTTACTGCATCAATTGAAAATTTAGACGTTCCATATCTTGAATAAAGATTCATTTTTGCCCCCGCATCTACTAGACAATAAAAATTTTCCATTTTACCATTCTTGACAGCAATTTCTAAGGGAGTAAAAGAAAGATGGTTATGGCCTTGGATATCTGCCCCATTATCTATAAAGAGTTGAAGCAATTCCCTGTCATCAATTATTTCAACTATTTCTCTAAAGGGTGTTTCTTCGAAAGAATTAGAAACATTCACATCTGCACCAGCTTCAACAAGTTCACAAATTAAACCTCTATATGCCAGATAATAAGCAGTATTCGTTGCAGTCCTAATATGGTACCTAATGCAAACCAAATATAAAATTACTGCATACAGTGGGGCTATACCTCTATTATCTTTTATATTTACATTGGCTCCTGCAGATACAAGATAACGTGCAATAGATATTTTATTATGTTTAATAGCGTAATGTAAGGGTGTTTCTTGTTCTCTGTTCTGGGAGTTTATATCAGCCTCTGATTCTACTAAAGTTTGTACAATATCTTGAATGCCTATTTTTACAGCCAAGTGTAATGGAGTATTTTCATAATCATCTTTTAGATTAATATCTGCGCCTGCTTCAATAATGGCTTTAACGCTTTTTAATTTGTTATTTTCAATTGCCAAATGTATATCCATATATAATTTAAATTCAAATATTAGCACTTACAAATTTATTAATTTTGTGAAAGGCAGACCTCTGGAGTGTAGTGAAAATTTGGCAATATTTTGATATTTATAACCCAGGTTCCGGGAGTGCAGAGCGCCAACTACCAAAGCAATATTTTTTAAATGAGTAAACAAACAATTTTGTTACCATCATAATTTTTATATGAAAAATGCGTCCAATAATATTATATATATATTTATCTTTTTTCCTCAGAGAGATATATTACCTTTAAAATATTTTATTTCGAAATTCATTATAAATTTATTTTGATAAGATCGATTATATCGATAATATCAATTTTTGTGTTTTATTAATATATATCTATATACTAAAACATAAACCTGTTCAATGAAACAACAGCCAGCCTTTGGTCATATCAAAACTTTCCTGACGTTTTCAAACCCCATCCCTGGACACTTCTATTTTTCCATCCATCATTACCTTTCATACTTCATCCTTTCATACTTCATCCCTAAGGATAGGAATAGTCGTTATTTCTTCTTAAATAATGAAAATTACCATTTTTCGTTCTGTAAAAAGAAATATTTGCGGTGAAACTTGTTGAAAGTCGTTCTATAGTTCTTATTATTCGAAAGAATCGTTTAAATTGCAAGAGATATGTTTGACATTTTTTAAAAATTCAGGTGAATTATTAAAATAAATAATTCCGCAATTTTTTTTCTTTTCTCTTAGTTTCATTTGAATTTATATTGATAAACATAATAGATAACCTTTTCAGGGTTATTTCAAACTATTTAATGCATTGAAAATAGTTGTATGCCACACTTCTAGATTCGAAATATTTTCCAATTAATCTCTTAATTTTTCAAAAAATAGACTAAAGTTATTTTGCATATAAATCTCAATAAAATCTAAATCCCTTAATTTTTTTTCTTTCTAAAATTTCCTCTTTTTTTCATAATTTTTCATTATTGTTTGTTAAAATAAATGTGTTTCAGCAACCCTGGCAGTACAGAAGAAAGGAATGTGTATAGCCCTAATGTTTACCTTTTAGAAAGTTGTAAATAATTCTCTAATTAATATGTTTGTAATCTTGGTAAAGATAATAAAATAGATATTATCTTAATTTGTAATATATTTATGGGTTAAATAAACTACAAAATAACAGATTATGAGACTGAAGTTTAAATAATAACAAAAAAATATCAAGAACGTGTTTTAGTAAGTACAACTTTGAATATATTTTAAAATGAGCGTAATTAATTCTAATTTGCCAATTTTGACTGGTACAAATTTCAACAGCTGGAAATTTAGAGTTAAACTATTGTTAGAAGAAAAACAAATACATCTAACATTAGAAAAGGAAATTAATGATTTTGTCGATGAAAAAGAACGCGAGTTATTTGCAATTAAAGATGCAAAGGCAAAATCTACACTTGTTCAATGTTTAACTGATAAACATCTAGACATAATTAAAGATGCAAAAACAGCTAAAGAAATGATGAAAGCGCTCGAAAAAATATATTTGAAAGAAAATGCGTATTTACAAAACTAACACTAAAAAGAAAGTTGTTGACTTTAAAATGCAAACATAATGAAAAATTAGAGGACCATTTTCTTAAATTTGATTCTATAATTCGTGAATTGGATAATATAGGCTCCAAAATGGATGAATTTGACAAAATATGTCATCTGTTATTGTCATTGAATGAAGAGTATGAAAACGTAATCACAGCAATAGAAACAATAAATACTGAAATCAAAATGGAATTTGTTAAGGCAAGATTGCTGGATGGAGAACTCAAAAGGAAAAATAAACAAGGGAAACTATCATTTGTAGCAATGAATGCTAAAGATTATTATGAAAATGATCATTTTATTTTAGACTCAGGAGCAACACAGAACCTGATCAAAAGTGAATTAGAAAAATATATGACAGATGTGAAGATTTTAGAACATAAGGTTGAAATTCATATGGAAAATGGTGAAAAGATGTCAGCTAACAAAAGTGGAACTTTAAATGTAAAAATCAATAATATCCCAATAGCAATCCATGGACTAATAGTTGATGGTATTATACAGAATTTATTGTCAGTAGGAAAAATTACACAACAGGGCCACCAAGTGATATTTACACAAGATGGAGTAATTATAATTACAAGAAACCATAATTTTAAGTGTAATAATTATAGAAACTTGTACTCACTTAAAATAGAAATAGACAGTAACCCTGAAAGTGTTACAGTCAAAACCGATGACACATTGTGGCACAGAAGATTGGGACATCTGAATAGATACAGTTTAAAGAAATTAGGGCTACCAAGTTCACAAGAGAAATGTGAAACCTGTATCAAAGGAAAAAGCACAAGAAGATCATTTGAGAAAACCTGGAAGACAACTAAGGAAATTGGAGAGCTGATTCATTCAGACTTATCAGGACCAATTGATCCACCAACATATGATGGAGAAATATATTTTCAGGTACTAATAGATGACTACTCACACTTTGTAGTAGTGAGACTTCTCAAATCAAAAGGTGAAGCCGAACAAAACATAATTGATTTTATCAAGTTGATAAAAACTCAACAGAACAAGAAAACAAGAAAAATTAGAGTAGATAATGGTAAGGAATTTTCATCTGGAAACTTCAAGCAGTTTTGCAGAACAAAAGGAATTCAAATAGAATATACCTCACCTTACACATCACAACAAAATGGCACTTCTGAAAGAATGAACCGAACATTGATTGATAAAGTGAGAACAAAGTTGGCAGAAACAAATCTACCAAAATATCTCTGGGGAGAAGCCATTTACTGCTCAGCATACGAATTAAACAGAAGTCCAACAAGTGTGAACAAAGGAATACCTCCGGCTAGCATATGGTATAAAAGAAATGACCTATCCAAACTTAAGGTTTTTGGCTCAAGAGCTTGGAGACTAATTCTACCCAAACCAAGAAAACTAGATGCTAGAGCAAAATCAACAATCATGGTTGGATACAGTGGAAGCGGATATCGCATCTGGGATCCGGAAACTGATAAAGTAATGAATTCAACAGATGTAACATTTGATGAAACATTAGCTAAATTTGACAAGGAAATCATCTCAGACCAAACAGAACCTAAAATAATAATAACCGAATCTCAAGATGAGGAAGAAACCCCACAAACATCGGAACAATCAGACAAAGAAGAAAGTGTAACTACAAGATCGGGTCGAATAATCAAACCACCAAGGTATCAAGAAGATTATGAAATATATTCAGTATATTGCTTGTTTACAAATGGTGAAGATCCAGTTTCTTACAATCAAGCAATTAAGCAAAAAGAATGGAAAGAAGCTATTGATAAAGAAATTTGATCTCATGAAGAATTGAAAACATGGTCTTCAATAAAATTAGGAGAAAAATCAAATATCAAACCAATTGATACATAAAGGATTTATTGGCCAAAGACATAATCAAAATAGACTACATTGAGGGATGCAGAAACATAGCAGACATGTTAACTAAACCCTTATGTAAAGACATGTTGAACAAATTCATGAAACTTTCCAACATGGGGTGAAAATTGTGCAATTGACATTTGTGAAAATGCCAATTGAGGGGGGGGTGTTAAAATAAATGTGTTTCAGCAACCCTGGCAGTACAGAAGAAAGGAATGTGTATAGCCCTAATGTTTACCTTTCAGAAAGTTGTAAATAATTCTCTAATTAATATGTTTGTAATCTTGGTAAAGATAATTGGTAAAGATAATCCACTGGATCCAACAACAATTCACCCCGGGCATTCACATGTGGCGGAGATACATTGATGACATCTTCTGCATATGTGACACCGGACAGGAAATAAATATTTTATCTGTTCTTAACTCTTTTCACCCAGATGTTACATTTAGTTTAGAATCTGAAGTTAATTCTGTATTGCCGTTCCTTGACATACTCATTATACGCACCCCCTCCCATTATCACACCACTGTCTAACACAAAATCAATAAACCTACTTTTTACACAAATTTCAATTCCTCATGCCCTCTAGCACATAAAATTAACACAGTTAGAACTCTCACCAAGAGATTGGTTACCCATTGCTCCCTTCCCATATTCAGATCAATAGAATTATCTAAAATCATAAAACAACTAGCCCTCTCCCAATACCCTCCCCATTTTATACATAAATACCGATATAACCCATTTTTTGTCAAACCCCCTATAGTCAGTAGAAACATCTGTTTATTGCCCTTCTCCCCCCAATCAGTCTCCATCTCCCACATCCTCAGATCCCATGGAATCAATACATATTTCTCTAATAACAAAAGTATAGGTACCATTCTTAGACACCCTATCACCCGCCTACACAGATCTGCCGTTGTTCGGTCTTCTGGTGGCTCGTTCTACTTGGTCTCGTGCAACGATTGCAATGCTTCCTACATAGGCGAGACCGGTAGATCCGTGGCCACCAGGATGAATGAACACGGTAGATGCATCTCCAATAAAGACAATAGATCTCTCATATATAACCACATCAACATCACTGGCCACTCCTACAATTTATCCTCCCCTACCACCCTGTATTCCAATATCAATAACAAATACCAAAGATTAATTTTAGAAGCAATTTTATCCATTAACAATAATAGTATTAATAGACATATTGATTTACCAAAGCAGTATCATGACATATGTATGAATCTATAGGCCGGCTACTAAAAAACCTAATTTTTCCATGAGCCCCCCCCCCCCCCCCCCACTGGTTCTTCCTTTTCCATAGTCCTAAGATTCCGCTGATGGCGGGTCTAATCATTATTTCCCTCTGGTATGACGCTTTTATCGTTATTTCTGTATATTTTTCTTTCCATTGTTTGGTTTTACCATATGGTCATACTTTATTTTAGATTTTACTTTATTTCTCCTAAAATTATGTTAATATCTCCGTCCGTTTTAGCTTTATTTATGTTTTAAATATTAATATTACCATAATTTTTATATTTTACAAAATTAGTTATACAAAACAACAATATTAATTTCGATTCATTTTATCATTACGCCATCTATATCATATATGCTAATTATCTCATAGATCGATTCTTTTATATAGTTCTGTCTACTCACATTTCATTGTACCTGTTGAAGGGCTTGACAGCCCGAAAGCTTGTCACGAATCCGTTCATTAAAGAAACGTTTTTCTCCTTATTTTATCATCTAGTATATTTATGTGTTGAATAAACTACAAAATAACATTGTTTCAGCAGAAATATTATTCACGTTCAATAACTTGGAAGCTTTTGCCATAGTTTCGTCTTGTGAGCATACCAACTTGATTAAAGTTTCTTTTTATCTTTTGATATTGCTTTATACGAGCCTCATTTCATTTTTAAATGAGTATAAATCAGATGATCATATGTTAATATATTTTTAGGGTTGTTAGAGTTGTTTCAAAGTGTTTTAAAAAAAAGATCAAATAAAAAAGTCCATATGTCTTAATTAAAAAATAAAATGGCTAAATTAAAATTTTATATGTCTAAAATATTGATGTGTATAAATAAAACTATGCTTAAATATAAATTTAAAATGTTTAATTAAAAGTTAAAATCTATATTGTCACGGTAGTGATAACGAGTATAACAAAAGTTTAAGTAAAAATAATTTATTTATAAAATGCCAACTATTTCTAAAAAATTATTTACAAGTAATAATATACAAGAATGGTAAGGGGTGATGACTATGCAAATATTAATGATGATATACCACAGAATATTTAAAATAATTATTCAGTGACATTGCCCCCTTCCTAGATGAACAGCGTCCCGCTGTAATTATCACTTGAACAGATCAGCTTGGTCCTCAGGGTCATGGTAGGGTTTCATTCTCAGTACATGGACAAGGTCTCTTGTTTGGCGTCTCCTGGTTGGTTGGTCCACAGGTTCAACTTCGAAGGTCACGTCAGAGAGTTTCCGAGTAACCCTGTATGGCCCGAAGTACCTTTTCATCAGTTTTTCTGAGAGTCCCACCTTTCTTATCGGGATGAAAATCCATACCAGGTCATCAACGTTGTAATCCATTGCCTCGTGCTTTGAGTCATATCTGGCCTTGTCCTTTTCTTGGGCTTTCAATGTTTATAATCTTGCTAGCTGCCTAGTCTCTTCGACTCGCGAGGCAATCTTCTGACTGTAATCCTCTTGGAGATCTTCATGCGGATTTGGGAAAAGAGTGTCTACAGTTGTTTCGGCTTCGCGTCCATGAATCAATTTAAAAGGGGTAAAACCTGTCGTATCTTGTTTTGCCGTGTTGTAGGCGAACGTGACGTAGGGCAGGATTACGTCCCAGTCCTTCTGTTCAACACTTACATACATAGCGATCATGTTGGCTAAGGTTTTGTTTAACCTCTCCGTCAGTCCATTCGTCTGGGGATGATACGCTGTCGTGAACCGATGTATCGACGAGCATTGATTGGTGAGTTCCGCAATCAACTTGGATTGGAATACTCGTCCTCGGTCCGTGATGATTTCTCTGGGGGCTCCGTGCTTGAGAACAACATCTTCCATTAAGAACTTGGCTGCTTCTTTTGCTTCCCCTGTGGGTAAGGCTTTAGTAACGGCAAATCGAGTAAGATAGTCAGTACAGACTATGATCCATTTATTACCAGTATCAGACTTGGGAAATCTTCCAAGGAGGTCCATTCCAACTCTCTGAAAAGGGGAGGTTGCAGGAGGTATGGCTTTAAGTAGTCCGGGTGGCTTTTGAGTTGATTGTTTCTTTCTTTGGCACTCTTTACAATGAGCGACATACTTCCGTATGTCCCGGAGAAGTCCTGGCCAGAAATATTTGTTTTTAACTCTCTCATATGTCTTCGAAAATCCAAGGTGACCTGCTGTGGGAGCGTCGTGTAAACTTTTCAATAGTTCTAAGCGTAAGTGCTTGGGAATAACTAAAAGGTGTTGGTTTCCCAGGGGGTCGAAATTCTTTTTGTATAAGGTTCCTTCTAACATTTCATATCCTTTTGATTCGGCACCAAATCTTTCTGTTTCATCTATCAATTTATTAATTTTAGGGTCTTTTCTTTGTTCAGCCTCGAAGCACGTCAGAGCAATTATTGAGGGTATATCATCATACTCATCATTGTATGCTTCTTCCGATTCGAGTTGGAGAGGATTCCGAGAAAGACAGTAGGCATCTTGGTGTTTGCGTCCACTTTTATAAACAACCATTACATTGTATTCTTGGAGTTTTAAAGCCCATCTTGCTAGTCTTCCTGTCGGGTCCTTCAGGTTAGATAACCAGCAAAGAGCGTGGTGGTCAGTGACGATGACAAACTCACGACCAAAAAGGTACGGTCGAAATTTGTTGATGGCCCATATTGCGGCCAAGTATTCTCTTTCCGTTGTTGAGTAATTCTTCTCCGCCTTAGATAAAGTTCTTGAAGCATAACCAACTGGCCGCTCTTTCCCATCGTTGATCTGTACGAGGACAGCTCCAATTCCATAACCGCTGGCGTCAGTATGAAGCTCGGTTGGCAGTTGTTCTTCGAAATAGGCAAGAACAGGTTCAGACATCAATGCTTTTTTCAAGGAATCAAAAGCATCCTGTTGGTCAGAGTTCCACGTGAATTTATTATCTTTTTTGAGGACTTCATGTAAAGGAGCGGCTTTCTCAGCAAAATTTTCGATAAATCTACGATAATAGGAACATAGGCCAATGAAGCTTCTCACATCTGTTATAGATTTTGGGGTTGGAAACTTGGCCATAGCTTCAATCTTTTCTGGATCGGGATAAATACCTTTACTATCGACGAGGTGTCCAAACACTCTGATTCGTTTGGTTCCGAAAATACACTTTTTTGGGTTGAGGCGCAGCTCGGCTTTGTTAAGACATTGTAGTATGATTTCAAGCCGGTGTAAATGTTCATTGAACGATTTGGAATACACCACGATGTCGTCTAAATAACAGAGGGCCATCGTCCATTTCAGGCCTTTCAATATCTTGTCCATCATGCGCTCGAATGTTGCAGGGGCATTGCACAGGCCAAAGGGCATGACTAGGAATTCGTAGAGTCCGTCAGGGGTAATAAAGGCAGTTTTTTCTCTATCTGCTTCGTCGACTTCTATTTGCCAATATCCTGAACGAAGGTCCATTGATGAATAAAATTTGGCTCCTTTCAGGGAGTCAAGTGTATCATCGATTCGGGGTAGTGGGTAAACGTCTTTTTTAGTAACTTTGTTTAGTCGTCTGTAATCCACACAGAAACGCCAGTTACCATCCTTCTTCTTCACTAAAATAACCGGCGATGACCATGGACTTTCTGAATGACGTATAATCCCGGCGTCTAGCATTTTGTCCACTTCCGTTTGGATTGCTTGGCGTTCTGTAGGGGAGACTCGATATGGTCTATGCTTAATAGGCTGATGGTTACCAGTTTCAATTTTATGTTTGGTTACTGAAGTTTGCTTTACAGGTTCATTATTTTTATCAAATATTTTTTCATATCGTTTTAAAATTGATAAGATTTGAGACTGCTGCTCTTCTGATAAATCATGACTAATTAAATTTTGTAAAAATTTAAAGTCACCTTTATCAGCATGACTGGCATGATTCGCATTTTTCACCTCCTTATTAAATTCAGAACATTCTGAAATAGCCGTCAAGTTATTTTCTTCAACCCTTTGAATTTTTCCCAGGCACATTCCCTTAGGGACTATTTGAGCTGTGGTGCTAGAATTTACGATCCAAAGTTTTCCTTTATTATGGGAAAGCCTGAATAATGCACAGGGAAGTGTTAACCCTTTTCCTATCAATACCTTTTTCGAAGGTTCAAAAATTACCTGATTTTGCCCATTAAGCTCTTCACTCATAACATTTATTAGTTTGGTTGATTCGGCTGGGATTACGACGCTTCTGCTACCCACAACCTTTCCCATGGAAGCTGGTGAATTTAGTACATCTTTGGCGTCTTCCAATCTGATTTCGGCGCGTCCACAATCAATCACGGCATTTGATGCCTCTAGGAAATCCCATCCGAGGATAATACTTGGGTTACTATTAGGGAGGACGATAAACTCAAGCGGCTGTTCCAATCCATTGATGCTCAAGCTGATTGTGCATCGGCCGATCGATGTTACATTCTTGCCATCAGCAACTTTCAGAGTCATTCCGCTATCTTTGAACATGGTCTTTTTTAATTGTCGTCTCAATCCATCAGAGATAACTGAAAAAGAGGAACCTGAATCGACCAGAGCAGAAAATGCGATGTCATCAATGATGATTTCGACATAATTTTGTTGTAATTTAGCGGCTGTCGACGATGGAGGGTTTTTCACACCCGCGGCTTCCCCCTCGAAAGAAGACGCGACATTTAGTTTTTTTCTAGATTGTAGCGGCGTGGGGATTGGCTTGTATGGCGGCCTGGGGAAATGGACTGGCGTCTTGGGGATCTTCCTCTGTTTGGATACGGCGATTGTCTGCGGTAGATTTGGCTTCTTATGGCTTGGTGGTTACATATTTGAGGTTCTTGGGTGCTTGGTGCATGCCCTTCGGGTCTCTGCGTCCATTGTCGGCGTTCTCTACAATAGCGCTTAACATGGCCTGGGCGGCCGCAATTAAAGCATATTGGGATGTTGTCATGCGTCCTCCATTCATCCGTTCTTCGTTGTGGTGGCGTCTGGCTATATATGGGTGTTTGGGTAGGGTACTGACGTCGTGGAACCTGGTTGAATGTACGTGTTTGGTTGGGGTACGACTGTCGTGGCGGAGGCCTTTGAATAGGCTTCGAAATTGCTGCTACGTTTTTTTCAATCTCTTCTCGGATAATTTCTTTCAGAGAAGATGGTTCAGGGGTAGTTGACTCCGGATTTAGTGCGCGATGAACTTCTTCACACACGATGCGTCGGATTAAGTCTTCCATTGATTCAGAGTCAGCTGAATCGATGGCGGCAACATTCGGTAGTCTGTCGAATACTACACGTTTATTTACACGTTTTTTATTTGAGGCCTCGATTTTTTGGCACCATTTGATGAACTCATCGATAGTTGCGATGTCTAAAATGATTATTGACTGGTATATCTCCTCCGATATTCCTTTCGTCAAGTGTGCGACTATTTCATTTTCCATCATAGCCGGATTCACTTCTCTGCACAGATGGAGAACATCATGAATGTAGGAATCACTGGTCTCCTCCTTCCTCTGAGCTCGAGTTTTGAGGTTCTCTGCGAGCTGATCTTTTTGGGTGACATGATGTCCGAAATTCTGAGAAAACATTTTCACAAAAATATCCCATGAATTAATTTTCTCTTCAACATTTTCGTACCATCTGTGCGCTGTTCCTTGGAGGAAAAAATAAACATTTGCGAGGCACATTGAATCATCCCAGCAGTTGTAGCGAGCGACGCGATGGAATTCTTTCAACCATTTTTCTGGATTCTGGTTGCGTTCTCCAGTAAAAATAGAAGGGTTTCTAAAAGGTTGAAAGTGGTACTCACCCATTTTTGTCTGTGTCTCTTGCTTGATCATAGCAATGTTTTCTTCAGGTTCTAGTCCTTTTAGTCTTCGGCTTCTTCTAACGGCTTGGGCGTCGAGGGAATATTCCAGCTTCTCCACCAGTTGTCACGGTAGTGATAACGAGTATAACAAAAGTTTAAGTAAAAATAATTTATTTATAAAATGCCAACTATTTCTAAAAAATTATTTACAAGTAATAATATACAAGAATGATAAGGGGTGATGACTATGCAAATATTAATGATGATATACCACAGAATATTTAAAATAATTATTCAGTGACAATATTATTCATTGTTAATTATAAACCTTTACCACATTATTTTTTCGACGCCATTGTATTCTTTTAAATGAATATGTTTTTCCTTTTATATATATATATATATATATATATAGTTAGTTCTTAAAATTATTGTAAATAATTTTCCGCATTTTTATCGTTCATATAATAAAATTAACATAACAAATTCTATATTAAATGTGAGATACTTTATTGTGTATTTTATTCAAGAGTGTTTAAAATAAAACTACTTAAAAAATATTTTCAAATTTCACCAAACGACTGTACTTGGTAAGAAACCTTACAAAAAACTAATTCTTTATACCAATATTTCATAACATATATACATCGTTCGTCCAAATTGGATGAAATTTTAACAGGAAATATAGTTCAATCTGGAATACCTATTTGACACTTTTTAAACCATAGAAATTCATATTGAGCAAATTATAAACTAATATACTTATTTTTATTCTGAGAAGCATTTTTTTAAATATCGCTGTATATGCCTATTTATTAAATAATTATTTTTTTTAACTTTATTATACCCAAAAAGTAAAGTGGCCTCTCCCCAGGTCAATTAATGATTGATCAAATCCTTTACTTCTTCCAAAATATTGTAGCGAAGTATTTATTATCTTCAACATATTATTTTAATGTTGATGTTTTTCCAGTCGAAATTGGATAATTTGAAGCCCAAGGAACCAAAAATAATTGAATTATCCAAAAATTCGAATTGAAAACAGAAGTTTTACAGGTAATTCTAGGAACCAAGATAAATATTCGAATTGAAGACGTTCAAATTATCCAAGTTCTACTATATATATATGTCATAATTTGTACATAACTGGATGCAAACCCGACCCAATATGTATGCAATGTATGTTTTAAAAGATTTAATAAAGACAAGGCTTAAGAAATCTGGGAGAGAAGGCCTACAAGAGGAAGCAATCATTAGCAGGGTTTATTATCCCGGAACTCATAAAACTGAGTTCAAGAACCTAGCATTTCCTGGTCAGGTTAGGACAAGTCCAAAGGACAAAGAATTAGCAAAGACCAATCAGAGAGCAGCTCATTAGCCAAGAACCTATAGCGAGATTACACGTCACGAACGATCAGCCAATGAGAAACCAAAAGAGTTTTCTTCTTAAATCGGGAACGCAGAATAGTTAGTTAGCCCCGGGACAGCATCGAGTTAGGAGCTCGGCACCGTCGCAACAAGTTGGGAGCTGGACAGCACCGAGTCAGGACCTTGGAGCCATAGAAATCAGCTTGGAGCAAAATCCCATCTCCTCAATCCTCAGATAAATCGATTCTCAATTATGGAATAGATAGTCAATAGCCAACTTCGCTCAATTAGCTTCAACCCCTTTCTCTCCCTAGATTACTAGCCTTTTCCAACTCAACCAACCCTGTGTTTTTTCGTTATTTTCCCCTGTATGCATAACTTGTCACTCAAAAGACTGCGCTCAAATCAATCATCAACCAATTTCAAAAGATTTTGCACCCGTGATCTCATATATATATATATATGTGGTAATTTAAGAATGATAAAACACATGTGTAAATACTCCCCACCCCTTCTTACACCCCCTACTCTAATTGTCATTGTACCCAATCCTCATTTAACCCTTTAACTTTGTATGTATCGATTTGGTGTGTTCAATAAATACAAAGGCATCTAGAGAACGTAGCAACCAAGGCCAGACTATAGAAACCAAAACCTAAGATCAAACGCTAGACACCGAGGCGCGTCGTTACGCCTGAGCTAACAAAGGGCTTGCCCAGCAGTCAATCAGAGTCAAGGTCTGAGTAGACGGTTGGGTGTTGCAACATAGCAGACAGTTCGTTAGAGAGTTGGTCCGTTCAGTGTTGCCAGATAGGAGACAGCAGAAGATTGTCCGTTGGTAAATGGCTGTTGGCCGCTGGCCGCAAGGTCGTTACGTTCTCTCCCCGATACCTCGGTTTCTCCTTTGATTCGTCTCTGTGTGCTTTACCACAACCACCATTCACGACTGCACAATCACCAGCACGACTGCACAATCACCAGCACGACTGCACAATCACCAGCACGACTACACAACCACCACTCACGACTGCACAATCACCTTCACGACTGCACAACCACCACTCACGACTGCACAATCACCAGCTTACACCACGACTCAATACAGCAAACCAAAATACCACAGCAAAAGATTAGAGTCGACAGGCATTTCCACAGTAAGTCGACAGGATTTCGACACAGCAGCACACCACGACAGGAACACCACAGAGAGTCGACAGGATCATTACAGTAAGTCGAAAGGAACATTACATATATATATATAGTATATTTTATACTGTAATATAATGACACTTTCTATTTACAAGAAAAGTAAGGTCTCCTATTTTTTTTCGTAGAAAAACACATTTAACCACAACTTTTTATACATCATTGGAAAGGTTGAACACTTTGCTATTTTTCTACATAGTCGCCTTGATGCTCAATGACTTTTTTCATCCTGTCAACCAACTTTGTAATTCCGGTGTTGTACCACTCTCCCGCCGCCTCTTTGAGCCACTTATCGACCCACCTGGCGGACACCTTTCTGTAGCCGAGGGTCTCAGACACAATCTTTTGCATGGAGAAGTGGCTGCAATCTTCATTCAGGCCATCCTCGATCTCTTCAAGGGTTATCCGCCGGTTTGCGCGCACCATTTTGTCGATTCGAGCCACGGTTGATTCCGGCAAACTCGGCTGCCCAGACCGCTGTTCATCGTGGACGTTTATCCGCCCCTCGTTAAACTCCCGGCACCATTTCCGCACATTTTTGATGTCCATGTACTTCTCACCATACACTTCCACTAACTGACAGTGAATTTCGACCGGAGAATTATTTTTTGCATTTAAAAGCGTATAACTGAGCGCAACTCGCACTTGGCGGGAGAGCTAAGGGGAAGCTCCATCGCGAACGGCTGCCAGACAGCGACTGAGCGTCCCAAGATCACCGGGAAGGTTCTAGACGGTAGAGGGGGAACCAAGGAAGGCAGCGGTGTTGTCGGATTTCACCTAGCAACGCGCGTTCGGAAATTATCTTGTAGAAGACCTTACTTTTCGACTCACTCTCGTACTACCACCCCATATTTTGTGTATATGCTATATCTTTATTAATATAACCTGTACACCCTTATTTGTATTTAAACTAAAAATGGTGACGTCTAAATGGATTCGCCACTAGGTGGCCGGACAATAAACAGCACGTGCAGCACCGCTCCGGTAAATATAGTTATATTACTAATATTTCAGTGTATATTTGCCTTATACTATGAAAGGGATAATACGGTTACTCTTAATACTTGTGGTATGCAACACTAAATATGTAAATTTACCCAAGGTAACGCACTATGCAAAAATCTCAGTACGAAGGGATAATGATGGACAATGTGGTCAAAATATAAGCTTACCATCTGGGAATATATCTGGTAACCAAAAAAGACTGCTATGTATCATTCTGGCTCTATTATTTATCTCAGGCTTTGAACAAAACCCAGGCCCCCCAACCAAAAGGCAAACTACATTGACCTCGCCAGTACACTCAGGAGAGAGAGAATCAATAGATGGCGAGCTGAAAATGCTAATCTTAAACATGGCGGCGGAAATAAAGAGTCTAGGAGAGAGAATTGACATCAGACTTACCAAAATAGATACTCGAATGGACGATTGGGATATGCGATTCTGCAATATGGAGGAGAAGCTAACTAAATGTATAGAGTCTCAACAGGCTACCGAAAAATTGGCTTCATGTAATTCGTTAAAGGTAAATTAACTGGAGGCTAGAGTCGAATTTTTTTAGACGAGACTGCGTGAGCCCAATCTAGTGTTCTATGGTATTGAGAGGGAGGGTGACGAAAACCAGGCAGATTGTAACTTAAAGATTCAAAACATAATTAGAGATAAAATGGAAATCGGAGATGATTTAAAAATAACAAAATGTCACCGACTTTCACGTGGATCCAATGCACCAGTTCTTGTTGTGGTGCCTGATTATGCTGATAGAGCAAAAATATTTAAAAATGCCTACAAACTCAGAGATACTAAAATTTCGATAAGTAAAGATTATAGTAAAAATGTTAGCGAGCAGCGGCGCATCCTAATTGCAAAAAGGAAAGAATTAGGTGAAAGGGGAATAAAATCGAAGTTGAGAGATAACAAGCTTTTTGCAAATGATAAAGTCTGTAAAGTGATGAATGGCCAAGTTGTTGATAGCACAGGAGCTGCTATATAGCAACAACCTCGTAGAAACAATTGTGTAAATAGAAGAAATACGACATCAAAATCACAAATTAATTCTCCACCCAACAATCAAATAACGGAAAGTTACTTCGACACAAATACATGTAAATTCGATTTTCAAGACACTGACAATGCAATTTTTCTGAAAATTCGCGAGACATCGCGGAAAAAATAATATGTTGGAATATAAATGGTTTCTATAGGATTCTTTCGATATTTCCACTCCTCGAGCACATAAAGAATTACGAAATTTTTGCTCTACTTGAAACATGGTGCCTGAACAGGACTAACATAACACTAAAAGATTATCAAATTATCGAATTACCTGCCACCAAAGAATCTGGAAGGGGAAGAGGGTCAGGGGGTATGATTGTCGGTTTTAGGGAAGGCGGGCAATATAGATTAGACAATTCAGAAAAGGATGGCACTCTTGGTTATCAATTTTCTTATCAACAAACACAAGAGCCCTCCAACATGTTATCTGTTTGATATTTGTATACCTTCCTCCAAACCAAATACAGCTGCATAACTTAGATAAACTGTCTACATATATTCAAAAGCAAATAGCAGATGGAAATTTTTTAGAGAAAACCACACCAAGATGCTCTGCGGTGAGGACCCGATTTGTACCTTCTGTAATTCAAAACTAAAAAATGAAATCACTCACTATATTTTTGATTGCTATGCTCTGAAAGAAGAAAGAAGAACCCTTATGCTCAAAACTGGGCAACTCTGTGTTTCACTTCCATCAATAATTGACAATATGACCCAGAGTAAGTATATTGCTACGGCGTTTTATGGTTTCCACAAGTCCATATCTCAGAAGAAGGCCAAGTGACACTTACTCCTCACTTTCTTACTGCTACTCTTTTTGTGTTGTTTTTCTTGCTTCCCTCTTTCCCTTTCTTGTTTTTTTTTTTCCTTTTCTTCTGTATATATCGTTATTTCCTTTGTCTCACTGCTTTGTTCTTATGCATACCTCTGGTGAATCCTGTATAGGGTCAGTGACCCTGAATAAAGGCTTTTTGTTGTTGTTTTTGTTGTTGTTGTGACGTCTAAATAAAAATCCAAAGAGCGGTCAGCTGGGGACAGCTGGACAGAGAGGAGGAAAATGCCAACGCCCATGTGGGGCCGGTCCCGAGGGACATTCTTATTGACGACCTCCCTGAAAACAAGACAAGTTTTTGACAGGGGGGGTCAGCAGATGTTCTAGAGGTGTTGCTCGGGAGTTCGCTTCAGGCTGTCTCTCTCACGCAGTCTGTCTCTCCAAGTCTCGGTGATAAGCATCGAAGTTGGTGTCATGGCCTCTACCTCTGTCCCGTGGGGTGTCCCCGATCCCTCTATGTGCTAACATCTAGCCCTGCCTCTGCTTCTTGTTGTCCGCGTGTGGGACCAACACTCGCCTCACGTTCACGACTGCCAGTTTATCCATACGTCGGCACATTGCAACAATATTACATATATATATTATTTCTCTGCCTAAACTCCCTCATTGCTTCTCTTATAATTAATTAATTTTTCAAATTTGTGCTTGTATTAAATAAATTGCCGTGTCATCCTGAAGTTTGTCTTTCCAAATTTTCTACTTTACAATAATCTTGACAACCGAATTAAAATCCAACCAACAGTACCATTGCTGCTTTCACAGACATTTGATCTTGTACGGCACAACAAATTCGGAGTAGAACTCTTTTAAGATATTCGACATTAATGGATGTTTTCTCTTATTAAAACAAAATGAATAACACCTTTTCAAAGAAATACAAACTTCGATAAGGAGTTTCCCAAAGCTCAGTTCTCAGCCCTATTTTGTTCAGAGAGAGATATTTATAACCCAGGTTCCTGGAGCGTAAAGCGCCAACTAACCGGGGATTCCAGATCACTAGCATGAACTAGTGTTGAGCGCTTTTACTCGCGTTCTGTTGTGCTTGCTGAATTGAACAAGTTGACCAAAAAGTATCTTATGTCGCGAGTCGTCTTTTTTTTTTGTTAAGGCAATTTTGTTCACACTTGGTTATCTCGTGTGTTTTCAATAAAGGTCACTGTGTATCAAATATTTTTCAGAGTTATTGCCTGAATTCTAATATACATGCTGAAAGATGAAACGTCCTTAAATTTTGCTCATGAGTGTATTTATAAATTTTATTAAACGTTTTTATTGAAAATGGGATATAAAAATGTAATTTGAATTTAATATATATATGACCTGGCTTCGCCCGTGTTCTGCTCGAAATAATCTTGTGCCTGCGTATTAAAAATGATGGTCTACCTTTGCTTGTAATATATTCTTGAGTGTATGATTCCTGAAAGAATTTTGTTTTGTCCATCAAACATGATACTGCAATATTGAATAATAATTAACTAACTAAAATATAGGATGTATTAGTTCAGTACTTGGTTAATTTACATTTTCCTTGGAAGAAAATGTAGCAAAATCCTCTTTGAGACTTAATATCCTTTCAAGATTTCAGCCAGATTGTTTTATGTTGAGGAAACGTATAAGGAACAAATAAATAAATAACCTTTTTAGCTATAGATATATAAATATAGATTTGGTTAATTAAAAATTTCCTTGGATGAAAATGTGGCAAAATCCTCTTTGAGACTTAACTCAATATCCTGTTAGGATTTCAGCCAGATTGGTTTAATATTGAGCAAACATATAAGGAACGAATAATTAAATAAATAACCTTTCATATATAGATAAATAAATATAGATTAATAGTGTGTGTTTTAATATAAAATGGTTAAAGTGGACTTTGAACTTTCCTTTTATATTTATATTAACTGGCTTCGACCATGTTTAGCTCGATGTGAATGTTTAACTGGAAGAATGTTGTTTATGGCTATTAAAATGATATATTTACACCCAGAGCAGCAGCTTTACACACCCAAGATAGTGGATATTGCTGCTTCTGTGATAGAGATGCATGGAGACATCTGAGGCTCTTCATTGGACACGACAACAACAACAACAAATGATGGATTTATTCTACTATTTCTATTTGGTTATTTGCCCAAATATTACTGCTGCATATAGAAGAGAGGATACTACAATTGAGTCCAGTAGTTTCAATGCTGTTCTTTCTTATTGAGGTCGTTTTTGATTTAGTCAGCATTTTCTATACTTCATTTATTGCAAGTATTGATTTATTTTTGAAATAGTGTGCAGCATGGCAGTTTGATTATTATCAAATAATAATTCTGCAGATCTTCCTACAATGATGAAAGTTATTATAAATGAGAGGGCTTGGCTCATCAGTGGTGCACCTTCTCAGCGGTTTCGCTGAATTAATCTTCTCTAATGATCCAAGCCCTCTAATTCAATAACTTTCATCATTGCAGTAAGGTCTGTAGAGATATTGTTTGATGCTGAAGATTAATTTGCGAAACTTCTAAGAGGTTTCACCAGTGATAAGCCAAGCCCTTTAATTCAATAACTTTCATCGTTGCAGTAATGTCAGTAGAGATATTATTTGATGATATTTATCATAAGAAACACATGAACAGAAACACACACACAGAAAACTACCTAAATATCACTAGATGACCTTTGAATGATGGTCATTGACAGATCAAATTGGAGAATATTTGTCACCATAGTGTCATTAAAATTCTAACGCGACTTGATGGATGCGCTGCCAATAAAAATCAACTATGTAACCCAGGTAACACCTGGAAAGAGTATCCATAGATCGCCAAATACCCGGACTGTCCTGTGGTCTTGGAAGCCCTAGTGAACCAGTTTACCAAGTGTTTACAGGCCAGTTTTAATTTTTAAATATCTCACTCCAAATGAAATCCAAGACTGTAAAACATGGTAGATCAGGAAATATATATTGAAATAATATATTCTATATTATTATTGAGAGTTTAAAATGTTATAAAACACACAAACACTTGTATCAAAGATTTAATCCTTCATTAACTTTAATGTGGTTTAAGACTGGTACGCCCCACCTTCGTTGTATGAGCTAATGTTCTAGACAAGGGGGTCGGTGGAAGGGTGGTCTAAAACCGTTGGTTTTCGACCGCTACGACCCAGGATCGAATTCTAATTTTTAAAAATTACTCCAATTGTCCACGATTCTTGCAAAAGTTAAACCCCACAAGCGAGTTCAAGTATTCAAACGGGGCTCTGGCATATTTTAAAGTGCAACTGTTTTTCACGTGTATAGCCATGTGGTGCACTTACAGTAAAAGCAGTTGCCAACTTCTACCCACCATAGTCTGTACCATGTGTACTTGGGATTATAAAAAAATGTTCCAGACAAGATAGAGAGGTATATATTTTTCGAAGTTCTAATATTGTCCCAAATACGTCTATATCATAATATAGGTATTCAAAAGGGTATACACACAGTAGAACCTTCATGAGGGAACACTATACAAAGGACAATTTTTCTCGCCAAAATGACAATTTTTACTAATTATCTGCTCTATGTTAAAGGGATACCTTTCCCCAAAGAACACTTTAGGCATGCAACTAGGTATTTTATAGAAATATCTTACCTCTTTGCATATTTTTAAAAATTATTTGGCGAACAAAAATATAGTTTTGCTTTTTAAATTATTGTACGTGAGGGCTTTTAATGGTATAACAATTTTTATTCTAGGAAGCAGAATATGGAGAGAAAATTCCGGGGATGTGTTGGGAATTATAAAATAGTGTCCTGGCTATTGTCATATTGAGTAGGGAAGTAGAGGTTTCACTATTAATTCTATTTAGTTTTAATTATATGGATGCATCTAAGAATATTTATTGTTGTTAGCTATTTGATGTTGTGGTAATGGGCTATTGCATGATTGAAACCGAATGTATGAGAATGAATGAATAAAATCTTATATTTGTCATATTTAATCATGTTTTCTAATAAACTATTCCTATTTCTTGTCAATTAATAGTTAATGTTTAGAGGTCACATTTTGAAAGAATGAATAAGTATTACACATGGAAGAATATTTGTGTTTGTTTCATTGTATAAATATTTGTCTAATATAATAAAAATAGATAAAAACACATCTTTCCTATTTATCTACAATGCTTATCTTTTATATTCATTTTATAATTTACATAGTGTGTGTTATCTCTATGATTAATCCCAATTTTGCACACACACACATATATACCTTATATAATACTTAATTGCAAACATGTAATAATCCAGGACCTTTCTTATGCTCCAGGAGTCTGGGTTAGGTGCAAATGAACAAACAGCATATCACACATACAACTGTATTAAGACTACCGGTCTTATACAGGACAAACAGCATGTCATGTAAACCTCTTCGCAATATTTTTAACAATGAATTATTAAGATCTTCTATATGTATATTTGCATAAAGACATCTCAAAAGCACTTAATAAATGCATCAAAAATAATACATTTATTTGATCTCTACGCACAGACCACACGCAATTTCATATCAATATATATAAACCATTACCAGTTTGGGCAAATTCAACAAAAATTAGTTTATCTGTATTTGAATGCTATATTCAAAAGATAATCAAATAAATCCATTGTTTTGATGCATTTAATATATTCATTTTAATGCTTATTTTAAAAAGTAAAGTTGACCTTTTTTTACATGAATAAAATCCTTCTACTTTTTAACAGCGCAAATAGGTATTCGTAGATTATCATATATTTCCAATGTCGGTGTACAAGTGTGTAAAACCCTCGATTCCCGACAGCAATGAACTGGGATCGAATATATATGTATCCCGCGTTAACATTTTTTGTTTTAATATGTGAATAACCATCATATATTATTTATTGTTATAAATATCTTAAACTCGGTTGCTCTTTTAGAGCGGTACCTAATAAAGTATTTTGGAACAAGAACAATATAATTCAAGTTTTTTACTTAGCCTATATATTAAAATGTAATATTGACTCTAGAATAGTAATTATTCATAGGAAAGGGTTTGGGTCTGTTAGAAATCTAAGTTAAAAACACACTTTGTGGATTAGTAAATTAACAAAAATGATGCAAAATTAACAAAAAAACACGATTATTTCGATAATGAAGGAAAATATGTGGATTCGTCAACGCTAAAAAATTTTGAATCCATAATGAGTCTATGTGATAAGTCCGGAATTAATTAAAATCCAACCTATGCAACAATGGAATTATAAATTCAATTGCCATCTATCGATAAAATTTGTAATAATTTTTCCTTTTTTTTTTTTTGGCAATTTTTTTTTCTCCTATGATGAATATTATTGACTACTATCTTTACAGACCTAACGACAATGATGAAATCTGTTGAATGAGAAGGCTCCTCAGTAATCAACCAAACCCTCATTTGATAACTTCAATCATTGCAGTATGGTCTGTAGATATATTAAATGATAATATTTATCGCATATGAGAGAAACACATTGCCAAAGAAATGAATAATTATATTACGGATAATGATGCCTTCATTCATATCAGAATGGAAGTCTGCATTATTTTTATATCACGACCTCTCTAACTCTCGACCTCTCTTAATGGATCCCTGTTGTGTTGTTAGATATGTAACTTGCTCTTTGGTTGAAGTAAGTTTCCATGATATAGGCTTGCATGGTTTATTTACATAGCTCATGGTCTTTAAAATATTCTTCATGCATATCAGAATAGAAGTCTGCATTATTTTTATATCACGACTTCTCTGACTTCAGCTCTTGTCGGATCCCTGTGATGCTGCTAGATAGTAACTTGCTCTTTGGTTGAGGTCAGTTTCCATGATATATTCTCGCATAAAATATTTACATAGTTTATTGTTGATGCATTCTCAGGACTTGCATATTACAATCATCCTACCATATTGACAGATTTTGTGCTAAATTTAGTGTAAAATTTCAGGGTTAAAAAGAATCAAATGTTTCTCCATTAATTTTATGGCATCTGCATAACTCTGATATTATATGGGATCTTCCAACTCTTTTATGAGTTGAAATAAATCTATATCATATGTGCTGATATCTTCAGACATCTCAAAATATATTTTAAAATAGATTTATCTGAAAAAAAGGCAAGTTGAATAATCAATTTGGTACTTGAATTGGCTTTTTCATTCACCTTAGCTTCAAATTCAATTAGAAATTCAACAAGTATATAGTTGGAATACTAAATTGCATATAATAGACATGTTAATTTATTTTTAAATGATTAAAAAGAAAAGCTTAAAGATATTGATAATTCTTTGTAAAGATAGAAAAAAATAGACAGGATATCATAAAATAAAGAAGAAAACAAATTCCAATACAAATTATACACTCTCTAATGTTTGGGTTCTAATATATTTCTATGAAATCATATGAAATTTACAATAAATTTGACAATTATACCGAAAATGTTTCTTTTGAACGAAAAATTGAAATACATTTCAAAGAGAAATAACGAATATTTCTAACCTTAAGGATGAAGTATGATAGGATGAATTGTGAAGAGTAATGATAAACGGAAAAGTAAAGTGTCCAGGGATGGGCATATGGTATGGATAGGAAATGGATATTTGAATATTTTAATTTCTTCATATTCTTTGTGCTAATATCCCCTCCAACGGAAGAACTAGGACTTCAAGGAAGCGTGTATATTTATCTTGAAGTCATACTTATAATAGAAAGAGATTAGCTGAGCCCCTTGCAAAACTTCCAGTACAGTGTGCAGGGTGAAAGTGGAGTCAGAGGCTTGGTAGATCACTTTCCTATCTCGGTGAAAACAGCATATAGTTGTAAAATGCTTAAAGACAATTAAGGGAAGGTTTGGTGGGAAGGAAGATGTTTTAGGAGTAACGTCACAGAGCCATTTAAACACTCACCAAATGTAAGCATATCGCGAACCAGTCAGTACATGGGAGATATAAAATATGTATTTTGATCAATTGAGCTTTAATTTCACTTACTCACTAATATGATAATGCAATGATTATACGCTTTTTAGTGTTACTTTTAAAAAATATTATGGGGTAAACATTTGTAAGCACATCAAGAACATTTTTTACCAAATGAATATTCATTAATAGAAAGATATCGGGGATCAGAGATAAAGAGTTAGAATAGATTTAATATATATATGTCGTAATGTAGATTGTTATTCTGTTGTATGAATGCAGTGTGGCATGTTGGTAGCAATCGTAGTGGCCACAATGTTAAGTGTGGGTACAGGTGTTATTGGGATTACACAAAAGGACAAGATATGTTGGATGTCACCACAGAGATAGCGAGAGCGTAAGTGAAGCAGACACCAATCAGGGCAGATCTGTAGAGAGGGGTCTGTAAATCATGATGTTTCAAAGCGGAATGATCTGTTTGAGCAAGAAAGGGGCACACTTGGGAACCCCAACATGTTTTTGGACTTTTCCTGTCCTGGCGCCGGCTGTCACTCACTCGAAATTTTATTTTTGACATTTTCGTAATTAAACTATAACTATATAACACATGGGGTTATAATTATATATTGGAATATATATTACAACTAATAATCACTTATAAACTTTTTTACTTCAAAATCTTACTAATATTTGGGTCTCGAAAAAGTGAGAAAATGAAAAGGTTGAACATTAAATATGTTTTCCTCAAAAAATTGAATTATTACTTTATTTTAGGAAGGAGTTTAGGAGTAACATCACAGAGCCATTTGAACACAAACCAAATGTAAACAATATCAGACCAGTTAGTACATTGGAGAGAGAGAGAGATATAAAATTATGTGTTTTGATCAATTGAGCTTTAATATCACTTACTCACTAATATGATATTGCAATGATTATACGCTTTTCAGGGTTTCTTTTTAAAAATATATTGAGGTAAACATTTGCAAGCGCATCATGAACTTTTTTTACCAAATGAATAATCATTAATAGAAAGATATGGGGGATCAGAGATAGAGTTAGAATAGATTTAATATATATATATAATTACTTATAATATTTTTACTTCAAAATCTTAAAAGCATTTGGGTCTCGAAAAATTAAGAAATTGAAATGGTTGAACATTAAATATGTTTGCCTCAAAATGAATTATTACCTTATTTTTTATTACTTTATTTCAACACACAAAATGCGATATCCCTACTAGGGAATATATATTCCGTCAATTTTATAGTGTTAAACAGATAAACAGTTATTAAGATCATTATTCAAGAAAAAAATGATTAGATAGATTAGAAACCTTATCCATCAGGTTAGACAGATAGTCTTAAATATATTTATAAAAGTGATTGAATTTCAGACAATTCTATCTGGTATTATTACAAATTTATACAGATCTTTAGTCACTGTCTGTTGTCTATCACTTTGAAGAAGTGGGTATTTCAACAGTATGAATTTATGAAAAAAGCAGCTTGGATAAAATATGTGCGCAACTAGCTTATCTTTATTGAGATATTTTCGGAGAGTTTTAGTTATATAACCATAATATATTGAGAAAAATGAATTTTTAACTTCTTTCTTTGTGAAGATGACAAGCAGACGCATAAAAAATATATGGTAATATCTTTTTTTACGGGGCTGCTAACCAAAATAGATTATTTTTGAGCCCGGATGGCCGCATAAAGCGGAATATATACAAACCACTATGACAAGGCTGGAGAGGCTAGGGACAGGATCTCCATCAGGGAAGAGGCAGGTTAGGCAGAAATGGGTCCGCCGAGATCAGGAGGCAGGAAGAGGGCAGGAGGACTAGAAATTTGCAGCTCTAGCTCTGGCAGTTGGGCAAGCCATTGATCTTGCCTCGTTGTTGGCAGAGAGACCCTTGGCTGAGCATTTAGCGCCCTTGGCTATGCGGGGGTTGACAAGAGTTAGACAGCTTGAAAAAAAAAGTCTAGAACAGCAATGAGCTTCAAGTCGAAATTGTGGATTCTCTTACACATGATATTCAAGTCTAGTTGCGACGTCTCATTTCAATTTTTAATAGATATAAAAAAGGTATATAGTAACACACTGTCAACTTGAGGCGTTAAAATTATTACTAATTATATTTCGCATTATAAAACCTTGTTAAAAATTATAATTATTTTTAAATAATATATAGTGATTAAAAAACTGAAAAAAAAAACACTTTTTAATAAAATTTAAAGATATTTTATTGATAAAACCCATCATCCCTCAAATAACAACAACTGATCATGAGGTTGTTTATATCTCGCGTCAGCCAATTGGGAGGTTTGTTTCAGATCTGGGCAAAATGTTAGACAATAATAGACTCCAAGTAGCTTGCCCTGTATGCAATTTAAAGGTTTTGAATAATCCAGTATATATATTTTTACAGCTTATATAACTTACAAATTTTCCTATGCTAACATTCAAAATGAAAATATTTTAAAATATTTACATGTGATATGAAAAGTGAATTATATTATTTACAAAATTGAAACATTGTTGTTTTATCACTATTTATAAACAAACCATTCAAGGTTGCTATGTGATAAGTGTTCTGCAATGAGGAGTCGAACAGCCACTGTTGTTTTCTTGAACATCCTTTCTTGTGAGACAGCATTCCATTTTTGAAACAGCTTGGCCCTCGCCACATCTTCATAAAAATATTGATCAAATGTATCTTTATATGAATCAGCATTTTCTTTATACCACGAACTTCCTGACTCCAGCTCTTGTCGTATACCTGTGGTATTATTAGACATGTAATTTGCTCTTTGGTTGATCTCCTTTTCCAAGAGATAGTTTCGCATTGTTATAAAACTTTTTCCCACCTTGTGTTTATTCATTCTCAAAACTTGCATCCTACAATTTTCCCACCACATAGACAGGTTTTGTGTGAAATTTGGTTTAATTGCCTCATGGTTAAAAAGAAGCAAATGTTTCACCATTAATTTTATGGTATCTTCATACCTCTGGATATTGGTAGAGATTCCCCAATGTTCCATAAATTGAACTAAATCAATATCGCTTACAAGTCTCAGTAAGCTTATTAAATTAGCATTCAACATACCTCTAGATTTCCATGGAAAAAGAGAAGCTAGAGTAGTTAATTTGACTCCAAGGTTATCTCTGACATCTACCTCAGCGCCACCCTCAATTAGAAAATTGACAATATTTGAATCAGAATTATCTCTAGCATTATCTCTAGCATTGATATTAGCACCAGAAATTATCAACATTTTCGCGTTAGTTAAGTTATTTATTTTAACTGCTACCATTAATGGAGTGACACCATCACTATTTCTAGAATTAACGTCAAATCCTGATTTAATGAAGTATTCAAGAAATTTGGGATTCCTGCTTTCTGCAGCATAAAAGAATGTTGAATTTCCAAATCCTACATGTTTAGTGTCAGCCCCAGCATCTACTAAACAGTAAAAATTTTCTATTTTCCCTTTAGAGATAGCAATTTCTAAGGGAGTAAAATAATTATGGGTATGGCCTTGGATATCTGCCCCTTTATCTATAAAGAGTTGAAGCAATTCCCTGTCATCAATTATTCCGACTATTTCTCTAAAGGGGGTTTTTCTGAGAGGATTAAGAATATTCACATCTGCACCAGCTTCAACAAGTTCCCAAATTAAATTTCTATATGTCAGATATATAGCAGTATTCCTTGGAGTATACAAGTAATTGAAATATAAAATTACTGCATACAGTGGGGCTACACCTGTATTATCTTTTATATTTACATTGGCTCCTGCAGAAACAAGATAACGTGCAATAGATAATTCATTATGTTTAATAGCGTAACGTAAGGGCGTTTTTTGTGCTCGGTTCTGGGAGTTTATATCGGCCCCTGATTCTACCAAACATTGTACAATATCTTGAATGCCACTTTTTACAGCCAAATGTAATGGAGTATTTTCATAATTATCTTTTAGGTTAATATCTGCGCCTGTTTCAATAATGGCTTTAACCCTGTCTAAATTGTCACTCTCAATTGCCAAATGTATATCCATATATAATTTCAATTCAAATAATAGCACTTACAAATCTATTAATTTTGTGAAGCACAGATATCTGGAGCGTGTACTGAAAAAAATTAGCAATATAGTTCAAATAAATAAGTAAATAATAATAGTGATATGAAAAAATGGGTCAAATATTATTAAATTATATGAATGTTTTTATAAACTTCTCTAATTTTTTAAACTATTTTATATCACGCCTGAACCCACTCTGAATTTTGTGGCCACCACGACTGTAACCAACATGCCACACTACATTCATGCAACAGGATAACAACACTACCTTACAACATATATATATATATACATTTATATAAAATATTTTATTTCAAGGTTTTTTTTTTGCCTTAATAAAGCAGAACAATAAATGATTTGTGAAATTCTATGACAATTTCATAATTTTTGGAAACTTCTTAACGTGAATAATCAATTTAACAAAGCATCATATTTCATTAAATTTTTACAGTATAAATTAACAAAAGAAACTTTTCAAAAACAATTTAAAAGTTTTAAAGCAAAATCGCTATTTTACACATGCTCATACTAAATATATGTATGTGAATATCTATATATATTGGGGTCCAAACGGCTATACTTATTGGACTGCCCTCAATAAATGACACTGCTCTATTGAGAATCTACCAAGAAATAAACCAGACTGGAAACACTTGGTGAACTGGTTCACTAAGGCTACCAAGATCTAAACCGCAGGAGAGCCCAGGTAGTTGGCGATCTATGAATACGCTCCAGGAGTTCCCTGGGTTACCCAGTTGTTACTACTATATATTGGGTTCCAAGAATAATTGCGCTCCGGGAGTTATTGGGGTAAAATAGATTTTGAAAAATTAGGTTAAGCATTTAATATGTTAAACTTTTTGCTTATATTAATGTACATTTTGGTAAATTATAAATACATTAGTGAAATATATAGTTTCCCACTACTCTCTTTTTTCAACTTTATTAAGGTGAAGATTTATAAAGCTTTAGAACTGAATTTTGTTGTAGACCTGTTATTTGAACAGGCTAATATTCTAGTATTATTATAATAATGCCTTATTGATAAACACAATTCGACATAATACATCGCATTTCATGACCTCAGAATAAGCAAGTCATTCTGACACTTGACTATTTTCAAATTGTTAGGGGTAGATTTCCTTCAAGATCATTTTCTTTAAAATATGTAAATATGTTATTTGTTTAATTTTTACAGGCTTTTAATGTCCAATATTTTAAACTGCGTCTATATGTACCTACTTGATATACTCTCATTGACAAAATTAAGGAAATGAAAAATCTTTTATGTCGCGAGTCGTCTGTTTTTTTTTTTTTTTTTTAAGAGACAGAGGCAATTTTGTTCACCTTGGTTATCTCGTGTGTCTTTAATAAAGGTCTTTGTGTATCAAATATTTTTCAAGAGTTATCGTCTCAATCCCGATATACATGCTAAAAGGTACACCTTTCTTGAGTTTTTTTCATGAGTGTGTTTATAATTTATTAAACGTTTTTATTAAAAATGGGTAATAAAAAGTGGATTGAACTTTGATATTATATGACCTGTCTTCTCCCGTGTTCTTCTCGGAAGAATCTTGTTCCTGCGTATTAAAAATGATGGTTTTGCTTCGCTTGAGTGTATGATTCCTGAAAGAATTTTGTTTTGTCCATCAACATGATACAGCAATATTGTATAATAATTTACTAACTAAAATATAGGATATATTAATTCAGTACTTGGTTAATTTAAATTTTCCTTGGATGAAAATTGGCAAAATCGTCTTCGAGACTTAATATCCTTTCAAGATTTCAGCCATATTGTTTTATGTTGAGGAAACGTATAAGGAACAAATAAATGAATAACCTATTAGCTATAGATATATATAAATATAGATTTGGTTAATTAAAACTTTCCTTGGATGAGAATGTGGCAAAATCCTCTTTGAGACCTAATTCAATATTCTGTTGAAATTCCAGCCAGATTGGTTTAATATTGAGTAAACATATAAAGAACGAATAATTAAATAAATAAACTTTCATCCATAGATAAATAAATATAGATTAGTAGTGTGTGTTTTAATATAAAATGGTTAGAGTGGACTTTGAACATTCCTTTTATATTTATATGAACTGACTTCGACCATGTTTAGCTAAATGTAAATGTTTAACTGAAAGAATCTTGTTTATGGCTATCAAAAGGATGGATTTTTCGACTATCTTTATCTGGTTATTTGCCCAAATTTTAGTGCTGCATATAGAAGAGAGAATACTACAATTGAGTCTAGTAGTTTTAATGCTGTTATTGAGGTCGTCTTTGATTTAGTCTAATCTTCTCTAATGACCCAAGCCCTCTAATTCAATAAATTTCATCATTGCAGTAAGGTCTGTAGAGATATTATTTGATAATACTTATCATAAGAAACACATGAAGAGAAACACACACAGAAAACTACCTAACTATCACCAGAAGAGCTGTGAATGATGGTCATTGACAGATCAAATTGGAGAATATTTGTCACCATAGTGTCATCAAAATTCGAACTCGACTAAATGGAGGCACTGTCAATAAAAATCAACTAGGTAACCCAGGTAACACCTGGAGAGCGTATCCATAGATCACCAACTACCCGGGCTGTCCTGTAGTTTAGGTCTTGGTAGCCTTAGTGAACCAGCTCACCAAGTGTTTCCATACCGGTTTTAATTTTTAAATATCTCACTCCAAATGGAATCCAAGACTGTAAAACATGGTAGATCAAGAAATATATAGTGAAATTATATATTCTACATTATTATTATTATTGAGAGAGTTTAAAACATGAAACATATATGAAATATTTCTTCCTTTATTAACTTTAATATGGTGTAAGACTGGTATGTTCCAACTTCCTTGAAGGAGCTAGTATTTTAGACAGGGGGTCGGTGGAAGGGTTGTCTAAACCATTGGTTTTCGACCGCTGCGACCCAGGATCGAATTTTAATATTTAAAAATTGCTCCAATGGTCTCCGATTATTTCAAAAGTTCAATCCCACCAGCGAGTGCAAGTAACCAAACGGGGCTCTGTCATATTTTAAAGTGCAACTGCTTTTCACGTGTATAGACATGTGGTGCACTTACAGTAAAAGCAGTTGGCAACTTCTACCCACCATAGTCTGTACCATGTGTACTAGGGATAATAAAAAATGTTCTAGACAAGATAGAGAGATATATTTTTTCAAAGTTCTAATATAGTCCCAAATACGTCTATATCATGATAGAGGTATTTAAAAAGGTATACACACAGTAGAACCTTATGAGGGAACACTCTACAAAGGACAATTTTTCTTGCCAAAATGACAATTTTTACTAATTAGCTACTCTTTGTTAAGGAGATAACTTTCCTCGAAAGAACACTTTAACTATGCAACTAGGTATTTTATAGATATATCTTACTTCTTTACATATTTTTTTATTATTTGGCGAACAAAAATATATTTTTGCTTTTTAAAATATTGAACGTGAGGTTGGTGGTATAACAATATATATTCTGGGAAGCAGAATATGGGGAGAAAATATCGGTGATGTGTAGGGAATTATAAAATAGCGCCTTGGCTATTGTCATATTGAGTGGGGAAGTCGAGGTTTTCCTATTAATTATATTTAGTTTTAATTATATGAATGCATCTGAGAGAGAATATTTATTGTTGTTATCTATTTGATGTTGTGGTAATGGGCTATTGCATGATTGAGGCCGAATGTATGAGAATGTATGAATAAAATCTTATATTTGCCATATTCAATCATGTTTTAAAAATAAACTATTCCTATTTCTTTTCAATAAATACTTAATATTTTGAGGTTACATTTTGAGAGAATGAAAAAGTATTACATATGAAAGAATATTTGTGTTTGTTTTATTGTATAAATATTTGTCTAATATAAGAAAAAATAGATAAAAACACATCTTTCCTATTTATCTACAATGCTTATCTTTATATTCATTTTATTATTTTCAATGTGTGTGTTATCTCGATGATGAATTTCAATTTTGAATATACACCTTATATATTACTTGGTGCAAATGAACGAACAGCATATTGCACATACAACTGTATTAATGCTGGACCGTGACGGCGGGCGGCTAACTTTGGCAACACCGGAGCTGACGTCACACACCCTTACTTTCACTTTTGGTTTTTGTATCCTGCAGCGGGCGTAGCCGCGCTGACTCATATTTTCTTTCCCCATGATTACCATTTCAATATCTTATATATATAAAAATGAATGTATGTGTGTCTGTTTGTTTGTTTGTCCTTTATGCCTGACCAAACCACTCATTGGATCGCCATGAAACTTTGGGAAGTTATTTAGTATAGTACTGGGAAGGTTTCTAGCAAATAAAATTTTTGAAATAACTTTTCGCCTAGAAATAATCAAGATAAATATTCTAATTTATCTGTTATAATTCAACAAACTGCTCTAAATATTATCATGATGATACGATGATTTTGTAATGTAGAAAATTAGGAAAGACAAAATTCAGGATGACACGGCAATTTATTTGAGACAAGAATAATGATACAATTCAAAGGCAAGATACTATTCCTTTAACTTCCAATTACCGAGGGAACCAATTAATATTGATTTTATTCAACTTATCGAGTATTTTTCAAGGGACCGGGAAAAAATGTTCACTTTATCGAGAGATTCGTTAAACAAACCTTTACTCGGGTAAAACCCGGGCGAAGCCGGGTACATCCATACAAGAATAATGATACAATTCCAAGGCAAGATACTATTCCTTTAACTTCCAATTACCGAGGGAACCAATTAATATTGATTTTATTCAACTTATCGAGTATTTTTCAAGGGTCCGGGAAAAAAATGTTCACTTTATCGAGAGATTCGTTAGACAAACTTTTACTCGGGTAAAACCCGGGCGAAGCCGGGTACGTCCGCTAGTATATATATAATCCTTTCACCTTGTTGTAGTTATTTAAAGAATAATTAACGTTAAGCGCTGTGTGTTAAATCAAATTGAAATACAGCAAAGATTATCAGACTGAAGAAGCGCAAGACCTAAAACGTCAGACTGAAGAAGCGCAGGGCCTAAAACGTGAGTAACCAAATTTCCTTTGATTACTTGGCCCATCCATTTTTCTACTTACCAAATATTTTGTAAAATGGCAAACACGACGATTACAAAATTGAATGGTGCTAATTACTCCAGCTGGAGCTTCCAGATGAAACTCGTTCTAATCGAAAACGACTTGTGGAGTTTGATCAATCCAGGAGAGGCTAAGCCTGACCCTAGTGACCTTGTTGCAACAAAACTTTTTTTTGTCGCGGGAGGGTAAGGCGTTTGCAAAAAATTTGCCTCGGGATTAATGATGAACAACAATTGCATGTTCAACATTTGAATACTCCGAAAGAGGTCTGGGAGGAACTGGAAAAATTATACGCACCAAAGGATAGTAGATATTGAGCCGTACAACTAAGACGGCAGTTATATGGCGAAAGGTTGACTCAGCATAGCAATATGGAAGGGTATATGGGGAAGATAAACCACACTGTAAACGAACTGGCCCTAATTGGCGACAAAATTGATGATGGCGATTTGGCTATGGTTCTTTTGGGTGGGTTACCAGAGGATTGGGACACCGTTGTCTCAACCATATGTAACTTGCCTGATTCAGACTTCACGACCGCCACAGTTAAAAGATGGCTGTTGGCAGAAGCAGAAAGGCGTTCGTCAAATCTACCAAAAGATGTGGGTGCCATGGTCGTTAATGCCTCTTCGAAGCCCATTGAAACAGAAAAAAACAATTTAAAGCAAAGGTTGTTTGTTTCAAGTGTGGAGGTAAAGGCCACTATGCAAGGGAATGCAGGAAGAAAGGAAAGAATGAACAAAGACCAAAGAGGTTTGACCAAAACAAAGGCGTAAATATGTCGGCAATGTGCAACAATTTGTTTGGAGCTACCGCCGAGACCTGGATCATAGATTCTGGAGCGACGCATCATATGACTCCCAAGAGAGATTACTTCACATGTCTGAAAGAGTGCACAAGCAATATGAGTTCCATCACTGTTGCGAATGGCTCTTCTATAGAAGCATGTGGTATCGGTACTGTCAGTGCCAATATTGTTGGACACAAGGAAGATGCCAGCAATTTGGTTGCCCAGAACACCTTGTACGTTCCAGATATGCGTCACAGTGTTCTGTCTTTACTCCAAATGATAGAAAACGGTAGAAAAGTTGTCTTCAACAAGAGTGGTTTCCACATTATGGACATGAAAGGTAAACTCTTGATAGAGGGAATGAAGCTGTTTCTCTTGCATCTGAATGCAAGGAAGAACTTACACTGGAACTTTGGCACAAAAGGCTGATGCATGTAAATGCATATACGATAACAAAGATGGCCAAGAACCAAAGCGTAAGAGGACTTGATTGCAGCCCGGCAAAGCCAGAAAAGTGCGAAGACTGCTTGATCGGCAAGTCTTACCGTCTGCCATTCCTTCAGCACTCACACAAGGAGGAAAAAGAAATCATGCCGTTGGACTTGGTGCAAGCGGACTTGATGGGCCCACTTGACGTATTGAGCTTGGGAGGAGCCAAGTACATCTTAACCATCATTGATGAATCTACGAGATATGCAAGTGTATTTTTCCTGAAAAACAAAGGCGGAACCCTGGGAAAAGTCAAAAAGTGGATTCAAGAGTCTGAGAAACAAACCAGCCGGAAACTAAAACGAATACGTACGGATAATGGCTTGGAATTTTGTTCCAAGGAATGGGACACTTTCTGCACGAGCGTTGGAATAGTTCATGAACACACTATGACGTATACACCCCAACAGAATGGTGTGGCAGAAAGAATGAATAGGACACTCCTAGATCTTGTCAGGAGCACTATATCTGGAAGTGGTCAGACAAAGGCTTCCTGGGCGCAGCTGACTTACACCGCAGCCTATGTCAAAAACAGAGTTCTCAACAATCAAAATGGTGAAAGCACGCCATATGAACTGTGGACAGGGAACAAGCCTACCCATAAACACATAAGAGCTATTGGCTGTCAAGTATTTGTCCATATTCCAAGACAAGTCCGTAAATCCAAACTCGAAAGGAGAGCTGTCAAAGGTAACCTTGTTGGATATGCACTCAGAGGACGTGGCTACAGAGTGTGGATTCCTGAGATGAAGAAAGTGTTGGAATCTCGGGACTGTGTCTTCAAAGAGAGTGATGTATCGAGGAACGACAGCAACCGGGAGGTGCTTCCATCAGTTGAACACTACAGCTATGGGACTCAACGGGAGATTGAAGAGTATCCAGTGTCTTTATTAGATCAAGAAGACGTGATACCTACAGAAGAGGACAATCATAATGAAGATACTGTGAAGCCTTCTCCTACACGATCTCATCCAATGATCCTAAGGAACCAGAGAAATGTTCAGAACTCAATTGAACTCCTCAGTACTGATGTGAATAAGGGAGATCCTACTTCGTATAAAGAAGCTATCCAAGGCCCTGAAGCTGAGCATTGGTTTGAAGCAATCGAAGAAGTATTGGAATCCTTGAGAAAGCACAAAGTTTGGGAACTAACAGAACTACCAAAAGACTCTGCCCCAATTTCTTGTAAGTGGGTACTACACAAGAAGACCAACGCCGAGGGTCAAGTAGTTAGATACAAGGCCCAACTTGTGGCAAAGGGCTTCACTCAACAAAAGGGAATCGATTATGATGAGATTTACTCACCTGTTTCTAGTTTTGAAACGACAAAACTGCTCACAGCAATAGGTGTTGAAAATAACTGGTTCATAGACCAATATGACGTGAAAAGTGCTTATCTCTATTGCAAGCTTGACCGAGTGATCTACATGGAACATCCAGAAGGCTTTGTTAAACCTGGTGAGGAACATCTTTACTGCCAACTCAAAAGGTCTCTGTACGGACTGAAGCAAAGCGGCAGATGTTGGAACAAGTGTCTTGATGAGTGGTTGAAAAAAAAGGGATTTATGAGGAATCAAGTTGACCCTTGTGTCTACAAACTCAAGCTGAACGAAGGAATGATAATCTTATCATTATACGTGGATGATATTCTTACTCTGACTTTGAATCAAGAAGTGAGAGAAAAGTGCATTGAACTGCTGAGACGTCACTTCGAAACAAAGTACATCGGACCAGTATCCTACCTGCTTGGTGTCAACTTCACTCGATCAAAGGGTGGATGCGTAACTTTAAAACAAAGAGCCTATATAAAAGTCTACTGGAACGGTTTAATCTTCAGGAAGAAAGAGAAGTCTCAACGCCGATGGGAACCAGACCAGAACTTCTTGAGGAAGAAGATGAGGAAAACTGCCAAGACCTTCCCTACCATGAACTAATTGGTGGACTGCTCTACATTTCACAGCGGACAAGGCCAGACATTGCCTATGCAGTAAGTCAATTAGCTCGCTATTGTTCAAAGTACACTAGAAAACACTGGGTTGCTGCGAAACGAATTTTAAGATACTTAAAATCTTCAGAGCATCTAGGCATCACCTATAGACGGACTGGGGAACAACTGTGTGTCTATTCGGATGCAGATTCGAGAAACAACCTGGAAGACAGAAAGGGTACATCAGGTTACGTAGTGATGTTTGCAGGCGCTCCAATCCTATGGCGAAGTTCAAAGCAAACTGTCACCGCCCTCAGCACAATGGAGGCGGATACATTTCCCTATCATCGTCAGTCAGGGAAGTGACATGGATCAGGGAGTTCCTGAACCATTTGGATATATCACATAATATGGTTGAGCCAACTCCGGTGTGGTGCGATAACCAAGCGGCTATAGCACACGCCAAGAGCTACATCGGCCGATCCAAGACCAGGCACATCGCTATTAGATATCACTTCGTCAGAGAAAAGGTGGATGACGGTGTGATTCAACTGGACTATGTTACAAGTGGAAGAAACCTAGCGGACATTTTGACCAAGCCACTGGGGAGAAACCTGCACGAACTTCATCGTTCGAGACTTTTATACGGCGAAGTAATCCATGAAGAAGGAATCACTTCGAGGTAGGAGATTGCTGGACCGTGACGGCGGGCGGCTAACTTCGGCACAACCGGAGCTGACGTCACACACCCGTACTTTCACTTTTGGTTTTTGTATCCTAGAGCGGGCGTAGCCGCGCTGACTCATATTTTTTTCCCCATGATTACCATTTCAATATATATACGTATATAATCCTTTCCCCTTGTTATAGTTAATTAAAGAATAATTAACGTTAAGCGCTGTGTGTGTAATCAAATTGAAATACAACAATTAAGATCATTGGTCTTATACAGGACAAACAGCATGTCATGTGAACATCTTCGCAATAATTTTTTAACAATGAATTATCAAGATCATCTATACATATATTTGCATAAAGACATCTCCAACGCACTTAATAAATGCATAAAAATAATACATTTATTTGATCTTTAGGCACAGACCACACGCAATTTCATATCAATATATATGAACCAATACCAGTTTGGGCAAATTCATGAAAAAATCGCTATTCGTTTATTTGTATTTGAATGTTAACATCAAATGATTATCAAATAAATTGATTGTTTTGATTCATTTAATATATTAATTTTAATGCTTATTTTAAAAAGTAGAGTTGACTTTTTTCATGAATACAATCCTTCTACTTTTTAACAGCGCAAATAGGTATCTGTAGGTTATCATATAATTCAAATGTCGATGGACGAGTGGGTAACACCCTCGATTCCCGACAGTAATGAACCTGGATCGAATCCTGCGTTAACATTTTGTTTTAATATGTGAATAACCTTCACATATTATTGATTGTTGTAAAAATCATAAACTAGGTTGCTCATTTTGAACGGTATCTAATAAAGTGATTTTGGAACAAGAAAAATATAATTCAAGTTTTTTACTTAGCCTATATTGAAATGCAATGTTGACTCTATAATAGTAATTTTCCGTAGGAAGGGGTTTAGCTCTGTTAAAAATCTAAGTTAAAAACACTTCGCAGATTAGCAAATTAATGAAAATTATGCAAAATTAACAACAACAAAAAAACGATTATTTCGATAATGAAGGAGATGTGGATTCGTCAGCCCTGAAAAAAAGTTTGAATCCATAATTTGCCTATATGATAAGTCCAGAATTAATTAAAAAATCCAACCTATGCAACCAATTCAATTTCCATCTATCAATTAAATTTGTAATAATTTTTCCTTTTTTTTTTCTTTTTTGACGAATATTATTGAATACTATATTTACAGATCTAACTACAATGATGAAATCTGTTGAATGAGAAGGCTCCTCAGTAATCAACCAAACCCTTATTTGATAACTTCAATCATTGCAGTAAGGTCTGTAGATATATTATTTGATAATATTTATCGCATATGAGAGAAGCACATTGCCAAAAAATGAATAATTATCACAGATAATGGTGCCTTCATTCATATTAGAATAGAAATCTACATTATTTTTATACCACGACCACTATGACTCTAGCTCTTGTCGGATCCCTGTCGTGCTGTTAGATATGTAACTTGCTCTTTGGTGGAGGTCAGTTTTCATGTTATATGCTTGCATGGTTATAGAATAATTACATAGTTTATGGTTTTGAAAATATTCTTCATTCATATCAGAATAGAAGTCTGCATTATTTTAATATCACAACATCTCTGACTCCAGCTCTTGTCGGATCCCTGTCGTGCTGATTAGATATGTAACTTGCTCTTTGGTTGAGGTCGGTTCCCATTATATATGCTCGCATTGAATATTTAAATAGCTTATTGTTGATACTTTCTCAGGACTTGCATTATACAATTATCTTACCATATTGACAGATTTTGTGGTAAATGTAGTGTAAAACTTCAAGGTTAAAAAGAAACAAAAGTTTCACCAATAATTTTGTGGTATCTGCATGACTCTGATATCATGTGGGAATTTCCAACACTCTTATGAGTTTAAATAAATCTATATCATATGATATCATCAGACATCTAAAAATATATTTTAAAATAGATTTATCTGAACAAAGGGCAACTTGAATAATAATTTGGCACTTGAGTTGGCTTTTTCATTCACCTCAGCTCCAACTTCAATTATAAATTCAACAAGTCTATAGTTGGAATACTTAATTGCATATAATAGACATGTTAATATATTTTGAAATGATTAATAAGAAAAGCTTAAAGATATTGATAATTCTTTGTAAAGATAAGAAAAAATAGACAGGATTTTATATAAAATAAAGAAAAAACGAATTCCAATGCAAATTATACACTCTCTAATGTGTGTACTCTAATAAATTTCAATGAAATCATATGAAGTTTACAAGAAATTTGATTATTATAGCGCAAATGTTTCTTTTGAACGAAAAATCGAAATTTATTTTAAGGAGAAATAATGATTATTTCTAACCTTAGGGATGAAGTATGATAGAATGAATTGTGAAGAGTAACGATAAACGGTAAAAATAGTGTCCAGGGTTGGGAATATCGTATGAATAAGAATGGGATATTTGAATATATTTTTATTTCTTTAGATTTTTTGGGCTCATAATCCCTCCAACAGGAGAACTAGGACTTCAAAGAATCGTGTATATTTAGCTTGAAGTCATACTTATAATAGAAAGGGATTAGTTGAGCCCCTTGCAAAATTTCCAGTACAGTGTGCAGGATGAAAGTGGAGTCCGAGGCTTGGTAGATCATTTTCCTATCTCGGTGAAAACTGCAGATAGTTGTAAAATGCTTAAAGACAATTAAGGGAAGGTTTAGTGGGAAGAAAGGTGATTTAGGAGTAACGTCACAGAGCCATTTAAACACTCATCAAATGTAAGCAATATTGGACCAGTCAGTACATGGGAGAGATAAAATTATGTATTTTGATCAATTGAGCTTTAATTTCACTTACTCACTAATATGATAATGCAATGATTATACGCTTTTTAGTGTTACTTTTAAAAAATATTATGGGGTAAACATTTGTAAGCACATCAAGAATATTTTTTACCAAATGAATATTCATTAATAGAAAGATATATAGAACAGAGATAAAGAGTTAGAATAGATTTAATATATATATATATGTTGTAATGTAGATTGTTATTCTGTTGGATGAATGCAGTGTGGCATGTTGGTTGCAGTCGTGGTGACCACAATGTTTAGAGTGGGTTCAGGTATTATTGGGATTACACAAAAGGACAAGACATGTTGGATGCCACCACACAGATAGCGAGAGCGCAAGTGAAGCCGACACCGATCAGGGCAGATCTGTAGAGAGGGGTCTGTCAATCATGGTGTTTCAAAGCGAACTGATCTGTTTGAGCAAGAAAGGGGCACACTTGGGATCCCCAACATGTTTTTTAGACCTTATACTGTCCTGGCGCCGGCTGTCACTAACTCGAAATTTTATTTTTGTCATTTTGGTAATTACACTATAATTACGGAATAAAAAAAATGGTAATATCTTTTTAAGGGGCTGCTAACTAAAATAGATTAATTTTGAGCCCTGATGGCCGCATAGAGCAGAATATATACAACCCACTATTTAAAAAAAGAAGGCATCTCCTGGCCACGAGCACATGTGCTTTTTAGATGGCAGACAAGGCTGGGGAGGAGAGGGACAAGATCTCCGTCAGGGAAGAGGCAGTTAAGGCCGGAAGGTCCGCCGAGATCAGGAGGCAGGAAGAGGGCGAGAGGACTAGAACTTTGCAGCTCTAGCTTTGGCAGTTGGGCAAGCCATTGATCTTGCCTCGTGGTTGTAGGAGAGGCCCTTGGCTGAATAGTTAGCGCACTTGGCCATGCGGGGGTTGACAAGAGTTGGACAGCTTGAAAAAAAAAATTCTAGAACAGCAACGGGCTCCAAGTCGAAATTGTGGATTCTCTTACACGGATATTCATGTCTAGTTGCGACGTCTCATTTCAATTTTTAATAGATATAAAAAGGTATATAGTAACACACTGTCAACTTAAGGCGTTAAAATTATTACTAATTATATTTCGCATTATAAAACCTTGTTAAAAATTATAATTATTTTTAAATAATATATAGTGATTAAAAAACTGAAAAAAACAACTCTTTTTAATAAAATTTAAAGATATTTTATTGATAAAACCCATCATCCCTCAGATAACAACAACTAACCATGAGTTTGTTTATATATCGCGTCAGCCAATTGGGAGGTTTGTTTCAGATCTGGGTAAAATGTTAGACAATAATAGACCCCAAGTAGCTTGCCCTGTGTACAATTTAAAGGTTTTAAATAATCCAGTATATATATATTTTTACAGCTTAAATAACTTACAAATTTCCTATGCTAACATTCAAAATGAAAATATTTTAAAATATTTACATGTGATATGAAAAGTGAATTATATTATTTACAAAATTGAAAACATTGTTGTTTTATCGGTATTTATAAACAAACCATTCAAGGTTGCTATGTGATAAGTGTTCTGCAATGAGGAGTCGAACAGACACTGTTGTCTTCTTGAACATCCTTTCTTGTGAGATAACATTCCATTTTTGAAACAGCTTGGCCCTCTCCACATCTTCATAAAAATATTGATCAAATGTATCTTTATATGAATCAGCATTTTCTTTATACCACAAAATTCCTGACTCCAGCTCTTGTCGTATACCTGTGGTATTATTAGACATGTAACTTGCTCTTTGGTTGATATCCTTTTCTAAGAGATAGTTTCGCATTGTTATAAAACTTTTTCCCAGCTTGTGTTGATTCATTCTCAAAACTTGCATCCTACAATTATCCCACCACATAGACAGGTTTTGTGTGAAATTTGGTTTAATTGCCTCAGGGTTAAAAAGAAGCAAATGTTTCACCATTAATTTTATGGTATCTTCATACCTCTGGATATTGGTAGAGATTCCCCAATGTTCCATAAATTGAACTAAATCAATATCACTTACAAGTCTCAGTAAGCTTATTAATTTAGCATTCAACATACCTATAGATTTCCATGGAAAAAGAGCAGCTAAAGTAGTTGATTTGACTCCTTGGTTATCTCTGACATCTACCTCAGCGCCACCCTCAATTAGAAAATTGACAATATTCGAATCAGAAAACATGATTGCATATAATAAAGGTGTTAAACCTCGATTTTCTCTAGCATTGATATTAGCACCAGAAATTATCAACATTTTCGCGTTAGTTAAGTTATTTGTTTTAACTGCTTCCATTAATGGAGTGACACCATCACTATTTATAGAATTAACGTCAAATCCTGATTTAATGAAGTATTCAAGAAATTTGGGATTCCCGCTTACTGCAGCATAAAAGAATGTTGAATTTCCAAATCCTACATGTTTAGTGTCGGCCCCAGCATCTACTAAACAGTAAAAATTTTCTATTTTTCCTTTCAAGATAGCAATTTTTAAGGGAGTAAAATAATTATGGGTATGGCCTTGGATATCTGCCCCTTTATCTATAAAGAGTTGAAGCAATTCCCTGTCATCAATTATTTCAACTAATTCTCCAAAGGGTGTTTTTCCGAAAGAATTAGAAATATTCACATCTGCACCAGTTTCAACGAGTTCACAAATTAAATTTCTATATGTCTGATGTATAGCAGTATTCTTTGGAGTATCCTTCCTAATGTAAGCCAATTTTGAAATTGCTGCATACAGTGGGACCTTATCTGTATTGTCTTTTATATTTACATTGGCTCCTGCAGAAACAAGATAACGTGCAATAGATATTTTATTATGTTTAATAGCGTAATGTAACGGTGTTTCTTGTGCTCGGTTCTGGGAGTTAATATCGGCCCCTGATTCTACCAAATATTGTACAATATCTTGAATGCCTCTTTTTACAGCCAAATGTAATGGAGTATTTTTATAATTATTTTTTAGGTTAATATCTGCGCCTGCTTCAATAATGGCTTTAACCCTGTCTAAATTGTCACTCTTAATTGCCAAATGTATATCCATATATAATTTTAATTCAAATATTAGCACTTACAAATCTATTAATTTCGTGAAGCACAGATATCTGGAGCGTGTACTGAAAAAATAGCAATATAGTTCAAATAAATAAGTAAATAATAATAAAGATATGAAAAAAATGGGTCAAATATTATTAAATTATTTTAATGTAATTTATAAAATTCTCTAATTTTTTTAATCTATTATATATATATTTATCACGCCTGAACCCACTCTGAATATTGTGGCCACTACGAATGCAACTAACATGCCACACTACATTCATGGAACAGGATAACAACTCTACCTTACAACATATATATATTTATTTAAAATATTTTATTTTAAAGTTCTGCCTCAATAAAGAAGCAATAAATTTGTTGTTAAATTCTATGACAATTTCATATATTTTGGACACTACTTAAGGTGAATAATCAATTTAACAAATCATTATATTTCATTAAATTTTTTACAGTATAAATTAACAAAAACAACTTTTCAAAAACAATTTGAATGTTTTAAAGCAAAATCGCTATTTTACAACTGTTTATACTGAATATATGTATGTGAATATCTATATGTAATAAAAATTTCCTCTCCTTTCAAAAATATACTAAAACAATGAATTTTGTTTCTCACTCCAATATAAAATTAATGAGATCCTTCTCGGTACATCAATTTCATTCTTCCAATACTTTAAGATATATAAATATCATATATTTCTGGAATATTTATCCAATATGGATGGTATTCTATATCAATTAATATAATTTGATCTCTTAAACACCTTTTTCTGACATTTAACCCATAAACATTCATACTGTGAATAAATGTTGTGTATGAACTAATTTTCTTATTTCTTCCCCGAAAATTATTTTTAAAAATATTGCTTCATAATGTTTTATATATGGCCCTAATATTTATTAATTGATTTAATATTGTTCTATTGAGGTGTAATATATCATATTTTCATTTAACATATCATATTTTGATATTTTCATATCAAATTAGATTTCAAAAGGCCTACGTGGATCGTTGTAGAAGAAAAACATAGTTTATTCGAATATTTTGAAAGATTGCTATCTCTTTATCAATTTATTGTAAAAACAAAAAGTAATTCACGAATTCCATGTTTGTTTGCATTGTTTCCACGTTATCTATAAAAATAACTGCCACCCTCTTATTGATTACTTAACCTAAGTCTAGTATCCCAATAAAATCTCTTCAAATAAATAAATCTGCCAGGTGCCATTTTATGAATTGGGTCTTTTTAGTTTATAAATAGTTATATAAACTTTCCTATAAATATTCTCTGGGTAATAGTTAATCCACATCTGAATGAGCTAAGTGAATATTAAGGTTTAAGCTACTTCTCATTATAGAAATTATTACCTCCATTGGGGGTTGATGAAATTAGCAATTCCAGATGTTTCTATGATACAATAAACTTGTGTTTGCATAAAATTTCAGCATTATCTATGCAAATTGACATATCTGCCTATATTGCGCGGCCTTTTTGGATTGTTGGTAGGCTAGCGGTTAAGTTAATAGGGCAGGCTGGCGTGAGCTGCTGATGTACATATAATTTGATCTCTTTGTCCTTCCTTCTTTTATTATTTTATACAATTAGGTAATAAAGGATCTTTCTCTTCTTCTACGAATCTATAATTTTTTCCTAACAAGGGTTTGGCCGGGTAGAATATATCTCTATAAAGGACGAGTGGGTAACACCCTCGATTCCCGACAGTTATGAACAGGGATCGAATCCCGCGTTAACATTTTGTTTAATATGTGTGCAACCTTTACATATTATTCATTGTTGCCATTATCATAAACTGGGTTGCTCTTTTTGAGCGGTAACTAATAAAGTGATTTTGTAACAGGATGAACAAGAATGCGCCATTTTATAAATTGGACTCCCACTGGCATTGTAAATAAAACCAAGAACACTTAGGGTAGAAGGAAAGCTGTGTAATTGGCTACTTCTGTACGCTCCAGGAACCCCCTGGGTTATCTGTATGATAGTAAATGATCTACAAGGATTTTTAAATTAAATAAGACAGTTTCTTGGGATGAGTTTCCAACATTGCAAAGAAACTAGCCATAAATTTGCAATATATCAACCCCAAGTGTATATATTACATTAATATAAACAATAAATATTAAAGGTTAATCATTGAAGCACTATTATCAAGAAAATATTGTAACCTAGAAAATTAACAAAAGATAAAGGCTGCCTGGCCGGCATTCATAGTTATTAAAATTGAAGATACTTGAGGCAGTAAATATTTTCACTTCAGAATGACACAGAAATTTATTAAAGGCTAAAATCAAAATAAAAATTATAAAGATAGGCAATGAGGGAAGTTTCCAGAGTAGTGAAATGAATACATTTCTATATTTCTTTTTAAATCTTATGCATGGTACAAAGTCAAGCCGGAAACAGTTGGGAGTTACGAATCGATTTTTTCTGCGATTGTTCACGAACATAAATGAGTTAGAAATATCAATATTCAGGTCCCTATTTGAAACCTCTTTTAAATTAAAAGCAAAAGGCTGTCAAAAGTCAATAAATATTATAATATTAGCCGAATGATCCAGGCAGCGCCCGGGGTTTACCCGATTAAATGCTTTTATTCAAATACTATTTGTTACAATTATAAATTGGCGCCGTGGGTGTCATCTTTATATAATTTATAAATGAGTTTTAAAAATTGTAAAAAAAAATGCATCAGCTGGGAATCGAACCCGGGCCGCCCGCGTGGCAGGCGAGCATTCTACCACTGAACCACCGATGGTTATGAGAAATGGCCATATTTGGGTATTTATTCCATTCACAAAATAAACGGTGACAGAATTGATTAAGAAAGGGCAATGCCCGGGTTTTACCCGATTAAATGCTTTTATTCAAATACTATTCGTTACAATTATAAATTGGCGCCGTGGATGTCATTCTTGTGAAACGTCCCGCTCCAAACTTTGTGTCTGAGAAGCGATATTTTTATAAAGAGATGATCTGGCTTTGTGTCTTCTGCTCGAATGAATGTTTTTCTGTTAGAATTTTGTTCCTGCATACTAAAAATGAACTGGCTTCACCCGTGGTCTCTGCTTTTTGGAATTTTTCCGGATATAATTTTGTATCTGATAATCAAATATGATACAGCAATATTGTCATCATCATTTTCTGAATAAAAAACAACTACTTTTTTTCCCAGAACCTGTCAATTTATTTTTCTAGACTAAAAATCCCAAAAATATATTTTCCAGATTTTTCTCTATGTCCTGTTAAAACACGTTTTATATGTCCATTAGGTCAGCTGATATTACCTCCCATCTTCACCGCTAGAGGCGCTGCTTGCGAGCGAAAGGGCAAATTTGCCACGCAATTTGCAAATAACTTGTATACATACTTGTATACTTGTGTACATAGACCATAAATCTGTACATAAACAGGAAAAACACATATATTTTAATAATATAAATTAGTTTTAAAAATTGTAAAAAAAAAATGCATCGGCCGGGAATCGAACCCGGGGCGCCCGCATGGCAGGCGAGCATTCTACCACTGAACCAAAAGCAAACGGTGACAGAATTGAGAAAGAAATGTGCATGACGCTGATAACTGTATATATTAATGATACAGCAATATTGTCATCATCATTTTCTAAATAAAAAACAACTACTTTTTTCCCAGAACCTGTCAATTTATTTTTCTTGACTAAAAATCCGAAAAATATATTTTCCAGATTTTTCTCTATGTCATGTTAAAACACGTTTTACATGTCCATTAGGTCAGCTGATATTACCTCCCATCTTCACCGCTAGAGGCGCTGCTTGCGAGCCAAAGGGCAAATTTGCCACGCAATTTGCAAATAACTTGTATACATACTTGTATACTTGTGTACATAGACCATAAATCTGTACATAGACAGTAAAAGCACATATATTTTATTAATATAAATGAGTTTTAAAAATTGTAAAAAAAAAAAATGCATCGACCGGGTTTCGAACCCGGGGCGCCCGCTTGGCAGGCGAGCATTCTACCACTGAACCAAAAGCAAACGGTGACAGAATTAAGAAAGAATGCATGACGCTGATAACTGTATATATTAATACTAGACGAATGACCTGGGCAACGCCCGTGTTTTACCCGATTGAATGTTTTTATTCCAATACTCTTTGTTACAATTATAAATTGGAGCCATGGATGTCACTCTTGTGAAACGTCCCGCACCAAACTTTACATGTACATTAGGTCAGCTGGTATTACCCCTCATTTTCACCGCTAGAGGCGCGAGCGAATTGACTTTTTGTAAATAAACATAATTATAAAGATAGAAGCTTCTATAGAAGATAATGATCATAATGATGATGCGCGCGCATCCGTGACATGAGGAATTGAGGAATTGAGGAAAGACGGTCGTGACTATATATATTAATAATAATAATAATAATATAATAATTATTATTATTATCATCATTAGATAATGATAATGATCATAATGATGCGTGCGCAAACGTGACATGAGGAATTGAGGACAGCGATAATAAAATAATAATAATAATATAATAATAATGATTATTATTATTATCATTAGATAATGATAATGATCATAATGATGATGCACGCGCATCCGTGACATGAGGAATTGAGGACAGCGATGAGGAAAGACGGTCGTGACTATATAGGTTGATGATAATAATAATAATAATATAATAATAATAATTATTATTATTATCATTAGATAATGATAATGATCATAATGATGATGCGCGCGCATCCGTGAAATGAGGAATTGAGGACAGCGATGAGGAAAGACGGTCGTGATTATATATGTTGATATGTTATAATAGAGTAATCTAATTGCAATATCATCACGCATATATTTATATTCATTATATATTTTTAATATGATTATATAGGGCCACAAATTTCATGACACCGTTATAAATAATTCCCCTTTGTTAATAATATTTGTTTAATTACTTATAACTAAAATTAATCAATTGAATAGTCACACAATACAGTAAAACCCCTCCATAGTGAACCCCAGTGGGACAGAGTTTTTGGTTCACTATAGCCACGGTTTGGCCATTTTTTTTAAACCTTTCTAAATTTTTAGACCGTATAATTAAAAAACAGCCATACAAACAGGAAAAGGCAGCCACTTAATAATGGTCACTTTGTTTTAATTCCCTAAATTGACCTATTTCTTTACAGTAATGCTGAATATCAAAAGAAGTCATTTTTGATAATAGGTTCTTCTTATCATTAGCATACATCCTTCCTTTCCTTATATATATATATATATATATATAAATGAAATGCGAAATCGATGTTTGTTATCGCATCACGCAAAATCTACTGACTCAATCATTATGGAATTTCGCATGTAGGTAGCTGAAGATTTCGTTTAACATATAGGCTATTCAAAAAACTAAAAAAGTTAATGTGCTTTTTTTTTAAATAAAAAACCAAAAAGCGTTAGTTCCAGTCTTTTACCGCTAGGGCGCAGCACTGGTCGCGACGATAAATGAATTTGATTTTTTTAAAGCATCGGTGGTTCAGTGGTAGAATGCTCGCCTGCCACGCGGGCGGCCAGGGTTCGATTCCCGGCCGATGCATTTTTTTTTAAACCATTTTTTAAAACTCATTTATATTATTATTATATCTATATTAATAAAATGCAAATTTCATAAGTGGTGTTCGCTAAAAACTTTCGTTACAATGCATCAATTTCGACCAAATTTTCAACATTTATGTAAAACGAGATGGAGCAGGTTTTGCTTAACATCAAAATATTTTTCCTAACTTTAAAATACATAACTTTGCTGTTATCGATAAAATACAAAAAAATTCAACAGAGTTAATTTTATTTATATATAAATACAAAAAAAAATCATCAATTCATTCAACTCAATCTAAAAAAATATTCAAAACAAGCAATTTTAAGATAACACCATATGTAAAACAGTCGGCCAAGAAAACAACAACGATATTACATCTTTCTCACATATTCACACACAATCTTGATTAATAATTAAAACTAATCTTTAACATTGTTTATTATACTTCATAATATATAATATTCGTTAGGCAAACTTTCAGTCGGATAAAACCCGGGCGAAGCCGGGTACACATCCGCTAGTGTTTATATATAAACCTATGTATTATTTAAAAATTAAGCCAAATCTCCTAGGCAAAACATTATTAATTATATATTTAAAAGGTATAAGAGTATTTTAGAACATCTTTCTCAAATAATATAACACTAAATTTATTTGAAAAAATGCTTCTAACACCTTGTTGTTTGAAAGTGAAAAGTAAAATTTGAAAATCAGAATTGTCGTAAAATATCGTTATTTCCATCAAAGGAATAAAGCTCCGTGTATTCTGAATCAATTGAGGATAAATCAAAAGTATCCAATTCAGAAAAATCGGACGCGAAACATGTTGATACGATAGCGCGATCGGTAAAATTGCGATTAAAAAACGCCAATTTACAAACACAAAATCGGTGGTAAAACGCCCGTCCAGGGGGAATGTCCACGAACCCTGAAGAAGTCATATACCTAAAAAGAATTCCATTCTAAAAATAGAAATGTACTGGTAGTTTTTGAGAATTTATAAGTCGATTTGTTTGTGGCTCATGAGACACAGGGAACTTGGGGGAACTGGTTTTTTCCCCTTCTTCTTCCAATTCCAGTTTTCACATATTCTTCTGAAGCGTATATTAAATTTTGTTTTTAACCTGTTATTCAAACCATTTCTGGATTTAAAATTATTTGGAATTATTATTTAGCCTAGATTAAACTTGATATAGAACGCTTCTAACAGTGCTGTAGTCGTAAAATTAGCATAGGGTATACGCTTGAGAATATAAATTTTTGGTAAAAATAAACAAGGTTATTTTTAATTATATTTTTATTTGAAAAAAAGACGTAAAATATTACATACAACTTTTACATAAAAATGTCCCATAATGACTGCCGAGATGCATCTGTATTTTTTCTGGCACAAACTCTTGATCTAGTGTCAGTAGATGATCTATGATGTAAAAGCCATGATTGAACGCATTTTTTCGGCTGAAACATTTCGATTGGTGGTCCATTTGAATTTATGAACATTAAGTTCGAAACATTTGATATTAGCAAAGAAGTCCGCAAGTTTGTTATTATATCATTCATCAGGCTGAAACCTCGCTCACATTCAGCTGTTGAACAGGGCAATGTTGAAATTGCCCTGAAAAATGGTTGAAGTGTTTCGGGAACATTGTTTTTATCATCAACAAAATCTCTCAAGCCGTTAATGCATTTCATTTCATCTAAGTTAAACCTTCAACAAATACGTCTCATTTCGACCTCTCCATATCGAACATTTTCTGCGTCAAAATTGTTTGGTTCTAGAGCTGAAATATCCTTAATTAATTGCTCATTATCTTCATTTGATTCTGTACACAACCTTAATTTTAACTTTTCTATTATACACTTAGTGAGATAAGAGGACGTCCCACGCCGGTGCTTCCCACGTGACCGCCGCCGCCGCGCATGCGCGCCGACCGTGACGTCGCCACCAGGGGCTGCGCGCGCACTTTTCGAACACCGCCTGATCTCGCTGACTGTTTACCGTCGTCGCTACAACCAGCGGTGGTTCCTTCCATTATATAATACTCTAGGCGCTGGTGGAGTAAAAACTGTGCTCCATCTGCCTCTTATAATTGTATGTAATTTTTGGACTTATTAAAATAAATTATTAATTGATATTTCTCACTGCAGCTCGAACCTTTACCCTAACGCGGTAGAACATGGCGCAGTCGACACTCGGTTAATTTTAGCCGTTTTTTAAGTGACAGCTCAGTGACAATTAGTAATCAAGATGCCCTCAAGAAGGAATCGCCGACCATCCCAAACCCCTCCAGAGAACCCTGCCTCGCCGACCAGCACCGACATCCTCAGGTCCATAGCCACACTGTTGCAGCAGATGGCTACTCGGGATCCGACACCGACAGTCCCATTAGGAGCTCCTCCTCACCACGCCACAAAAATCATCCAGCTTCCTAAACTGGCTTCCCCGGAGGAGTTAACGATGTCTTTTTTCCGCGATTGGAAACAACGTTGGAACGACTACGTGGACGCCCAACAAGTAGCCACCTTCCCGCTATCCACACAGCAAGTGACTTTGCGTGCCGCCCTCCATTCCGAATGGACCATCCTTTGGCAATCAGGCCGCCTTCAGATTTCTACCACCACCACCCTCGATGAAGCCGTGAATGCTCTCGAGGCCTACCTACGCAAGAAGCGAAACCCCCTCCTTGATCGGCAAGATTTTCATCGTAGGGACCAACAAACCGGAGAATCGGTGGATCGCTACTTCGCAGCCCTTAAAGCTCTTGATGACTCGTGTGCACATGAGCTGGATTTTAAGTGCAGCACATGCGGCGACCCGTGTATTACAATATGCACAAAAAGAGCTTGTGGGAAAACGTTTGCCCTTGCTGGTTATCAACAGCAACTCCGTATCCGCGACAGGTTAATATGTGGCCTGTTTGATAAAGACCTCCAACGAAAAGTACTGGCGGAGCAGTACAATTCCGACCTCTCCCTGGACCGAGTCCTCTCAATTTGCATCGCACATGAGAGTGCTACCGCCGTGGGCGCGACTCTTTCACCCTCCCCAACCACCTCCCCCGAAGCCTTCATTGCAACCAGACGTGCACCATCAACCTACAAGCATCAACAAGCCAGCTCGTCTGAAACCTCACCTAAGGCCAACCGTTTCTTTCAGAAACCCTATGATCCTAACGACCCCTGCTCCGGATGTGGGGCTAACCCAAGACACCGCCGTGACCAGTGCCCAGCAAAAGACATAGAGTGTAACAAATGCGGCATCACCGGGCATTACGGAAGGGTTTGCCGACAACTGAAACGGAAACCCACAACCAAACCTAATATCCCGCCACCCGCAACCAGAAACAATCAGTCCCAACCAGGACCCTCAAACACAGTTGTTGCAGCTGGAGTACGCAACGAACTCATAACCATTCCGACCGATATCAACCATAAGTTACACCAAATCCGTTGGCTGGCGGACCCGGGGTCAGATCTGGATCTAATCCCAGAATCAGAATTCCTGTTACTGGATGAGCAGACCCGATCTGCACTCAACCCGAAGAACGTCCCTTGCGTAGGAGCCAACGGCATCAGCTTAAGTCCTTGTGGATCGTTCGTCGCGGCTCTGCATCTCAACGGGAAAACCTACAGTACTACCGTTGGAGTCTGCAAGCACCTGAACGCCCCTCTCTTGAGCAAGAGCGGATGCAAAGCCTTAGGACTTCTGCCGGATAACTGGCCCCATTCAATGATCGTCAATGCCATAACCAACGGACAAGTTCTAACGTTCCCGCCGACCCCGGTGAGAGCCAATGAGATCGATAAGCAGTCTATCCTTACCCATTATGCTAGAGCGTTCGACGACACAGTGTTAAAACCCATGCAAGGACCCCCCATGTCTATCGAACTAGTTAAAGATGCCGTTCCTTGCAAACGCTACCGGGCATACAACGTTCCCTTTCACTGGAGAGACCCTGTCAAAACTCAACTCGATACCATGTTGGCGAAAGGGATAATCGAACAGGTACCCGTCGGCGAAGCCATCGATTGGTGCCATCCTATGGTAGTCGTCCCGAAAAAAGGCTCATCAGAACCGCGCATAACCGTGGACCTCACCGGACTGAACAAATACGTCCGACGACCAGCCTATCCAGTCAGGGTACCCCGCGAGGTTGTTGCTCGCATCCCACCAGGCATGCAGTTTTTCAGCACGCTAGATGCCCGTCACGGTTATTGGCAAGTCCCCCTCGATGAAAAGAGTAAAAAACTAACCACCTTCATCACACCATGGGGAAGTTACCGCTATTGTCGCAACGTGATGGGATTGTGTTCCGCCGGAGACGAGCACAACCGTCGTGGAGACGAAGCCCTATTTGGAATCCAGAACGTAGAAAAAGTGGTAGAGGACATCATTATCTTCGATTCAGACTACAAAACACACGTCCAACGTGTTCGACAGGTCATTTCCCGGTGTCAGGAACATGGAATCACCCTCAACCAGAAGAAGTTCGTATTCGCTCAGCCAGAAGTCGACTGGTGCGGCTTCCGTATAAATTCTTCCGGTTACACACCTTCTCCACATTTGTACTCCGCTCTAAAGAATTTCCCGATACCAACCAACAAGACCGACGTGCGTTCCTTTAACGGCCTTGTTCAACAGTTTGAGGCCTTTTCCCATCATCTAACCGAGCTATCCGCGCCAATCCGATCACTTTTGTCAGCCAAATCCGCCTTCGTTTGGGAGAACCCCCACCAGCGAGCTTTTGACGCAGTCATTCAAGAACTCTGCAGCTCACGCATCCTAGCACAGTTCTCCCCAGGACAACCCCTCCGCCTAGAAACGGACGCAGCACAGACCCAGGGACTAGGATATGCCCTTTATCAACAACAACCTGATAGTCAATGGAGACTTCTCCAGGTAGGATCCCGCCATGTGACTCCTGCAGAGTCCCGGTATAGCGCCACGGAAATTGAGTTATTAGCTGTCGTGTGGGCAGCCAAGAAATGCAAGTTATTTCTTATGGGATCTCATTTCGAACTTATAGTCGACCACCGTCCCCTTATTCCCATACTGAACTCCAAAACTCTGGACGAGATAGAAAACCCAAGGCTCCTCCGGCTAAAGGAAAAGCTGACTCCGTACCTCATTACGGCAGTTTGGCGTCCGGGAAAGAAACATACCGTTGTCGACGTGCTCTCTCGCCACCCATCCCCAGTTCCCGACGCTTACGATACCGATGATCATCCTGATTCTGATCCCGCTCCTCTCATTGCCGCTGCAGTAGTAGACCCGGTCGACGGATCCAGGGTAATGGAGGATTCGTTAATACGACAAATCAGAGCAGCCGCAGAGCATGATGGAGAATACAAACGTATACGCAATATCATCCCTCAAAAGATTCAACGTAAAGAAGACCTCGACGAAGATCTTCGCCCCTACTGGAGAGTATGGCACCAACTAAGCGTACGCGAAGAACTCGTTTTCTTAGGCTCTCGCCTACTCATCCCAACACCATTACGCTCAGAAGTGCTAAAAATACTCCATGCTTCGCATCAAGGCCAAGACCGGACTCTTCGACGCGCTGGCCAATCTGTCTTTTGGCCGAGCATCACTAATGACATCCGGAACGTAGTAAAAACGTGTGCCGAGTGTTCAGCCTATCTACCCTCGCAACAGAAAGAACCACTCTATTCCGACCCGCCGCCTAGCTACCCATTTCAACATGTTTCCTGCGACCTTTTTTCGCACGCTGGATACCAATATCTCGTTATGGTCGACCGCTTTTCAGGTTGGATCAACGTGACGCAATGTGGCAGAGCCCCCACGTCCACCACGGTCATCCGTCACCTTCAAAAGTGGATGGCAGATTACGGCATCCCAGAGATACTCACATCCGACAATGGTCCCCAATTCTCCTCTCAAGAGTTTCGGAGTTGGACAAAGCGTTGGAACATCGAGCACTCCACCTCATCTCCACACTTTCCTCAATCAAATGGACTTGCCGAAGCGGCCGTAAAAGCGATAAAGTACCTAATCAGCAAGACCACCACCAATGGGAATCTCAAGTCCGACACATTTTTAGAAAGTTTGATGGAGTTCCGAAACACGCCCAAAGCAGAGGGACGAAGTCCAGCGCAGATTGTGTTTGGTGCCCCGACACGTACCAAGCTACCGCTTCACCGTAGTCAGTTTGCCAAGGAATGGAGAACAAGGATTTCAGAATGCGATCAACGAGCCCAGAACTTAAGACAGAAAGCCCTCAAGCGATACAATCGCAACGCCAAGCCACTCTCACATTTGGAAGTGGGAGCAATAGTCCGTGTCCAGGATCACCGCACAAAACATTGGACCCTCCTTGCTGAGGTTCTCGAACAACTTCCACGCGGTCGCAGCTACCTCATCCGGACCGACGCCGGACGCCTTCTTCGCCGTAATCGCAGATTCTTACGACCTTTCGTGCCTCCACCGTACACCACCCCACCCAACTCAGCTCAACATCAGCAGACCTTATCCCCTCGAACCCGAGAACCGAGCCCGCGTTATAGCAACTACGTTGGATCGGTCCCAAGTCCCAATCTCCAGGGGGGGCATGAGATAAGAGGACGTCCCACGCCGGTGCTTCCCACGTGACCGCCGCCGCCGCGCATGCGCGCCGACCGTGACGTCGCCACCAGGGGCTGCGCGCGCACTTTTCGAACACCGCCTGATCTCGCTGACTGTTTACCGTCGTCGCTACAACCAGCGGTGGTTCCTTCCATTATATAATACTCTAGGCGCTGGTGGAGTAAAAACTGTGCTCCATCTGCCTCTTATAATTGTATGTAATTTTTGGACTTATTAAAATAAATTATTAATTGATATTTCTCACTGCAGCTCGAACCTTTACCCTAACACGGTAGAACACTTAGAAGAAATTTTTTTCTATCAATCGGAATAATTTTGGCATTGGGAACTAATGTTACGCTCCTAAAAACTAAGTTTTCTGCCGCTTCAAGAGCTAGCAAGCTTTTTTCTCCTGGTGATGTTTTGAAGCTTTCTATGACTCTAATTGTTCTCTTTATTATATGTTCCGCCTTTTGTAAAGTAGTTGTTCTAGACTGCAGCTCTAAAGACAACATTGACATTTCCTGAAGCGTGTGTGTGTGTGTGTGTGTGTGTGTGTGTGTGTCGTACATTAAACCTAAATCTAATATAAATTCTGGACTCTCCAATCTTCTTAATAACCCTTGATATGTGGAATCGAGATATGTTGATGATTTGAAATGATGGTGCAATGACTCGTATGACTCCCAGACGGTTTTTATTGTTCTAAAACTACTTGAAATCCATCGTACTCCTAAAATTCGACCCACTTTAGCAAATCTTGTTCCTAATTCATGGCAAGCTTCCTCCAGAGCACGACAATTTTTGGGAGATTGGCTATATAATGAATACAGTTTGTCCATAAAAGCTTTAAAATGGTTGATTCCGCGGACTTCTTTGATAGTATCGCCAACAGAAAGCTCTAATCTATGGTTGAGGCAGTGCCATGCAAAAAGTTTTGGAAACTTTTGCTTAAGTCGAGTTACGACTCCCGAATGTCTTCCTACCATGACACTTGCCCCATCAGTCGCAATTGCTATCCAATTTTCTTTTAAATATTCTTCGTTCAACCCATGTTTATACAAAGTATTCAAAAGCTCTTTTTCAATATTTTCTAAGTCATGGCATTGTAATTCACACAAATCAAAGAAAATATAATCAATACTTTCTCCTCCTAAATATGCTTTCAAGAAAATGACCAAAGTTGATTTATTACTTAAGGTTGTTGATTCATCAATTAGTATAGTAATTTTTGAATTTGTTGACAAAATCTTCGCAACAAGCATTTTCCGCATTTCGCAGGCTATATGGTTTATTATTTGTGTAGCAGAATATCTGGAGTGAAGAGTCGATCCTAATTTAATGCCATTTAATGTTTGTAACGTGATATGATTTTCATAATCAGAATATGGTCTATTTGTTTTAGCGATATTATAAGCAGTTCTAAAAAGCTTAATATTTTCATTTTCTACTTCAATGTTCATATTGTTAGCATATTCTTCTAATTTTTTTTTTCTGTCTTTCTTAATATTCTCAGCTATTTTATGAGCTTCAGACTCACAATGCTTTTTAATTTTCATTCGAATGTTTGATAATTTGCTTGCCCGATCTTTTCCTGCTGCTTCTATTAGGTAGTTACTCCATTCTGGTGAAATATGAATTCTTTCACTTTTTGCAGCCCCTAAAGTTTTAACACTTGCGCAAATGTTACATCCGAGTCTACCTTTGGAAATTGAAAGCCATGGATACTTTTCCTTAAATTGAATATATTGGGAATCATTCCAAACTTCAAATTTGGAATCCTGGTCATTCATTTTCTCTGGTGAACTATTGATCAATATATCAGCTCTTTTTGAGATAGTACTTGCATTTGATGTACCAACAGTGTTTTTATTTCTTTTAACAGCTTCTTCTAGTTCATTCTTTTCTGCATCTTCTTCTACCTCCAAACTTCTTTTAGTACATAAATTTCCTGTCTTCAACCAGAGGTCCATAATTAAACAGAAGAGTTATTTTCGAAAGCTAGTATAAGTACAGAAAATTTAAATTTCACTTATTTTAACATTAACAAAATTTAGATACTTACTTAATCGATTTGTTTTGAATAAAATCTTTATTTTATTTATTTTTTTTAAAAAACAAACACCAACTTTTCATCAACAATTAAAAACAATTTAAATAGGCTTTTAAGCCAGTATCAATAAACTTACTTAAAGAAGTTTTCAAAATTATATTTTTTTGAAAATCAATGTTATTTTGTCAACAGCTTTTGCTAACTTCAAATAAACTAAAGAATATGCAAAATTAACGTCCACAATAACGTAGTTTAGCATGGTTACCATAGCAACTTTAGTTAAAGAAGAGTATTTGATAAAATTCAAATATATTTTCAATTGTATAGAATTAGAAGAAAATCGTTTTAAATCGAAAACCAAATTGTTTATGTATTAGTTTACATCACTGCTGGATAAATACAGCATTGGTAATAAGAGAACATCTATCTTGAAGAAGTCGTTTTTACTTTTTTTTGTAAATGATTTTAACATCAGAAAATATAACTTTATTTTTATTTAAACTTTAATTTTTTAACATATTTTCTATTAAGCAAACATAATAACTTTTAAATATTAGGAAAGCTTAAAGTTTTCATTTCATTGTTGTTGTTTTTAAACAAAATTACCATTTTCAAAAATTAAAGGTTCGGTTATATTTGTTTTCCGTTTTTCGTTAAAGGAGGCTTGTTTGATTATTAATTTGAATATCGTTGATATATTTTTCCCAAGAAATTTTTACTAAATGAATGAAATATTTTGTGCGAATTGTTAATTTGAAAATTTTTTGCAATTTTTCAGTACAATTTTTATCATCATTTTTTTTTTACTATTACAAAGAAAGAAAATAATAAATTTTTAATAAAAAATTTGAACAAAATCATAGGGTATACGCTATTTTTAAGTAAAACCACTAGGTATACGCTATCTAAATTTTAAAAGCATAGGGTATACGGCGTATACCCCCGTATACCCTCCACTACAGCACTGGCTTCTAAAAGGGCATGCTGCCACTTTTTTTTTTTTTTTTAGAACGCCATTCTTTGTTTCTTTATTTTGGAAGCCATTTGTAAATTTCTTCTATTTCAAAATTGTCGAATGAAAAGATATTCTATTAAATAAAAGTATAATGTGTAAAAATTTATACAACATACAGCAAAAATAGAATGGAAATGAAAACAAACAATGCCGCTAATTTTTTGTTTTGAAATCGCGATCCGTGAGCAGAAACATGCTCAAAATTTTGGTGTTTTAAAAATTTTTTAAAATCACAATTTTAAGTTCGTTATAAGCCTAGTAATTTTAATAGTTTTTATCATTTTGGGATCGAAAATAGGTTCGTTATAGGGGTAGTTCGTTATTTTAAAAATCGCAAAGTTCGTTATAACGATGGTATTTTCAATTGAATGGAATTGGGAATCGCCGTGGGTTCGTTATATGGGAAGGTTCGCTATATCCAGAGTTCGTATTAGCGGGGTTTTACTGTATATATTAAATAGGTACCCTCAAAAATAAATCATTACATGTCTGTAACTTTTTCATATAGTTCACAATATATGCAGGGGTCCCCAAACCAAATGTAAATAAGCATATTTTAGTTAGGCTTTAGCCTATGTCACTTCCTGCCTTTTATGAGGTGTTGAACAATCCGCCGCAAGCACACTTCCATATACAGTATAACCTCGTTAATTCGACACACGCAAATTCGACACTCTACCTTAATTCGACCATATTTTGATGTCCCGACCTCCGGCCTATCAAATAACGAACCGTAATTCGACAGTATCGATAATACGATAGTTCCGATAGTTCGACCATTTTAAAATTCGAATTTCGACAGTTGAATGTTTTTTTTACATACAACTTTACTGCTAAAAAGGTATTACGGCGGCGACGATCGACATCGGCGGGCGCCGATAGGATCGCGCCCACGCACTTTTGGTTTCAAAGTTTCACTTTGCAGTGCCGTTGCGCAATGTCACGAGTGTTATTATTTTTTTACGCGGGAATTTAGGAATCGCGCGCTAATTAATAATATTATTTTCTTTTTAAATTTCAGCATTGAAATACTTAGTTATTTTAAAATTTACAAATAATTTCTTTTCAAATAAATAAATCTTCATAAAATGTAGCCACAATGATTATGATAACATTTTATTTATATATTCCATTTCCATATTATTATAAAATATTTAAACACAAAATCAATAACACCTGCAGCAGCAGTGGATGCCTTTAATATATTAAAATTTATTTATTAAAAGACATTTCCGAAGAAGAAAGACATGCATGTTTTTTTTTTTAAACAGACCATCTGGAATACATCCTGAATAGGATTTCTGTGCAAAAACAGACATCTTTAAAGGAATTTTTAATAAGATCTCTCTTCATGATTATTTCTAAATATTATTTTTAAATTTTCTTTTTATTTTCCATATTTATTTCCTTTCAACTGCTATATTCTTAAATTAGAGTAAAATATTATTTGTAATTATTTTCTGTTTCAAAATATGTAGTATTGCCATTTTGTCCCTGATACTAAAGTTAGTCATGAAAATAAAAAAATAATACAAAAAAGGACGCACACAATGGTTTCAATTAATATGATCAATTTATATTACAAAGCAATTTAAATCCCTTTGGGTGGTGAATTAAAGAGGTTCGACTGTATTTAATAACGATTTTTGAAAATATTTTATTTAACTTGCTTCATTTCTGTCTGTCCACAGATTTTGTAATAAATTACCAAGTAGAAAACTGAAATTCTGTACTTATTCAAACCTGATTTTAATTCAGGTTGACACATTTTTAAACTTCCGGTTAGTCAGAGTGTTCAAGAACGAACTAATTTCCTAATTGCCTTTCAAATTTTATAATTCAATTTTAATATGCTTTTTTTTCCAGACCATATGGAAATTTTAAATTTTGTACACTCTCTCATTCCAACTAAAATGCAGGTGTACAAATTTTCTAACATCTGGCTGGTGGTGAAAACTTTTGGAAGTAGCGACTTCAATGCATAAAAAAGACTTTTAAAAAATGCAGGTTCTTATATACTCTTTGGAATAAAAAGCAAAAATATGTTTGAAATATATTTATTTATCGGATATAATTAAGTAATTTGTTTTCAATATCATCATGCACACATTTATATTAAATACTGAACGAATTACCAGACTTCACCCGAGAATTGCCTGATTGCAACTTCCTTCATACTGAAAGTACATCAATAATAAATAGTAGAAGTGCCATAGAATAGCGATTATATTTCAGAATACAGAAGTAACACATAAAGAACAGGAAAAAAGTGTGTGTGACCGCAAAAATTGTATTATATTAGTGTTTAGGTATTTGATTTAATTATTTTTTACAATCCATTTAGTTGTTTCAAAATCAATACAGTTTGAATAGTTGTCAGCTTTTCCACCCAAACCTCGAGGTACCCGCCCCAGCGCATTAACTCTTGAAATTGTATTAATTGATTAAGTGACAGCGATGGATCTTGACTGCAATTCCCAAAAAAAAAAAAACAAATACCAGAATAAAAATGAATAAAAATACAAAAGCCATTATTTACATACAGTAACGCTTTTTTTAATTGCATTGTGTTCACTTACTGTTACTTAGTAATATAAATTTCTCTCTCAATATTCAATACTTTTTTGACTTTCATATATAAAGATATATTTAATAAGTACAAAGCAACAGGGAAAAATGCAGAACGCTCATTATTCGCTTAATTGGCATGGTGCTGTTATTTCGCCTCGTATTTATTCCACGTAAAAAAGTTCTTCAAATGAAAAAATAAATAACCAAAAACACTAATCAAAATGTAGCCGAAAAATTTCCTCAGGTTTATAAAAAGCAACATGCAAAATTTGGTACAAATTAATTCAGTAGTTTTTGAGTTTATCGCAAAACAGACATTGACTCGTATAAGTCACAACTTTTGAAAATATATATGAGTAAAATTCTAACCACAGAGGTTTAGAAATGACTATCGTTCTAGAACCGTTCGTGTGTAGAACTGGATAATGATCTAGTTCTTAATATTTATATAAACCATGTAGAAGTCTGGTATTTTATATGCTGTTTCATTACTGTTAACAATACAAGTTTACAAATTTCACGCTTTTAGGTTACTGTAGTAACAAGGTATAGATTAGAGAAGAGCCATTGAATATATTTATACAATGAAGCTGTTTATGTGGTGTAAAGAGCGGACATCATTCTAAAAAAATGTGGTCAACAAAGAACTAAATTCCATGCCTCCTTTCAATTTTTGTGATCGATTTTGATATAAAACCAGACCACAGTATTAAATTGGTATACTCGCTCAAAACAGCAAACAAAACAAGAGTAATAAATATCAAACTTTCAGGTGACTGTGTTTAGATGAAGAAAATAGGCGCTGCTGTTTCTGTAGCATAATGAGCGGCTGATATCATGAATATTCAACCTTCCAAGAAGAAACCTTGGTTATTTAGGCGACTAAAGCTAGCCAGATTTTTACGCGTGTAAATTTCTGAATTGCCTCAGACTGCCAATTGACTCTTTCTGTCATAAGCAGTTCACCCCACTATATACATGATTTTCAACACTGCTCTGTCTAAAGTCACAGTGGTTTTCATGGAAATGAACTAGCAGAACAAAGCCCGCTGCACCTTCTAACTTAAATACAGTCTTTCAAAATCTTTCCATTAAACGTTGTCCTCATTAAAAGAACTCAGATCATACAAAATCTATTGATAGACCTATACATTAAGAATTATACACACATCAAAATCTCATAATATTTATGCCAAGAATTTTTATTTTCCCCATACTTCTAAGAATCTAACAAGAGTACACTTCAACAACCATCCTAACTGGACATGGCCACACACAAGTATGCTCAGCGAAATTTTGAAAGAGGATCGATTTATCCCAACTGCTAGAATAAAGACCAAACTGTGAGTCATCTCCTCTTTATCTGTTCGGCTTTCTGATAACAAAGTAATCAAAAGCCAACTCTCCTATGAAAAATATATCTTAACCTGGTATCAATTTATTTTGTGAAAACAAGTTTTTTAATTTTTTTTTTTTTGTAGAAATAAAATAATGGATATAGTAATACACTGTCACCACAAAGGCATTAAAATTATGACTAATTATATTTCACATTAGAAATCGTGTTAAAAGTATAACCATTTTTGAATGAAAGCGAGTTTAAAGAATTTCACTCTTGTTATTAGATTTATTTATGCTTATGAGGTGATACAGCAGCGTATTTACAATTAGAGAGGAGACAAAATGAATTAAATCTAGAAAAAAGAAGTGAGGACATATCGGTCATTAAAATTTGAGAGGCATGTCCAGTAGCTGCTGTATTGTCCGTGAGGTCAGACGTACGGACCTCTGTGGTGTTGATCTCTTGGCGAAACGACTTGATAAAACCCTTCGTCCTTCAGATAACAACAGCTAATCATGAGTTTGTTTATATCTCGCGTCAGCCAATTAGGAGGTTTGTTTCAGATCTGGGCAAAATGTCAGACAATAATAGACTCCAAGTAGCTTTCCCTGTGTGCAATTTAAAGGGGTTAAATAATCCAGTATATATATATTTTTACAGCTTATATAACTTACAAATTTTCCTATGCTAACATTCAAAATGAAAATATTTTAAAATATTTACATGTGATATGAAAAGTGAATTATATTATTTACAAAATTGAAAACATTGTTGTTTTATCAGTATTTATAAACAAACCATTCAAGGTTGCTATGTGATAAGTGTTTTGCAATGAGGAGTCGAGCAGTCACTGTTGTCTTCTTGAAAATCCTTTCTTGTGAGATAGCATTCCATTTTTGAAGCAGCTTGGCCCTCTTAAAATCTTCAGAAAAATATTCTTTGAACATATCTGCATATAAATCAGCATTTTCTTTATACCACGACCTTACTGACTCCAGCTCTTGTCGTATACCTGTGGTATTATTAGACATGTAACACGCTCTTTGATTGAGATCCTTCTCCAAAAAATAGTTTCGCATTGTTATAGAACTTTTTCCCAGCTTGTGTTGATTCATTCTCAAAACTTGCATCTTACAATTATCCCACCACATAGACAGGTTTTGTGTGAAATTTGGTTTAATTGCCTCGGAGTTAAAAAGAATAAAATGTTTTCCTATTAATTTTATGTCATCTTCATACTTCTGGATATTGGTAGAAACTTCAAAATATTGCATGAATTGAAATAAATCGATATCACTTGCATGTCTCAGTAAGATTTTTAAATAAACCTTCAACATACATCTAGATTCCCATGGAAAAAGTTCAAGTCGAGTAATTAATTTGACTCCAGAGTTATCTCTGACATCTACCTCAGCGCCACTTTCAATTAGAAACTTGACAATATTCGAATCATAATACTTGATTGCATATGATAAAGGTGTTAAACCTCGATTATCTCTAGCATTGATATTAGCACCAGAAATTATCAACATTTTCGCGTTAGTTAAGTTATTTGTTTTAACTGTTTTCATTAATGGAGTGACACCATTAATATCTCTAGAATTAACGTCAAATCCTGATTTGATGAAGTATTCAAGAATTTTGGGATTCCCGCTTACTACATCAATTGAAAATTTAGACGTTCCATATCTTGAATAAAGATTCATTTTTGCCCCCGCATCTACTAGACAGTAAAAATTTTCTATTTTACCATTCTTGACAGCAATTTCTAAGGGATTAAAAGAAAGATGGTTATGGCCTTGGATATCTGCCCCATTATCTATAAAGAGTTGAAGCAATTCCCTGTCATCAATTATTTCAACTAATTCTCTAAAGGGTGTTTCTTCGAAAGAATTAGAAATATTCACATCTGCACCAGCTTCAACAAGTTCACAAATTAAATTTCTATATGTCAGATATTTAGCAGTATTCTTAGGAGTATCCTTCTTAATGCTATCGAAAAATAAAATTACTGCATACAGTGGGACTACACCTTTTTTATCTTTCATATTTACATTGGCTCCAGCAGAAACAAGATAACGTGCAATAGATATTTTATTATGTTTAATAGCGTAATGTAAGGGTGTTTCTTGTGCTCGGTTCTGGGAGTTAATATCGGCCCCTGATTCTACCAAACATTGTACAATATCTTGAAATCCTCTTTTTACAGCCAAATGTAATAGAGTATTTTTATAATTATTTTTAGGTTAATATCTGCGCCTGCTTCAATAATGGCTTTAACCCTGTCTAAATTGTCATTCTCAATTGCCAAAAGTATATCCATATTTAATTTAAATACAAATATTAGCACTTACAAATCTATTAATTTTGTGAAACACAGATATCTTGAGCGTGTACTGAAAAAATAGCAATATAGTTCAAATAACTAAGTAAATAATAATAGTGATATGATAAAATGGGTCAAATAATATTAAATTATTTTAATGTTATTTATAAACTCCTCTAATTTCTTTAATCTATTATATTTATATATATCACACCTGAACCCTCTCTGAATAATTTGGCCACCACGATTGCAACCAACATGCCACACTACATTCATGCAACAGGATAACAACACTACCTTACAACATATATATATATATATATACACATTTATATAAAATATTTTATTTCAATGTTTTTTTTTGCCTTAATAAAGCAGAGCAATAAATTAGTTGTGAAATTCTATGACAATTTCATATATTTTTGACACTACTCAACGTGAATAATAAATTTAACAAAGCATCATATTTCATCAAATTTTTACAGTATAAATTAACAAAAGAAACTTTTCAAAAACAATTTAAAAGTTTAAAGCAAAATCGCTATTTTACACATGCTTATACTGAATACATGTATATGAATATCTATATTGAGTCTATATATATTGGGGTCCAAATGGCTATACTTATTGGACTGCCCTCATTAAATGACACTGCTCTATTGAGAGAATCTACCAAGAAATAAACCAGACTGGAAACAATTGGTGAACTGGTTCACTAAGGCTACCAATATCTAAACCGCAGGAGAGTCCAGGTAGTTGGCGATCTATGAATACGCTCCAGGAGTTACCTGGGTTACCCAGTTGTTACTACTATATATTGGGGTCCAAGAATAGTTGCGCTCAGGGAGTTATTTGGGTAAAATAGATTTTGAAAAATTAGGTTAAGCATTTAATATGTTAAACTTTTTGCTTATATTAATGTACATTTTGGTAAATTTGAAATACATTAGTGAAATATATAGTTTCCCACTACTCTCTTTTTTCAACTTTATTAAGGTGAAGATTTACTAAAGCTTTAGAACTGAAATTTGTTGTAGACCTGTTATTTGAACAGGCTAATATTCTAGTATTATTATAATAATGCCTTATTGATAAACACAATTCGACATACTACATCGCATTTCATGACCTCAGAATAAGCAAGTCATTCTGACACTTGACTATTTTCAAATTGTTAGGGGTAGAATTCCTTCAAGATCATTTTCTTTAAAATATGTAAATATGTTATTTGTTTAGTTTTTACAGGCTTTTAATGGCCAATATTTTAAACTGCGTCTATATGTACCTACTTGATATACACTCATGGACAAAACTTAAGGAAGTAAAATGTCGCGAGTCGTCTGTTTTTTTTTTTTTTTTTAAGAGACAGAGGCAATTTTGTTCACACTTGGTTATCTCGTGTGTCTTTAATAAAGGTATTTGTGTATCAAATATTTTTCAAGAGTTATTGTCTCAATCCCGATATACATGCTAAAAGGTACAACTTTCTTGAGTTTTGTTCATGAGTGTGTGTATAATTTTTATTAAACGTTTTTATTGAAAATGGGTTATAAAAAGTGGATTTAACATTAATAGTATATGACCTGGCTTCTCCCGTGTTCTTCTCGGAAGATCTTGTTCCTGCGTATTAAAAATGATGGTTTTGCTCTGCTTGTAATATCTTCTTGAGTGTATGATTCCTGAAAGAATTTTGTTTTGTCCATCAAACATGATACAGCAATATTGCATAATAATTTACTAACTAAAATATAGGATATATTAGTTCAGTACTTGGTTAATTCAAATTTTCCTTGGATGAAAATGTGGCAAAATCCTCTTCGAGACTTAACTCAATATCCTGTTAGGATTTCAGCCAGATTGGTTTAATATTGAGCAAACATATAAAGAACGAATAAATAAAAAATAAATTTTCATCTATAGATAAATAAATATAGATTAGTCATGTGTGTTTCAATATAAAATGGTTAAACTGGACTTTGAACTTTCCTTTTATATTTATATTAACTGGCTTCGACCATGTTTAGATCAATGTAAATGTTTAACTGAAAGAATCTTGTTTATGGCTATTAAAATGAGGGATTTAGACCTAGATCAGCAGCTTTACACACCCAAGATAGTGGACATTGCTGCTGCTGTGATGGAGATGCATGGAGACATCTGAGGCTCTTCATTGGACACGACAACAACAACATAAAATGATGGATTTGTTCTACTATCTTTATTTGATTATTTGCCCAAATTTAGGTGCTGCATATAGAAGAGACGATACTACAATTGAGTCCAGTAGTTTCAATGCTGTTCTTTCTTATTGAGGTCGTCTTTGATTTAGTCAGAATTTTCTATACTGCATTATTGCAAGTAATGAGTTATTTTTGAAATACAGGGTATTTCGCAGCATGGCAGTTTGAATATTATCGAATAATATATCTGCAGATCTTCCTACAATGATGAAAGTTATTATAAATGAGAGGGCTTGGCTCATCAGTGGTGATCCCTCTCAGCGTTTTCGCTGAATTAATCTTCTCTAATGATCCAAGTCCTCTAATTCAATAACTTTCATCATTGCAGTAAGGTTTGTAGAGATATTGTTTGATGCTGAAGATTAATTTGCGAAACTTCTAAGAGGTTTCACCAGTGATAAGCCAAGCCCTTTAATTCAATAACTTTCATCGTTGCAGTAAGGTCTGTAGAGATATTGTTTTATGACGAAGATCAATTTGCGAAACCTCTGAGAGATTTCACCTGTGATGAACTAAGCCCGCTAATTCAATAACTTTCATCATATCAGTAAGGCCTGTAGAGATATTATTTGATAATACTTATCATAATAAACACATGAACAGAAACACACACAGAAAACTACCTAAATATCACTAGATGAGCAGTGAGTGATGGTCATTGACAGATCAAATTGGAGAATACTTGTCACCATATTGTCATCAAAATTCTAACGCGACTTGATGGAAGCGCTGCCAATAAAAATCAACTAGGTGACCCAGGTAACACCTGGAGAGAGTATCCATAGATCGCCAACTACCCTGGCTGTCCTGTGGTCTTGGTAGCCTTATTGAACCAGTTCACCAAGTGTTTCCAGGCCGGTTTTAATTTTTTAGCTATCTCACTCCAAATAAAATCCAAGAGTGTAAAACATGGTAGATCTCAAGAAATATATAGTGAAATAATATATTCTATATTATTATTATTATTGAGAGAGTTTAAAATATGAAACATATATCAAATATTTAATCCTTTATTAAATTTAATGTGGTTTAAGACTGGTACGCCCCACCTTCGTTGAATGAGCTAATGTTCTAGACAGAGGGTTCGATGTAAGGGTGGTCTAAACCGTTGGTTTTCGACCGCTATGACCAAGGATCGAATTCCAATTTTTAAAAGTTGCTCCAATGGTCCCCGATTCTTGCAAAAGTTCAATCCCACCAGTGAGTGCAAGTAACCAAACGGGGCTCTGGCATATATCAAAGTGCAACTGTTTTTCACGTATATAGACATGTGGTGCACTTGCAGTAAAAGCAGTTGCCAACTTCTACCCACCATAGGCTGTACCATGTGTACTAGGGATATTAAAAAAATTTCTAGACAAGATAAAGAGGTATATATTTTTCAAAGTTCTAATATAGTCCCAAATACGTCTTTATCATAATAGAGGGATTTAAAAGGGTATACACACAGTAGAACCTTCATGAGGGAACACTCCCTCCACAAAGGACATTTTTTCTCGCCAAAATGACAATTTTTAATAATTAGCTTCTCTCTGTTAAGGGGATACTTTTCCCCAAAGAACACTTTAGCTCTGCAACTAGGTATTTTATGGATATATCTTACCTCTTTGCATATTATAATTATTTGGAGAACAAAAATGAATTTTTGCTTTTCAAAATATTGAACGTGGGGTTTTTAATGGTATAACAATTTATATTCTAGGAAGCAGAATATGAAGAGAAAATTTCGGGATGTGTTGGGAATTATAAAATAGCGTCCTGGCTATTGTCATATTGAGTGGGGAAGTCGAGGTTTTCCTATTAATTCTATTTAGTTTTAATTATATGAATGCATCTAAGAATATTTATTGTTGTTAGCTATTTGATGTTGTGGTAATAGGTTATTGCATGATTGAAACCGAATGCTTGAGAATGAATGAATAAAATCTTATATTTGTCATATTTTATAATGTTTTTTAATAAACTATTCCTATTTCTTGTCAATTAATAGTTAATGTTTAGAAGTCACATTTTGAAAGAATGTATTTGTGTTTGTTTTATTGTATAAATATTTGTCTAATATAATAAAAATAGATAAAACACATCTTATCTATTTATTTAAAAAACATATCTCTTATATTTATTTTATAATTTACATAGTGTGTGTTATATCGATGATGAATTTCAATTTTGCATATATCTTATATATATAAAAATGAATGTTTGTATGTTTGTTTGTATGTCCAGTATACAAATTCGCAGTAGTTCACTAATTCAAACCAAAATTTCCATACATAGGTAAAAAAATACGGGGAAGACGATAGGCTATTTTAAAAAATATATGAATCAATTATTAAAAATATATATTTTTAGTCAGAAAATGATAATGACGATATTGCTGTATCATGTTTGATTATCAGATACAAAATTATATCGGGAAAAATTCCAAAAAGCAGAGACCACGGGTGAAACCAGTTCATTATTTTGTACGCAGGAACAAAATTCTAACAGAAAAACATTCATTCGAGCAGAAAACAAAAGCCAGATCATCTTTCTATAAAAATATCGCTTCTCAGACACAAAGTTTGGAGCGGGACGTTTCACAAGAGTGACATTCACGGCGCCAATTTATAATTGTAACGAATAGTATTTGAAAATCAAAATAATATAATTTTCAAATATCGTTGTAAAATTTACATATTTATTTTTATATTTTAAAAACGCACAAAGTTTGGAGAGGGACGTTTCACAAAAGTGACATCCACGGTGCCAATTTATAATTGTAACGATTAGAATTTGAATAAAAACATTTAATCGGGTAAAACCCGGGCGTTGACCGGGTCATTCGGCTAGTATCAAATAAATTCATTGTTTTGATGCATTTAATAAATTCATTTTAATGCCTATTTTAAAAAGAAGAGTGGACTTTTTTTACACAAATACAATCCTTCCACTTTTTAACAGCGCAAATAGGTATCTGTATGTTATCATATAATTCAGATGTCGATGGACGAGTCAGTAAAACCCTCGATTCCCGAAAGTCATTAACCGGGATCGAATCCCGCGTTAACATTTTGTTTTAATATGTGAATAACCTTCACATATTATTTATTGTTATAAATATCATAAACTAGGTTGCTCTTTTTGAGCGGTACCTAATAAAGTATTTTGGAACGAGAACAATATAATTCAAGTTTTTTACTTAGCCTATATATTTAAATGTAATGTTGACTCTAGAATAGTAATTATTCATAGGAGAGGGTTTAGATCTGTTAGAAATCTAAGTTAAAAACCCACTTCGCGAGTTAGAAAATTAACGAAAATGATGCAAAATTAACAAAAAAAAAACCGATTATTTCGATAATGAAGGAAAAGATGTGGATTCGTCAGCCCTGAAAAAAAGTTTGAATCCATAATGAGTCTATGTGATAAAACCACAATTAGTTAAAATCCAACCTATGCAACTATGGGATTATAAATTCAATTTCCATCAATCGATAAAATTTGTAATCATTTTTCCTTTTTTTTTGGCAATTTTTTCTCTTGTGATGAATATTATTGAATACTATCTTTACACATCTTACTACAATGATGAAATCTGTTGAATGAGAGGGTTCACCAGTAATGAACCAAACCTCTCATTTGATAACTTCAATCATTGCAGTAAGGTCTGTAGATATATTATTTGATAAAATTTATCGCATATGAGAGAAACACATTGCCAAAAAAATGAATAATTGTTACAGATAATGGTGCCTTATTTCATATCAGAATAGAAGTCTGCATTATTTTTATACCAAGACCTCTCTGACTCCAGCTCTTGTCAGATCCAGTTGTTCTGTTAGGTATGTAATTTGCTCTATGGTTGAAGTCAGTTTCCATGATATATGTTCAAATGGTATATTTACATAGCTTATTTAGATGGATTCTCAGGACTTGCATCTTACAATTATCCTACCATATTGACAGATTTTGTGGTAAATGTAGTGTAAAAGCTTCAGGGTTAAAAAGATGCAAATGCTTTACCATTAATTTTATGGCATCTGCATAACTCTGATATTATGTGGGGGACTTCCAACTCTTTTATGAGTTGAAATTAATCTATACCATATGTGCTGAAATCATCAGACATCTCAAAATATCTCTTGAAATAGATTTATCTGACCAAAAGGCCACTTGAATAATTAATTTGGCACTAGAGTTGGCTTTTTAATTCACCTTAGCTCCGACTTCAATTAGATATTCAACAAGTCTATAGTTGGAATACTTAATTGCATATAATAGACATATTAATATCTTTTTAAATGATTAATGAGAAAATCTTAAAGATATTGATAATTCTTTGTAAAGATAAGGAAAAAATAAACAGGATTTTATATAAAATAAAGAAAAACGAATTCCAATGCAAATTATACACTCTCTAATGTGTGTACTCTAATAAATTTCAATGAAATCATATGAAGTTTACAAGAAATTTGATAATTATAGCGAAAATGTTTCTTTTGAACGAAAAATCGAAATTTATTTTAAGCAGAAATAATGATTATTTCTAACCTTAGGGATGAAGTACGATAGAATGAATTGTGAAGAGTAACGATAAACGGTAAAAATAGTGTCCAGGGTTGGGAATATCGTATGAATAAGAATGGGATATTTGAATATATTTTTATTTCTTTAGATTTTTTGTGCTCATATTCCCTCCAACAGGAGAACTAGGACTTCAAAGAATTGTGTATATTTAGCCTGAAGTCATACTTATAATAGAAAGGGATTAGCTGAGCCCCTTGTATAACTTCAGTGCAGTGTGCAGGGTGAAAGTGGAGTCCGAGGCTTGGTAGATCACTTTCCAATCTCGGTGAAAACTGCAGATAGTTGTAAAATGCTTAAAGACAATTAAGGGAAGGTTTGGTGGGAAGGAAGATGTTTTAGGAGTAACGTCACAGAGCCATTTAAACACTCATCAAATGTAAGCATATCGCGAACCAGTCAGTACATGGGAGATATAAAATATGTATTTGATCAATTGAGCTTTAATTTCACTTACTCACTAATATGATAATGCAATGATTATACGCTTTTTAGTGTTACTTTTAAAAAAATATTATGGGGTAAACATTTGTAAGCACATCAAGAACATTTTTTACCAAATGAATATTCATTAATAGAAAGATATGGGGGATCAGAGATAAAGAGTTAAAATAGATTTAATATATATATGTTGTAATGTAGATTGTTATTCTGTTGTATGAATGCAGTGTGGCATGTTGGTAGCAATCGTAGTGGCCACGATGTTAAGAGTGGGTACAGGTGTTATTGGGATTACACAAAAGGACAAGACATGTTGGATGTCACCACAGAGATAGCGAGAGCGTAAGTGAAGCAGACACCAATCAGGGCAGATCTGTAGAGAGGGGTCTGTCAATCATGATGTTTCAAAGCGGACTGATCTGTTTGAGCAAGAAAGGGGCACACTTGGGAACCCCAACATGTTTTTGGACCTTTTCCTGTCCTGGCGCCGGCTGTCACTCACTCGAAATTTTATTTTTGACATTTTGGTAATTAAACTATAACTATATAACACATGGGGTTATAATTATATATTGGAATATATTTCTTGAAAAAAGACACCTCGGCCAGTATAAATCTTTTTATTACCTCGACGTTTCGACAAAAAGCTTTTGTCCTCGTCAGGAGCAAATAAAAATTAAAACATGTAGCAAGGCGATAAAAATTGGAATATATATTACAACTATTAATCACTTATAATCTTTTTTACTTCAAAATCTTACTAAAATTTGGGTCTCGAAAAAGTGTGAATATGAAAAGGTTGAACATTAAATATGTTTGCTTCAAAAAATTGAATTATTATTTTTTTAGGAAGGAGTTTAGGAGTAACATCACAGAGTCATTTGAACAATAACTAAATGTAAACAATATCAGACCAGTTAGTACATGGGAGAGAGAGAGATATATATGAAATTATGTGTTTTGATCAATTGAGCTTTAATATGACTTACTCACTAATATGATAATGCAATGATTATACGCTTTTCAGGGTTTCTTTTTAAAAATATCATGGGGTAAACATTTATAAGCACATCAATGACTTGTTTTCCCAAATGAATAATCATTAATAGAAAGATATGAGGGATCAGAGACAAAGAGTTAGAATATATTTAATATATATATAATTACTTATAATATTTTTTACTTCAAAATCTTAAAAGGATTTGGGTCTCGAAAAATTAAGAAAATGAAAAGGTTGAACATTAAATATGTTTGCCTCAAAAATTAATTATTACCTTATTTTTTATTACTCTATTTCAACACACGAAATGCGATATCTCTACTAGGGATTATATATTGCGTCAATTTTATATATCTTTAAACAGATAAACAGTTATTTAGATCATTATTCAAGAAAAAAATGATTAGATAGATTAGGAACCTTATCCATCAGGTTAGACAGATAGTTATAAATATATTTATAATAGTGATTGAATCTCTGACAATTCTATCTGATATTTTTACAAATTCATACAGACTTTAGTCACTGTCTGTTGTCTAAAACTATAAAGAAGTGGGTATTACAACAGTATGAATTATGGAAAAAGCAGCTTGGGCAAAGTACATGCGCAACTAGCTTATCTTTATTGGGATTGTTTCCGATATTGTTAGTTATAAAACCGTAATATATTGAGAAAAATGAATTTTTAACTTCTTTCTTTTTGAAGATGATAAGCAGACGCATAAAAAATAAATGGTAATATCTTTTTTAACGGGGCTGCTAACGAAAATAGATTATTTTTGAGCCCTGATGGCCGCCTAAAGCAGAATTTATAGAACCACTATGACAAGGTTGGAGAGGCTAGGGACAGGTTCTCCGTCAGGGAAGAGGCGGGTTCGGCCGGATTGGGTCCGCCGAGTTCAGGAAGAGGGCGAGTGGAATATAATTTTGCACTCTAGCTCTGGCATTTGGGCAAGCCATTGAACTTGCCAAGCACACTTGCACATTGTGAGCACACTTGCTCATGCGGGGGTTGACAAGAGTTGGACAGCTTGAAAAAAAAAGTCTAGAACAGCAACGTGCTCCATGTCAAAATTTTGGATTCTCTTAAACGTGATATTTATGTGTAATTGCGTTGTCTCATATCAATTTTTAATAAATATAAAATAAGGTCTATAGTAACACACTGTCAACTTAAGGCGTTAAAATTATTACTAATTATATTTCGCATGATAAAACCTTGTTAAAAATTATAAATATTTTAAAATAATATATAGTGATTAAAAAACTAAAAAAAAACACTTTTTATTAAAATTTAAAGATATTTTATTGATAAAACCCATCATCCCTCAGATAACAACAGCTAATCATGAATTTGTTTATATCTCGCGTCAGCCAATTGGGAGGTTTGTTTCAGATCTGGGCAAAATGTTAGACAATAATAGACTCTAAATATCTTGCCCTGTGTGCAATTTAAAGGTTTTAAATAATCCAGTATATATATTTTTTACAGCTTATATAACTTACAAATTTTCTTATGCTATCATTCAAAATGAAAATATTTTATAATATTTACATGTGATATGAAAAGTGAATTATATTATTTACAAAATTGAAAACATTGTTGTTTTATCAGTATTTATAAACAAACAATTCAAGGTTGCTATGTGATAAGTGTTCTGCAATGAGGAGTCGAACAGACACTGTTGTCTTCTTGAACATCCTTTCTTGTGAGATAACATTCCATTTTCGAAGCAGGTTGGCCCTCTTCACATCTTCAGAAAAATATTCTATAAACATATCATCATAGAAATCAGCATTTTCTTTATACCACAAAATTCCTGACTCCAGCTCTTGTCTTATACCTGTGGTATTATTAGACATGTAATTTGCTCTTTGGTTGATCTCCTTTTCCAAGAGATAGTTTCGCATTGTTATAAAACTTTTTCCCAGCTTGTATTGATTCATTCTCAAAACTTGCATCCTGCAATTATCCCACCACATAGACAGGTTTTGTGTGAAATTTGGTTTAATTGCCTCGGGGTTAAAAAGAAGCAAATGTTTCACCATTAATTTTATGGCATCTTCAAACTTCTGGATATTGGTAGAAACTTCCCAATGTTCCATAAATTGAACTAAATCGATATCACTTGCATGTCTCAGTAAGCCTTTTAAATTGACATTCAACATACCTCTAGATTTACATGAAAGAAGAGCAGCTCGAGTAGTTAATTTGACTCCATAGTTATTTTTGACATCTACCTCAGCGCCAACTTCAATTAGAAACTTGACAATAGTCGAATCAGAATACTTAAGTGCATATGATAAAGGTGTTAAACCTCGATTATCTCTAGCATTGATATTAGCACCAGCAATTATCAACATTTTCGCGTTAGTTAAATTATTTTTTTCTAACTGCTTGCATTAATGGAGTGACACCATCAAAATTTCTAGAATTAACGTCAAAACCTGATTTGATGAAGTATATAAGAAATTTGGGGTTCCGGCTTACTGCGGCATAAAAAAATGTTGAATTTCCAAAAGTTACATGTTTAATGTCGGCCCCAGCATCTACTAAACAGTAAAAATTTTCTATTTTCCGATTCAAGATAGCAATTTCTAAGGGAGTAAAAGTATGTGTATAGCTTTGGATATCTGCCCCATTATCTATAAAGAGTTGAAGCAATTCCCTGTCATCAATTATTCCGACTATTTCTCTAAAAGGTGAATTTTCGGGAATATTAGCAATATTTACATCTGCACCTGCTTCAACAAGCTCATAAATTAAATTTCTATATGTCAGATGTATAGCAGTATTCGTTGGAGTATATATCATAATGCGATCTAAATATAAAATTACTGCATACAGTGGGGCTACACCTGTATTATCTTTTATATTTACATTGGTTCCTGCAGAAACAAGATAACGTGCAATAGATATTTCATTATGTTTAATAGTGTAACGTAAGGGCGTTTTTCGTGCTCGGTTCTGGGAGTTTATATCGGCCCCTGATTCTACCAAACATTGTACAATATCTTGAATGCCACTTTTTACAGCCAAATGTAATGGAGTATTTTCATAATTATCTTTTAGGTTAATATCTGCGCCTGCTTCAATAATGGCCTTAACCCTGTCTAAATTGTCACTTTCAATTGCCAAATGTATATCCATATAAAATTTAAATTCAAATATTAGCACTTACAAATATATTAGTTTTGTGAAACACGGATATCTGGAACGTGTTCTGAAAAAAAAAAAAGCAAAATAGTCCGATGTTGTTGTTGTTGAGATTAATTGGCCATAAGAGAATGGTCTTCTAGTCCGTCAACTGGCTGCACCAAGCAGACCGATCATGATGCACCGCGGCAATGAACCAAGCCAGCGGCGAGCCACCAGAGCTGCAACGCAGGTGAGTATCCCCGGGTAAGGGAGGGAGAGAAAAGAAGGTGCAGTAAAGCTGAAAGGGGTGAGAGATGGGAATAAAAATAAAAAATATATAAAAATTGAGGAAAGAGATAAAAGTTAGGTTCTAAGAAGTTTTTCAAGAGGAGAGGAAAGAGAAAAAAAAGAAAAGAAAGAAAAAAAAATTTAGCATAGAGAAAGAGGAATGAGAAAAAAAAATTAAAATAAATTAAAAAAAAAGAAAAGAGTAATTAATTAAAAATGTGCACGTGAGACAAATGATGGTCTATGGGGAACAGAAAATAATCCTGTATTAGATGGTAAAGCCCAAGATTAAAAATATTGCAAATCAGATAACCAAACTAAAAATGGGTAATTTTAAATTAAAATTTAAAAAAAAAATCACGGCGGCCAGCCAATGAAAATGAGCGGCCGTCAAGCCATATGACCCGGCGGTGACGTCGCGCGATTAATCGACCAATCAAGGAGCGGCGTCCAATTTCGACCATGCTCTCTAGTTCTTGGGTAACTAGAGATAGCCCTGTCGAAATCCGTCCGCTCAAAGATGGTAGACCAAAGTGTTGACCTCACATGCACCAAGTGCATACACGCAGAAACCGGTAACAGCACAATCATGCAATTAAGGGGAACTAGAGTCAGAGACCTCTTCTGATTCCTCCTCGCGGATCCGCGGCTTCAATCTGTCACTAGCCAGGAGAAAATCAACACAGGCGTGCCAAGTTGATTTACTGTGGATGAAGTCGCGGAGTGATCTTGGCGTATGACCAAGTTCCTTTCCAGCGATAAATAGCAGGCGAGTTCTAAGGGAATCGAGACTGTCACACTCGAGCAAAATATGTTCAAGGGTTTCCTCCGCCTCAGAGTCGCAGTAGAGGCACGTGGGATCGTCAATAAATCCCATTTTGTGGGAAAAGCTGTCTGTCCAAGTGTGTCCGGAAAGCAATCCTACAACAGCGTGCACGCTGGGAACAATGAATGCATACTTTTTGTCTAGGAGACTCATTGGAGTGAGGCCAAAGCGGGTGCAGATGGGGCGAGTGGTGGAGCTGAATCTGCTCTGCCAAGCCGCCCACGCCAGTTTGCGCGCTGTGGATTCTAGATACGAAAGCGGCGCGAGGCGATAACAGCTCGGGAGATCAGACACAGCGCCAGCCTTCGCAAGCTCATCTGCAACGTCGTTGCCGACGATTCCGCTGTGACCTTTGATCCATCGTATGGAACATCTATTCCCATTGCGGTTCAGTTGTGAAATCAACAGCAAAGCCCTGTTGATCAGGAAGTTTCCTGTCTTGCAGTTGAGGACTGAGTTCACAACCGAAAGATTGTCCAGGAGAACCTCAATTGTGGTATTGATGGGGAGCTCTGAAGCGTTCTCAAGTGCCTTGATCAAGCCAAATGCTTCAGCTTGAAAAACTGAACAGTGACGTGACAAAGGATAGCAGACACGCAGTTCATGAAAGTTTTCATTCATACACACTCTATATAAACCTGCGCCAACTCCATCATTGGTCTTGGAGCCGTCTGTGTAGTAGGTGACCTCGGGTGGTAGTTCAGGAATATTACTAGGAAGGAAAAAGAAAGGTGGATATGGCAGAGGTTGTGGAGATGGAGGAGGTTCAACCGGAAATTCAGCATCCACGTAACCATATTTTTTAAGATACAGTTGCGTTTTGACACCAATTTCCAGGTCAAGGGGGAGAACACGAGATAAGGAGATAAGAGAGGAGTTGTTTGTTGTTTTAAAAGCACGGCAAGCTAAGACAAGGAAGAAACGTTGCGTGCTTAATAAGAGCTTTCTGGAGCGTTCAAAAAGATTAGGAAACCATACTGGGGAGGCGTAAGCCACGACGGGAATAACAACCTGCAGGTACAGAATTCTCAAGGCTCGGAATCCAAAACCAAAGTTGAAGTTGGCGGCCGCTGACAGGCGCGGTAGCATGCCGCGGACTTTGGAGCAGACTTCAGCAACGTGCTGGTGAAAAGTCAAACGGTTGTCGAACCTCACACCAAGCACCCTGATGGAGTCGCTCCATTGAACGACCTGGCCATTGCTGACCAGATCGCGTCGCAGCATCCTAATGCGCCCGCGGGGTTTTTGAACAAACATAGCCTGGCATTTATTCACACTGAGCTCAAGTTTATGTAATCCACACCAATTGGTGATCAGATCAATGGCGTGTTGTGCCTTAGACAGTTGACCATGCCTCAATCCCGAGATCACAACAACCAGGTCATCTGCGTAGGCCTGTGGATATACATAATTATTGTACCCCAGTGTGAGTAATTCATCAAAGACGATGTTCCAAAGGAAGGGCCCGAGAACTGAACCTTGTGGACAACCCTTGGAAGTGCGCCTAGTGACAGTGCATCCATTTACAGACAGTCTGACAGAGCGATGGGCCAAGAACGAGCGAATTAAATCGTGGACATTCTTGGGGCAGTCGCTTTTACGCAGGGCCCGCAATATACTGGAGTGCAGTACATTATCAAAGGCACCCTTGACATCAAAAGAGAGAAGAATAGCAGATTTAAATAAGTCTAGCGACCGGGAGAGGGTAATTTTTAATTTTAAGAGTGCGGCAATGGTTGATTTACAGGTTCTGAAACCGAACTGGTTTGGCTGGGCTTTACACATTCTCTCAGCCCTCCACGACAGCCTAGTCAGGATTAGACGCTCGAGAATTTTACCTAGACTAGGCAACATCGTGATAGGCCTGTGAGACGCGAGAAAGTCCTCGCCACCTTTTTTGGGGATCAAAATTACATCGCCCAATTTCCAGGGAGATGGAAAGTGGCCAGTCACGAGACACCTGTTAAAATTTTCAGAAAAAACGGCCGGAATTTTTTTATTAGTCTAACACAAACAATAGGTGGCATGCCATCACTGCCTGGGGAAGAAGATAAGCGAACCTTATCCGCGGCCAGCAGCAGCTCGACTTCTGAGAACGGGGGATCGTTATCAGAAATGGACTGTGAGGCTCTATGTAAATTACTATGCCCTAACATGGAATCGGGCGGGACTCGGCCAAAATAGTGCTGTAATACGTGATCTAAGGTGTCCCGCTGACTGTCAGTGAAGCCGGCGCCTACCGAGAGGGAGGAGAGAGGTTTTTTCTTGTGCTTTCCTCTGATGAACTGGTAAATACCGCCCCAAGGGTTGACTTCGCACTGCGAGCAGACTCTTCTCCACTCTTCCTTCTTAGCTCTTCTGATGGTAGCACGAAATCTGTTATAAAGCTTTCTGTGAAAGACTTTTAAAACACCTCTGACGGCCCCGCGAGCGCGTCTCCACGCCCGCTCGGCCTTCAGAGTAGCCCTTTGGAGCGGATTAAACTCCGGTTTCCACCAAGATGCATTTTTTATTTTGCCAGGTTTATTTGGCTTGGAAGGAATGGTCTGTATGCATGAATGAAACACCTCTTCACTAAGTAATGTAATAACATTATCTAGTTGAAGTGTGTCACTCACGCTATCTAACAAAAACTCTAAATGAAAGATTTTTTTTTTATGTGAAAAAAAATTCCCAGTCGGCGCGGTCAAAGCTGAAGTTTACTTTGCTAAAGCTATTAAGAATGACTTTATTATTGTTGTTATTGGATGGGGGATCGAAATTGATGCTAAACACGAGGCGTTTATGATCAGATAAAGCCTGGTTGATCGCGTTCCAATCAGCGATCCTGTCAACGAGGCCAGCAGAACAGCAGGTCACATCAATGGAGGAGGACGAGTTACGTTCCTCCCACGTGATGGTACCGTGCTCGTTGACCACATGGAGCAGGTTGGCATCAAGGAAGTTCTCAACAATTTCTCTTTTATGGCAAGTTGAGCTAAGCAACCGCGCTTTATCTGACCATCTGTAAGATTCTATATTAAAATCGCCGCAGAAAATTACCTCGTGATAATTAATATATTTGAGAGAGAGGTCTATCCTATTTAAAAGATCGCTAACACAACATGATGGCGAAAGATAAACATTACAAAGAAGGATGGACAAGTTGTTAACTTCGCACAGGACAAACACAGAGTTCACACAGGACAGATGAGACAAATGGATGAACTTCAGGCTCGGATTTGCCATTATCACCGCCGCTCTCAGTTTGCTATCAGTAATAGGACCATGACAGATTCTGTCTGAGGGAACTGGAATGGATGGTAAACTGCCTTTTGTAACTGGGAGCTCTTGTAATAATAGCACATCCGTGTTTTCGATGAAACATTCATTCCACAAGGAGGACAAACAATAAGGGGAGCGTCTTACATTTGCTTGAACACACCTGAGCACGCTCATCGCACCATTGAGTTAATAAATTCCTCCTGGGCGTCCCGCATGTGCTTGCACGCCATTGAGTTAGCGCTGTGCTTGCCACCGCACCTGTGGCATTTCAGCGCGGCCTTGTTGTCACAGGCCTCGGTCAGATGTGCACCAGTGCAGTAGCCGCATTTGGCCGCCTTGGTACACTTCTTTCCGTTTTTGTGGGTCCTGTGTGACAGGCAGCCACAGACACCGCAGGGAAAGACGCGCTTAGCCCTTGCGAGTCTCAGGGAGAGGTAATCTAAAGTGAGCCTACCGCGCTCGAGCAGGGCAGTCTCAACTACCTTATTCACCTCAATTATCGCGGTGGAGGAGGATCCCTATTTTCTAATCAGTTTTACCATCCTGATGTCGTCGCCGCTTTTAAGCAGCTTTACTACAGCGGGATGGCTCCTGATGTCAGCCTCAAGCTGCTCCTCGGTTTTCTCTCCAGGAACACCGAAGATAGCAAGCCTGGGCTTGAATGTTGGGTTCGTTTGGACTTTAAGGCCGCCAATATTGGCGGTCTTGACGTTTTCAACAAACCTCTTTTTTTTTCAGAGGGATTTGTGAAGTGGAGGACCAGTTTTTTGTCCCCACCAGTTACAGCGGCGACATCCAGGTTTTTCAAACTGGGAGTCTGAGCGATCCTCGCCCTTAGCTCCTTGACAGAGAGATCATCAGAAGCCAACTTTACATGGTTGGCACTGTCACGCAGAATCTGCGCGTAGCTGGGCCGAGAAGGCTTGGTCAGCTTAGCACTGACATTGACTGGCGGCGTGGTTTTCGTCACAGAGGGTGCTATGAGAGTTGACTTGGCAGCGGGTTTTGCTGCAGGAGCGGAGATAGCCGCGGGAGCGGGAATAGCGGCAGTAGCAGCCTTAAGCTTATTTTCATAATCCTCACGGAGTTTCTCCGTATGAAGGTCACAGGCTTTAAGTTTTTTGGAAAGGACTCCAAAAGCGGATTTTTGCAGTTCTGCAAGGATACCATTTACAATTCCGAAAAAGGTACAGGAAGGAGCTGAGCCTTGTCCTGCTTTTAAGGCCAAACCTATTTCCCCAATAAGGATGTTGGAGAAATGAGTGAAACACTTATTTATCTCATCCCACCCCTCCCTAAAAGCCTGGTTGGAATCAAGTGGCCCTACAGGAGCAGGAGAAGAAGGAGAAACCCGGGGTAACTCACCATTTGGGAATGGCTCCGTGGTCACAAGCCCGGCCCCAGTGCCAGGAGGGTCCGTCGATCGAGCGTCGCTTTTTTATGTTTAGATGCGTCACTGCATCCAGCCAGAGGAGGGTCCATATTGTCCGAGGGAGGATCCAGGGAGTCTCGCGCATAAGCATGGTCGTCATAGGAGGCCATCTTAATTTTAAAAAATTTTCTCTATTTTGAAAAAAAAAAAATTAATTAATCAATTTCAAGAAGGAACTAATGTCATCGTTGTCTTCAAAATATTGCCACGTGTAAAATTATCTAAAAAAATGGAAGGGTGAAAAATATGAAGAGTGATGGCGAACGGAAAAATAAAAGTGTCCAGGAGCGGGAATCGAACCCACAACCTTCTGCTTACCGGGCAGGTGCCATGTCCACTACTGTTTGTATAGCTTTATAATTATACGCCGCAGTCATTTATAAGTATTATTAGTCAGTTTAAATATTAGTTACGAACGGAGAAATACGTCCAGGATAGCCTAGTGGACATGGCACCTGCCCGGTAAGCAGAAGGTTGTGGGTTCGATTCCCGCTCCTGGACACTTTTATTTTTCCGTTCGCCATTACTCTTCATATTTTCACCCTTCCATACGTCATCCTTTCATATATAGACCATCACTCTTCATATATTCAACCTTTTCATACGTCATCCAAAAGTTAGAAATATTAAATATTTCTCTTTGAAATTAAAATTGATTTTTCATAAATAAAAAAGAAACTTATGTGGTAAAACTGTTTGTATAGCTTTATAAAATATTTTATTTCAATGTTTTTTTTTGCCTTAATAAAGCAAAACAATATATTATTTGTGAAATTCTTTGACAATTTCATTTATTTTTAACACTACTTAACGTGAATAATCAATTTAACAAAGCATCATTTTTCATTAAATTTTTACAGTATAAATTAACAGAAGAAACTTTTTAAAAGTTTTAAAGCAAAATTGCTATTTTACACGTGCTTATACTGAATATATGTATGTGAATATCTATATGGAGTCTATATGGGGTCCAAACGGCTACTCTTATTGGAATGCCCTCATTAAATGACACTACTCTAGTGAATCTACCAAGAAATAATCTGGATTGGAAACACTTGGGGAACTGGTTCACTAAGGCTACCAGGAGAGCCCGGGTAAATGGCGATCTATGAATACGCTCCAGGAGTTACCTGGGTTACCCAGTTGTTACTACTATATATTGGGGTCCAAGGATAGTTGCGCTCCAGGAGTTATTGGGGTAAAATAGATTTTTAAAAATTAGGTTAAGCATTTAATATGTTAAACTTTTTGCTTATATTAATGTACATTTTGGTAAATTAGAAATACATTAGTGAAATATATAGTTTCCCACTACTCTCTTTTTTCAACTTTATTAAGGTGAAGATTTATAAAACTTTAGAACTGGATTTTGTTGTCGACCTGTTATTTAAACAGGCTAATATCCTAGTATAATTATAATAATGCTTTATTGATAAACACAATTCGACATACTACATCGCATTTCATGACCTCAGAATAAGCAAGTCATTCTGACACTTGACTATTTTCAAATTGTTAGGGGTAGAATTCCTTCAAGATCATTTTCTTTAAAATATGTAAATATCTTATTTGTTTAATTTGTACAGGGTTTTAATGGCCAATATTTTAAACTGCGTCTATATGTACCTACTTGATATACACTCATTGACAAAACTTAAGGAAGTAAAAAGTATTTTATGTCGCAAATTGTCTTTTTTTTTTTTTTGAAGAGACAGAGGCAATTTTGTTCACATTTGGTTATCTCGTGTGTCTTTAATAAAGTTCATTGTGTATCAAATATTTTTCAAGAGTTATCGTCTCAATCCAGTTATACATGCTAAAAGGTACAACTTTCTTGAGTTTAGTTCATGAGTGTATTTATAAATTTTATTAAACGTTTTTATTGAAAATGGGCTATAAAAAGTGGATTTAACTTTAATAGATATATGACCTGGCTTCGCCTGTGTTCTGCTCGAAATAATCTTGTGCCTGCGTATTAAAAATGATGGTCTTTCTTTGCTTGTAATATATTCTTGAGTGTATGATTCCTGAAAGAATTTTGTTTTGTCCATCAAACATGATACAGCAATATTGCACAATAATTTACTGACTAAAATATAGGATATATTAGTTCAGTACTTGGTTAATTTAACTTTTCCTTGGATGAAAATGTGGCAAAATCCTCTTCGAGATTTAATATCCTTTTAGGATTTCAGCCAGATTGGTTTAATATTGAGGAAACGTATAATGAATGATTAAATTAACATACATTGACCTTTTTATCTATCTATCTATATATATATATATATATAAGTCAATGTGTGTTTGTTTCGCGATAAACTCAAAAACTACTGAACCAATTGGTACCAAATTTTGCATGTCGCTTTTTATAAACCTGAGGATAATTTTTGGCTACATTTTGATTAGTATTTTTGGCTATTTCTTTTTTTCATTTGAAGAACTTTTTTTACGCGGAGTAATCTGGAATGGAATGAATACCCAAATATGGCCATTTTTTATAAGAATAGGTGGTTCAGCGGTAGAATGTTCGCCTGCCACGCGGGCGGTCCGGGTTCGATTCCCGGCCGATGCATTTTTTTTTTACAATTTTTAAAACTCATTTATATTTTATACTAGGCGAATGACCTGGCTTCGCCCGAGAAATCCCTTGGGTGCAATTTCCTTCATACTAAAAGTATATCAATAATAAATAATAGAAGTGCCATAGAATAGCAATACAGAAGTAACACATAAACTACATGAAAAAAGTGTGTGTGATGGCAAAAATTGTATTATATTAGTGTTTAGGTATTTGATTTAATTAATATAGTTGATATAATAATATATATGTATATTATATATAATACTAGATGTATGACCCGGCTTCGCCCGAGAATTTCCTCGATTGAAATTTCCTTCATACTGAAAGTACATCAATAATAAATATTAGAAGTGCCATAGAATAGCAGTACAGAAGTAACACATAAACTACAGGAAAAAAGTGTGTGTGATGGCAAAAATTGTATTATATTAGTGATTAGGTATTTGTTTTAATTAATATAGTTGATATAATAATATATATATTCATATTATATATAATATTGTGGCATGCATGGCATTAGAAAATAGTTCTAAAAGTGGCCAATGGGTGGCGCCATGGATTTATGCGGCGTTTCTCTGCTCCGACTCTGTTGTTAGTCCTGTTCCTTCGTCATCCCCTGTAATAACTGGTTCTGTGCATGATTCCTCCTCCAGCCTCATCCTGCCACCTGTGTTATGTAAAGTACTTGTTATATGATATTGCAACCATTTATAATGTAGATAAAGTGTTTTAATAAAGGCTCTTGTTCTTCGGCGTTGTGCGGTCGTGACTCTCCTTCCGACAACACATCGCTGCGCCTCTGGTCAGTCCTGACTGTCCCCCCACCCGTGGTAAGGCTGACGGATACTGCCAGAGGTTAGGAGAGTTTCACGTGTTGGCGTGGCTCCCAGGTGGTAGTGTAGGGAAGGCTAACGGCAACAAAGGGTCAGCCACAGTAAGGAAGCGTTGCGAGGGGTAGAGCACGCAACAATATAAATGAGTTTTAAAAATTGTAAAAAAAAAAATGCATTGGCCGGGAATCGAACCCGGGCCGCCCGCATGGCAGGCGAGCATTCTACCACTGAACCACCGATGCTTATAAAAAATGGCCATATTTGGGTATTCATTCCATTCCGGAGTACTCCGCGTAAAAAAAAAGTTCTTCAAATGAAAAAAAGAAATAGCCGATAATATTAATCAAAATGTAGCCGAAAATTTTCCTCAGGTTTATAAAAAGCGACATGCAAAATTTGGTACCAATTGGTTCAGTAGTTTTTGAGTTTATCGCGAAACAGACAGACAGACAGATATTGACTTTTATATATATAGAGATAGAGATAAATGAGTTTTAAAAATTGTAAAAAAAAATGCATCGGCCAGGAATCAAACCCGGACCGCCCGCGTGGCAGCCGAGCATTCTATCACTGAACCACCGATGCTTTAAATAAATGGCCATATTTAGGTATTCATTCCATTCCGGATTAGTCCGCGTAAAAAAAAGTTCTTCAAATTAAAAAAAGAAATAGCCAAAAATACTAATCAAAATGCAGCCGAAAATTTTCCTCAGGTTTATAAAAAGCGACATGCAAAATTTGGTACCAATTTGTTCAGTAGTTTTTGAGTTTATCGCGAAACAGACAGACAGAAATTGACTTTTATATATATATAGAGATAATATAAAAATATATTATTATATCAATTATATTAATTAAATCAAATACCTAAACACTAATATAATACAATCTTTGCCATCACACAGACTTTTTCCTGTAGTTTATGTGCTACTTCTGTATTGCTATTCTATGGCACTTCTAATATTTATTATTGATGTACTTTCAGTATGAAGGAAATTGCAATCGGGGGAATTCTCGGGCGAAGCCGGGTCATACGTCTAGTAGATAAAAAAAAAAGATTTGGTTAATTTAAATTTTCCTTGGATGAAAATGTGTCAAAATCCTCTACGAGGCTTAACTCAATATTCTGTTAAGATTTCAGCCAGATTGGTTTAATATTGAGGAAAGGTATAATGAATGAATAAATTAACATACATTGACCTTTTTATCTATAGATAAATAAATATAGATTAGTAGTGTGTGTTTTAATATAAAATGGTTAAAGTGGCCTTTGAACTTTCCTTTTATATTTATATGAACTGACTTCGACCATGTTTAGCTCAATGTAAATGTTCAACTGAAAGAATCTTGTTTATGGCTATTAAAATGTTGGATTTGTTCTACTATCTTTATTTGGAAATTTTCCCAAATTTTAGTGCTGGATATAGAAGAGAGGATACTACAATTGAGTCCAGTAGTTTTAATGCTGTTCTTTCTTATTGAGGTCGTGTTTGATTTATTCAGAATTTTCTATACTGCATTTATTGCAAGTATTGATTTATTTTTGAAATACAGGGTATTTCGCAGCATGGTAGTTTGATTAGTATCAAATAATATAACTGAAGATCTTCCTACAATGATGAAAGGTATTATAAATGAGAGGGCTTGGCTCATCTGTGTTGAACTCTCTCAGCGGAAATAATCTCCTCTAATGATCCAGGCCCTCTAATTCAAAAACTTTCATCATTGCAGTAAGGTCTGTAGAGATATTATTTGATGCTGAAGATTAATTTGCGAGACCTTTGAGAGGTTTCACCAGTGATGAGTCAAGCCCTCTAATTCAATAACATTCACCATTGTAGTGACGTCTGCAGAGATATTATTTGATAATATTTATCATAATAAACACATAAACAGAAACACACACAGAAAACTACCTAAAAATCACTAGATGAGCAGTGAATGAAGGCCACTGACAGATAAAATTGGAGAATATTTGTCACCATATTGTCATCAAAATTCGAACTCGACTTGATGGAAGCGCTGCCAATAAAAAACAACTATGTAACCCAGGTAACACCTGGAGAGAGTATCCATAGATCGCCAACTATCCGGGCTGTTCTTTGGTCTTGGTAGCCTTATAATGAAAAAGCTCACAAATGTTTCCAGGCCGGTTTTAATTTTTAAATATCTCACTCCAAATGAAATCCAAGACTGTAAAACACGGTATATCAAGAAATATACGAGGGGCATCCAATAAATAAGTTTCCCTATTTTGTAACAAATAAACAACATTATTTACAATTATGCAGTTATTTTATTTTCATTATACAGCTCATAGACTACTTCTCTACATAATCACCATTTCTGTCCGAACATTTTTGGTACCGTTGTAGCAATATTTTGATACCACTGTTGTACCAAGCCGTGCCCTGTCTTCGTAGCCAGTGGTTCGCCTCCGCCTGTTTTCAATTCAAATTCAAAACATCTGACATGATTGTTCCAATCGAAGAGCATCCAATTTCGATTCCAGGAGGCAGTTGAATCATTATTTCGTCAATGGTGACGCGGCGATTTGCTTCCACCACATTCCGAACAGCAGCCACGGCTGCATTGTCCGTAGCAGTAACGGGCCTGTCGCTTCGCTCGTCATCATGCACGTTTTGCCGTCCTTCCAAGAACCATGAACGCCATCGGCGAACCATTTGGATGCTCATACATCCTTCACCATACACTGACACTAAATTGCGATGAATATTGACCGCAGTTTCATTTTTCGCTGTGAAAAAAACGAATTACAGAACGGAGTTCGCAAGTGGACACGTTCACCAGTGGTAGCTCCATGGAAACTGAAGCGCTACGGACTTGCGCGTACGAGTAGAGTGATTTTGAAAGGTCACCAGCTTCCAACGCATCCTAGTGACCATTTCTTACCTACTAACTAGTTTTTACAACGTTTCGTTCGCCGAAAAAAAATAGGGAAACTTATTTATTGGATGCCCCTCGTATATAGTGATATGATATATTCTATATTATTATTATTGATAGAAGTTAAAGATATAAACATATATCAAATATTTAATTCTATATTAACTTTAATATGGTTTAAGACTGGTACGCTCCACCTTCGTTGAACGAGCTAATGTTCTAGACAAAGGGGGTCGGTGGAAGGGGGTCTAAACCGTTGGTTTTCGACCGCTATGACCCAGGATCGAATTCCAATTTTTAAAAATTGCTCCAATTGTCCCCGATTCTTGCAAAAGTTCAATCCCACCAGTGAGTGCAAGTAACCAAACGGGGCTTGGCATATATCAAAGTGCAACTGTTTTTCACGTATATAGACATGTGGTGCACTTGCAGTAAAAGCAGTCGCCAACTTCTACCCACCATGTTTATCATAGTCTGTACCATGGGTACTAGGGATAATAGAAAATGTTTTAGACCAGATAGAGAGGTATATATTTTTTAAAGTTCTAATATAGTCCAAAATACGTCTTTATCATAATAGAGGTACGCCAATACCTTGCTTTGCGTCGTTTCGTTTTACGTTTTTTTCGAAGTTGCGTCGCTGCTTAATTTTTACTGATTTTCACTGTGCGTCGTTAGATTTTCGAAGTTGCGTTGTTTTGGATTCGAGTCTAATTTTTTTTTTAGAATTTTTTTTCCTAAAATATGGCAAAACCTTTGTTTTTGATTGCGCCATGCCATAAAAATTTGGGGTTCCCTTTCTAACTAAAAATCAATGCAAATTTAATACAATTTTTATTTTCAATTTGTTTTGCTTATTTTAGAGTTCAGTTTAATTACGTTCTAATTTTGAAGGTATGGAAGAGACCGACATAAATGAATTGCTAACATCGCACAACCAAAAATTCTCTAATAAAGAACTATTGCAACTGGAATTGCATTTTGCTAATGAAGAAGACGACAGTGACCGTTTAATATAAATCTCCAAAGAACAAAATTTAACCACCAAACAAATTTCTAAAGCGATGTGTTTGATTGACGAAGCTATGGAGATTAAAAAAAAAACGATCCTGACAACGGAAGGAGTTTAAAAGTGTCCCAGGCGGTAGCTACGAATATCAATTGCTACAAGGAAATTTATCTTACGTTGAAAAAAAAAAAGCTGTTCAACAAACAATGGACCAATTTTTTTGTGAGAGAAAGCCGACCTACGACAACAGCCACTATGGACTCATCAGACAGTGATTAATTTTAATTAAATTTTCATAAATTAAATGAATATGTAGTTTATTTTGTTTAATTGAATAATTAATTGAATAATTTTTTGTATATTATTTTTGTTTGAAAAAATTTTACTTTGTTCAATTTTATTTTTAAAAGGTAGTATTTTCATAAGCCTGGAACCTATCTTCGATCATTAAATGGTTTTCTATAGAAAATTTATTTTCACTTTGCGTCGTGTTTTTTTTTTTTTGGAACGTAACCCCGAAGCAAAGCGAGGTATGGGTGTATTTAAAAGGGTATACACACAGTAGAACCTTCATGAGGGAACACTCCCTCCACAAAGGACAATTTTTCTCGCCAAAATGACAATTTTTAGTAATTAGCTTCTCTCTGTTAAGGGGATACCTTCCCCCAAAAACACTTTAGCTATGCAACTAGGTATTTTACAGATATATCTTACCTCTTTACATATTAATATTATTGTTATTTGGCGAACAAAAATATATTTTGGCTTTTAAAAATATTGAAGGTGAAGGCTTTTAATGGTAAAACAATTTATATTCTAGGAAGCAGAATATGGAGAAAAAATTTCGGGGATGTGTTTGGAATTATAAAATAGTGTCATATTGAGTAGGGAAGTCGAGGTTTTCCTATTAATTCTATTTAGTTTTAATTATATGGATGCATCTAAGAATATTTATTGTTGTTAGCTATTTTATGTTGTGGTAATGGGCTATTGCATGATTGAGACCGAATGTATGAGAATGTATGAAGAAAATCTTATATATGTAATATTTAATCATGTCAATTATTGTCCATTAATAGTTATTGTTTTGAGGTCACATTTTGGAAGGATGTACTTGTGTTAGTTTTATTGTATAAATATTTGCTTTATAATAAAAATAGATAAAACACATCTTTCCTATTTATTTAAAAAACTTATCTTTTATATTTATTTTATAATTTACATAAACCTTCACATATTATTCATTGTTCAATTATCATGAACTAGGTTGCTCTTGCTGAGCGGTACCTATTTATGTGAATTTGAACCAGTCCGATAATTTACATAGTGTGTGTTATCTCGATGATGAATGTCAATTTTGCATATATACCTTATATAAAACTTAATTGCAACATGTAATAACCCGGGTATTTCGTATGCTCCAGGAGTCTGGGTTAGGTGCAAATGAACAAACATCATATCGCATATACAACCGTATTAAGACCACCGTTCTTACACAGGACAAACAGCATGTCATGTAAACCTCTTCGCAATAATTTTTAACAATGAATTATTAAGATCTTCTATACGTATATTTGCATAAAGACATCTCCAACGCACTTAATAAAAGCATAAAAAATAATACATTTATTTGATTTTTTCGCACAGACCACACGCAATTTCATATCAATATATATAAACCATTAGCAGTTTGGGCAAATTCATCAAAAATTCGGTATTCGCTTATCTGTATTTAAATGCTATAATCAAAAGATAATCAAAAATATTCATTGTTTTGATGCTTTAATAAATTCATTTTAATGCTTATTTTAAAAAGTAGAGTTGACTTTTTTACATGAATACAATCCTTCTACTTTTTAACAGCGCAAATAGGTATCTGTAGGTTATCATATAATTCAAATGTCGGTGGACAGGTGGGTAAAACCCTCGATTCCCGACAGTAATGAACTGGGATCGAATCCTGCGTTAACATTTTGTTTTAATATGTGAATAACCTTCACATATTATTGATTGTTGTAAATATCATAAACTAGGTTGCTCATTTTGAACGGTATCTAATAAAGTGATTTTGGAACAAGAACAATATAATTCAAGTTTTTTACTTAGCCTATATTGAAATGCAATGTTGACTCTATAATAGTAATTTTTCGTAGGAAGGGGTTTAGCTCTGTTAAAAACACACTTCGCGGTTTAGCAAATTAACGAAAATTATGCAAAATTAACAACAAAAAAAAAACGATTATTTCGATAATGAAGGAGATGTGGATTCGTCAGCCCTGAAAAAAAAGTTTGAATCCATAATTTGCCTATGTGATAAGTCCAGAATTAATTAAAATCCAACCTATATGCAACCAATTCAATTTCCATCGATCAATTATATTTGTAATAATTTTTCCTATTTTTTTCTTTTATGAAGAATATTATTGAATACTATATTTACAGATCTAACTACAATGATGAAATCTGTTGAATGAGAAGGCTCACCAGTAATGAATCAAACCCTCTCATTTGATAATATAATTCATTGCAGTAAGGTCTGTAGATATATTATTTGATAATAGTTATCACATATGAGAGAAACACATTGCCAAAAAAATGAATAATTATCACAGATAATGGTGCCTTCATTCATATTAGAATAGAAGTCTGCATTATTTTTATACCACGACCTCTCTGAATCTAGCTCTTGTCGGATCCCTGTCGTGCTGATTAGATATGTAACTTGCTCTTTGGTTGAGGTCGGTTCCCATGATATATGCTCGCATTGAATATTTACATAACTTATTGTTGATACTTTCTCAGGGCTTGCATTATACAATTATCTTACCATATTGACAGATTTTGTGGTAAATATGTAGTGTAAAACTTCAAGGTTAAAAAGAAACAAAAGTTTCACCAATAATTTTGTGGTATCTGCATGACTCTGATATCATGTGGGAATTTCCAACACTCTTATGAGTCTAAATAAATCTATATCATATGATATCATCAGACATCTAAAAATATATTTTAAAATAGATTTATCTGAACGAAGGCCAACTTGAATAATAATTTGGCACTTGAGTTGGCTTTTTCATTCACCTCAGCTCCAACTTCAATTATAAATTCAACAAGTAGTTGGAATACTTAATTGCATATATTAGACATGTTAATATATTTTGAAATGATTAATAAGAAAAGCTTAAAGATATTGATAATTCTTTGTAAAGATAAGAAAAAAATAAACAGGATTTTATATAAAATAAAGAAAAAACGAATTCCAATGCAAATTATACACTCTCTAATGTGTGTACTCTAATAAATTTCAATGAAATCATATGAAGTTTACAAGAAATTTGATAATTATAGCGCAAATGTTTCTTTTGAACGAAAAATCTAAATTTATTTTAAGGAGAAATAATGATTATTTCTAACCTTAGGGATGAAATATGATAGAATGAATTGTGAAGAGTAACGATAAACGGTAAAAATAGTGTCCAGGGTTGGGAATATCGTATGAATAAGAATGGGATATTTGAATATATTTTTATTTCTTTAGATTTTTGTGCTCATATTCCCCCCAACAGGAGAACTAGGACTTCAAAGAATTGTGTATATTTAGCTTGAAGTCATACTTATAATAGAAAGGGATTAGCTGAGCCCCTTGTATAACTTCAGTACAGTGTGCAGGGTGAAAGTGGAGTCCGAGGCTTGGTAGATCACTTTCCTATCTCGGTGAAAACTGCATATTGTAAAATGCTTAAAGACAATTAAGGGAAGGTTTGATGGGAAGGAAGGTGATTTAGGAGTAACGGCACAGAGCCATTTAAACACTCATCAAATGTAAGCAAAATTGGACCAGTCAGTACATGGGAGAGAGAGATATAAAATTATGTATTTTGATCAATTGAGACAATTAATTTCACTTACTCACTAATATGATAATGTAATGATTATACGCTTTTTAGTGTTACTTTTAAAAAATATTATGGGGTAAACATTTGTAAGCACATCAAGAATATATTTTACCAAATGAATATTCATTAATAGAAAGATATGGGGGATCAGAGATAAAGAGTTAGAATAGATTTAATATATATATGTTGTAATGTAGATTGTTATTCTGTTGGATGAATGCAGTGTGGCATGTTGGTTGCAGTCGTGGTGGCCAAAATGTTTGGAGTGGGTTCAGGTATTATTGGTTTACACAAAAGGACAAGACATGTTGGATTTCACCACACAGATAGCGAGAGCGTAAGTGAAGCCGACACCGATCAGGGCAGATCTGTAGAGAGGGGTCTGTCAATCGTGGTGTTTCAAAGCGAACTGATCTGTTTGAGCAAGAAAGGGGCACACTTGGGAACCCCAACATGTTTTTTAGACCTTATCCTATCCTGGCGCCAGCTGTCACTCACTCGAAATTTTATTTTTGTCATTTTGGTAATTACACTATAATTACGGAATCAAAAATAAATGGTAATATCTTTTTAAGGGGCTGCTAACCAAAATAGATTAATTTTGAGCCCTGATGGCCGCATAGAGCAGAATATATACAACCCACTATTAAAAATAAAGAAGGCATCTCCTGGCCACGAGCACATGTGCTTTTTAGATGGCAGACAAGGCTGGGGAGGAGAGGGACAAGATCTCCATCAGGGAAGAGGCAGATAAGGCCGGATGGTCCGCCGAGTTCAGGAGGAAGGAAGAGGGCGAGAGGACTAGAACTTTGCAGCTCTAGCTTTGGCAGTTGGGTAAGCCATTGATCTTGCCTCGTGGTTGTAGGAGAGGCCCTTGGCTGAGCAGTTAGCGCACTTGGCCATGCGGGGGTTGACAAGAGTTGGACAGCTTGAAAAAAAAAAGTCTAGAACAGCAATGGGCTCCAAGTCGAAAATGTGGATTCTCTTACACGTGATATCCATGTCTAGTTGCGACGTCTCATTTCAATTTTTAATAGATATAAAAAGGTATATAGTAACACACTGTCAACTTAAGGCGTTAAAATTATTACTAATTATATTTCGCATTATAAAACCTTGTTAAAAATTATAAATATTTTAAAATAATATATAGTGATTAAAAAACTGAAAAAAAACAACTCTTTTTAATAAAATTTAAATATATTTTATTGATAAAACCCATCATCCCTCAGATAACAACAACTAACCATGAGTTTGTTTATATATCGCGTCAGCCAATTGGGAGGTTTGTTTCAGATCTGGGTAAAATGTTAGACAATAATAAAGGTTTTAAATAATCCAGTATATATATATTTTTACAGCTTAAATAACTTACAAATTTTCCTATGCTAACATTCAAAATGAAAATATTTTAAAATATTTACATGTGATATGAAAAGTGAATTATATTATTTACAAAATTGAAAACATTGTTGTTTTATCGGTATTTATAAACAAACCATTCAAGGTTGCTATGTGATAAGTGTTCTGCAATGAGGAGTCGAACAGACACTGTTGTCTTCTTGAACATCCTTTCTTGTGAGATAACATTCCATTTTTGAAACAGCTTTGCCCTCTCCACATCTTCATAAAAATATTGATCAAATGTATCTTTATATGAATCAGCATTTTCTTTATACCACAAAATTCCTGACTCCAGCTCTTGTCGTATACCTGTGGTATTATTAGACATGTAACTTGCTCTTTGGTTGATATCCTTTTCTAAGAGATAGTTTCGCATTGTTATAAAACTTTTTCCCAGCTTGTGTTGATTCATTCTCAAAACTTGCATCCTACAATTATCCCACCACATAGACAGGTTTTGTGTGAAATTTGGTTTAATTGCCTCAGGGTTAAAAAGAAGCAAATGTTTCACCATTAATTTTATGGTATCTTCATACCTCTGGATATTGGTAGAGATTCCCCAATGTTCCATAAATTGAACTAAATCAATATCACTTACAAGTCTCAGTAAGCTTATTAATTTAGCATTCAACATACCTATAGATTTCCATGGAAAAAGAGCAGCTAAAGTAGTTGATTTGACTCCTAGGTTATCTCTGACATCTACCTCAGCGCCACCCTCAATTAGAAAATTGACAATATTCGAATCAGAAAACATGATTGCATATAAAAAAGGTGTTAAACCTCGATTTTCTCTAGCATTGATATTAGCACCAGAAATTATCAACATTTTCGCGTTAGTTAAGTTATTTGTTTTAACTGCTTCCATTAATGGAGTGACACCATCACTATTTATAGAATTAACGTCAAATCCTGATTTAATGAAGTATTCAAGAAATTTGGGATTCCCGCTTACTGCAGCATAAAAGAATGTTGAATTTCCAAATCCTACATGTTTAGTGTCGGCCCCAGCATCTACTAAACAGTGAAAATTTTCTATTTTTCCTTTCAAGATAGCAATTTTTAAGGGAGTAAAATAATTATGGGTATGGCCTTGGATATCTGCCCCTTTATCTATAAAGAGTTGAAGCAATTCCCTGTCATCAATTATTTCAACTAATTCTCCAAAGGGTGTTTTTCCGAAAGAATTAGAAATATTCACATCTGCACCAGTTTCAACGAGTTCACAAATTAAATTTCTATATGTCTGATGTATATCAGTATTCTTTGGAGTATCCTTCCTAATGTAAGCCAATTTTGAAATTGCTGCATACAGTGGGACCTTATCTGTATTGTCTTTTATATTTACATTGGCTCCTGCAGAAACAAGATAACGTGCAATAGATATTTTATTATGTTTAATAGCGTAATGTAACGGTGTTTCTTGTGCTCGGTTCTGGGAGTTAATATCGGCCCCTGATTCTACCAAATATTGTACAATATCTTGAATGCCTCTTTTTACAGCCAAATGTAATGGAGTATTTTTATAATTATTTTTTAGGTTAATATCTGCGCCTGCTTCAATAATGGCTTTAACCCTGTCTAAATTGTCACTCTTAATTGCCAAATGTATATCCATATATAATTTTAATTCAAATATTAGCACTTACAAATCTATTAATTTCGTGAAGCACAGATATCTGGAGCGTGTACTGAAAAAATAGCAATATAGTTCAAATAAATAAGTAAATAATAATAAAGATATGAAAAAAATGGGTCAAATATTATTAAATTATTTTAATGTAATTTATAAACTTCTCTAATTTTTTTAATCTATTATATATATATTTATCACGCCTGAACCCACTCTGAATATTGTGGCCACCACGACTGCAACCAACATGCCACACTACATTCATGGAACAGGATAACAACTCTACCTTACAACATATATATATTTATTTAAAATATTTTATTTTAAAGTTCTGCCTCAATAAAGAAGCAATAAATTTGTTGTTAAAATTTATGACAATTTCATATATTTTGGACACTACTTAAGGTGAATAATCAATTTAACAAATCATTATATTTCATTAAATTTTTTACAGTATAAATTAACAAAAACAACTTTTCAAAAACAATTTGAATGTTTTAAAGCAAAATCGCTATTTTACAACTGTTTATACTGAATATATGTATGTGAATATCTATATGTACTAAAAATTTCCTCTCCTTTCAAAAATATACTAAAACAATGAATTTTGTTTCTCACTCCAATATAAAATTAATGAGTTTATTGATGGTACATCAATTTCATTCTTCCAAAACTTTAAGATATATAAATATCATATATTTCTGGAATATTTATCCAATATGAATGGTATTCTATATCAATTGATATAGTTTGATCTTAAACACCTATTTCTTACATTTAACCCATAAACATTCATACTGTGAATAAATGTTGTGTATAAACTAATTTTCTTATTTCTTCCATGGAAATTATTTTTAAAAATATTGCTTCATAATGTTTTATATATGCCCCTAATATTTATTAATTGATTTAATATTGTTCTATTAAGGTGTAATATATCATATTTTCATTTAACAAATCATATTTTGATATTTTCATATCAAATTAGATTTCAAAAGGCCGGTAGAAGAAAAACATATTTTATTCGAATATTTTGAAAGATTGCTTTCTCTTTATCAATTTATTGTAAAAAAAAAGTAATTCGCGAATTTCATGTTTGCTTGAATTGTTTCCATGTATCTTGAAAAATAACTGCCACCCTCTTATTGATCACTAACCTAAGTCTAGTATTCCTATATAAAATCTCTTCAAATAAATAAATCTGCCAGGCGCCATTTTATGAATTGGGTCTTTTATTTGTTTATAAATAGTTACTAGCGGACGTACCCGGCTACGCCCGGGTTTTACCCGAGTAAAAGTTTGTCTAACGAATCTCTCGATAAAGTGAACATTTTTTTCCCGGTCCCTTGAAAAATACTCGATAAGTTGAATAAAATCAATATTAATTGGTTCCCTCGGTAATTGGAAGTTAAAGGAATATTATCTTGCCTTTGAATTGTATCATTATTCTTGTCTCAAATAAATTGCCGTGTCATCCTGAATTTTGTCTTTCCTAATTTTCTACATTACAAAATCATCGTATCATCATGATAATATTTAGAGCAGATTGTTGAATTATAACAGATAAATTAGAATATTTATCTTGATTATTTCTAGGCGAAAAGTTATTTCAAAAATTTTATTTGCTAGAAACCTTCCCAGCACTATACTAAATAACTTCCCAAAGTTTCATGGCGATCCAATGAGTGGTTTGGTCAGGCATAAAGGACAAACAAACAAACAGACACACACACATACATTCATTTTTATATATATAGATATAAACTTTCCTATAAATATTCTCTGAGTAATAGTGAACTCACATCTAAATGAGCTAAATAAACATTAAGGTTTAAGCTACTTCTTACTTTATAAATTATTACTTGCGTTGGGGGTTGTTGAAAGTAGCAATTCTGGATGTTTCTATGATACAATACTCTTGTGTTTGCATAGAATTTCAGTATTGTCTATGCAAATTGACATCTCTGCCTATATATCGCGGCCTTGTTGGATTGTTGGTAGGCTAGCGGTTGAGTGAATAGGGCAGGCCGGCGTGAGCTGCTTATGTGCATATAATTTGATCTCTTTGTCCTTCTTCTTTTATTATTTTATACGTTTAGGTAATAAAGGATCTTTCTCTTTTTCTATGAATCTATAATATTTCCTTACAAGGGTTTGTGTGTGGCCGGGTAGAATATATCTCTATAAGGGACGAGTGGGTAACACCCTCGATTCCCTACAGGCATGAACAGGGATCGAATCCCGCGTTAACATTTTGTTTAATATGTGTATAGCCTTTACATATTAATCCTTTCATTTAATATGTATAGATGGCGCGTTATTGCTTTGTGTTAATATATGCCTAACTGACCTTGTCTTTATTGTTTGCGGAAGAGCATTGCTCGATGCAAATATTTGAAAGTAATTTTATTGTCCTATAAGCTTATGTCCATAGTTTTCTTGAAAACCATTTCTGAGATTCCACCCTTCAGTGCTGCGTATATAAGCAGAATCGTCCAATACAGTATTAGAGCTCTGAGAAGGGGTCTGGTGAATTAAATTGGCGAAACCGCTGGGAGGGTTCACCACTGATGAGCCAAGCGCTCCCAATATATTTTTTCATCGCAATAAGGACAGTAGAAGTTTGTATTGTGTATAAAAGAAACATTCGCGCTTTCAAATCCTTTCATTTTATATGTATAGATGGCGCGTTATTGCTTTGTGTTAATATCATAAACTAGGTTGCTCTTTTTGAGCGGTACCTAATAAAGTTATTTTGGAACAGGATGAACAAGAAGGCGCTATTTTTTTATTTGGACTTCCAATGGCATTGTAAATAAAACCAACAACACTTAGGGTAGAAGGAAAGCTGTGTAATTGGCTACTTCTGTAAGCTCCAGGAACCACTGGTTTATCTAAATTATAATAAATTATCTACTAGAATATTTAAATTAAATGAGAGACAGTTTCTTGAGATGAGTTTCCAACATTGCAGAGAAACTAGCCACAAATTTGCAATATATCAACCCCAAGTGTACATTACAATAATATAAACAATAAATATCAAAGGTTATTCATTGAAGCACTATTATCAATAAAATATTGTAACCTAGAAAATTAACAAAAGATAGAGGCTGCTTGGCCGGCATTCATAGTTATTAAAATCGAAGATACTTTAGGCAGTAAATATTTTCACTACAGAATGACATGGAAATTTATTTAAAGCTAAAAACAAAATAAAGATTTTAAGATAAGCAATGAGGGAAGTTTCCAGAGTAGTTAAATGAATACATTTCTATATTTCTTTTTAAATCTTATGCATGGTACAAAGTCAAGCCGGAAACAGTTGGGAGTTACGAATCGATTTTTTCTGCGATTGTTCAAGCGTCTAAATTAGTTAGAAATCCCAATATTCAGGTCCTATTTAAAACCTCCTTGGAATTACAAGCACATATCTGTCAGAAGCCAATAAATATTATAATATATCTGTTATTATAGAGTAATCTGATTTCAATATCATCACGCATATATTTATATTCATTACTAGACGAATGACCAGGGCAACGTCCGGGTTTACCCGATTAAATGTTTTATTCAAACACTATTCGTTACAATTATAAATTGGCGCCGTGGATGTCACTCTTGTGAAACGTCCCGCTCCAAACTTTACAGTCAGATTAGTTACGATATAAATCTTCAAATCGAGCGAGCGTCTATAAATATTTCGATTTAGATCAAGTATTCTAATTAGTAAGCGAACTATTATTAATAAAATTTTGAAAAGATTTCGATTGTAAACGTATTTATAACCTTGATAGAGGGCGCTGTTCGTGAGCTAAGTAGAATAATTTGAATATATAGTTTTAATATTTAATTTATATATAATTTATATATAATATATAGCCTAGTGGTCATGGCATCTGCCTGGTAAGGGGAAGGTCGTGGGTTCGATTCCCATCCCTTGACACTTTTTTTATTTTATCCATTCTGACCAAAATCTATCCGTGAACTTCACACAGACAGAATAAGGCAATTATATAAGTAGAGTAATTAATAATAATAATAATTATCATTAGAGAGAGAGAGAGAGAGAGATAATGATAATGATCATAATGATGATGCGCGCGTTGATGACCAAAATCTATCCGTGAACTTCACACAGTGAACTTCACACAGACAGAATAAGGCAATTATATAATCATTATATATTTTATAATATGATAATATAGGGCCACACATTTAACGACACCGTTATAAATAATTTCCCTTTGTCAATAATATTTCTTTCATTACTTATAACTAAAAAATTGTACCCTCAACAATAAATCTTTACATGTCTCTCTCTCTCTCTCTGTAACTTTTATATATAGTTCACAATAAATTTAGGGGTCTTCAAACCAAATGTAAAGAGACCTATTTCAGTTTGACTTTAGCTTATGTCGCCTCCCGCCTCTTATAAGGAGTGACCAATCCGCCGCGAGCAGACTTCTATCTATTTAAGGCCTAATCCCCAGTGATAACGATTTTTGAAAAATATTTTAATTAACTTTATTCATTTTTCAGTCACTTTATAAATTTTGTAATCAATTTGCTCTTAGGAGTCTGAAAATTTGTACACCTTTTCGAATCTGCTGATAATTCAGGTTGACTAATTTTCAGACTTCTGGTTGGTCAGATATTTGGGAACGGACTAATTTCCGAATTGTGTTTCAAATTTTATAATTTAATTTTAATATGATTTTTTTACAGACCACATGGAGGTTTTAAATTTTGAACACTAGCTCATTCCAACTAAAATACAGGTGTACAAATTTTCAGACATCTGGATGGCGGTTAAAACATTTGGAAGTAGCGTCTTCAATGAATATTCAAGACTTTAAAAAATGCAGGTTTTTATCTAGTCATTGGAATAAAAAGCAGAAATCTGTTTGAAATATATTGTGACGAAGAAATATTTTATTATTTAATTTAATATTATTCAATGAAAATATATTCAACAGATTAAAAATATATATATTAATCTGTATTTGTGAAATCACCTTTAAAATATTTCTTTGCTTGCTTGCTTAAGGTTCTCTAGCGGTATATAATTTGGGGGGGCTGACCTGTTAATAATTGTCGACTCGTCGCTGTGACGTCATCAATAAATACCTTTACACCTTAGGATATTTCAAGGCTTGATTTCTACGCTACAATATCTATTTATCTGGTATAATTAAGTGATTTGTTGTCAATATCATCATACACACATTTATATTAAATACTAGCGGACCCGCCCGGCTTCGCCCGGGTTTTACCCGAGTAAAAGTTTGTCTAACGAATCTCTCGATAAAGTGAACATTTTTTTCCCGGTCCCTTGAAAAATACTCGATAAGTTGAATAAAATCAATATTAATTGGTTCCCTCGGTAATTGGAAGTTAAAGGAATAGTATCTTGCCTTGGAATTGTATCATTATTCTTGTATGGATGTACCCGGCTTCGCCCGGGTTTTACCCGAGTAAAGGTTTGTTTAACGAATCTCTCGATAAAGTGAACATTTTTTCCCGGTCCCTTGAAAAAATACTCGATAAGTAGAATAAAATCAATATTAATTGGTTCCCTCGGTAATTGGAAGTTAAAGGAATAGTATCTTGCCTTTGAATTGTATCATTATTCTTGTCTCAAATAAATTGCCGTGTCATCCTGAATTTTGTCTTTCCTAATTTTCTACATTACAAAATCATCGTATCATCATGATAATATTTAGAGCAGATTGTTGAATTATAACAGATAAATTAGAATAATTATCTTGATTATTTCTAGGCGAAAAGTTATTTCAAAAATTTTATTTGCTAGAAACCTTCCCAGTACTATACTAAATAACTTCCCAAAGTTTCATGGCGATCCAATGAGTGGTTTGGTCAGGCATAAAGGACAAACAAACAGACATACATTCATTTTTATATATATAGATATTAACAGTAATTAAACGTAACAGTAAGAAAATGTTGATTTTAAAATATTTTAATTTTAAAATATTTTAATTTTTTCATATTTTAAATATGTAAATAGTCTCTTAAGAAAGACCACCTAAAAACATGAATCAACTTGTTTCTCCTGTTGGTGGTCTCTCATTGAAGATTCTAATTGCTATTAAAGAATCTCTAATAGACCTTTAATAAGAGACTGCCTCTTGGAGAGACGGTGTAGCTACGAAATGGATATTCCCGGCTTCGCCCGGATTTTACCCGAGTAAAGGTTTGTCTAACGAATCTCTCGATAAAGTGAACATTTTTTCCCGGTCCCTTGAAAAATACTCGATAAGTTGAATAAAATCATTATTAATTGGTTCCCTCCGTAATTGGAAGTTAAAGGAATAGTATCTTGCCTTGGAATTGTATCATTATTCTTGTCTCAAATAAATTGCCGTGTCATCCTGAATTTTGTCTTTCCTAATTTTCTACATTACAAAATCATCGTATCATCATGATAATATTTAGAGCAGATTGTTGAATTATAACAGATAAATTAGAATATTTATCTTGATTATATCTAGGCGAAAAGTTATTTCAAAAATTTTATTTGCTAGAAACCTTCCCAGTACTATACTAAATAACTTCCCAAAGTTTCATGGCGATCCAATGAGTGGTTTGGTCAGGCATAAAGGACAAACAGACATACATTCATTTTTATATATATAGACTGGACGAATAACCCGGCTTCACCCGAGAATTGCCCTGATTGCAACTTCCTTCATTCTGGAAGTACAATAATAATAAATAGTAGAAGTGCCATAGAATAGCGAGTATATAGCAGAATACAGAAGTAACACATAAACCACAGGCAAAAAGTGTGTGTGACCGCAAAAATTGTGTATTATATTAGTGTTTAGGTATTTGATTTAATTATTCTTTACAATCAATTTAGTTGTTTAAAAATCAATACAGTTTAATAGTTGTCAGCTTTTTCACTCAAACCTCAGGTATCCGCCCCAGCGCATTGACTCTTGAAATTGTATTAATTGATTACGTGACAGCCATGGATCTTTACTGCAATGCCCATCTTTTCAGTAAGAAAAAAAAAATAGGTTCAAAAAATTAATCCAAAATACTGGCATGTAAATATTTTTCTGCAAAAAATAAAAGAGCACATGGAAATTAAGCAAACATATGTATTTCCTAATGACTGCGACTGTATTTTAAACGATTTAAAAAAGAGTTAAAAAAAAAAAACAAATACCAGAATAAAAAGGAATAAAAAATACAAAAGACATTATTTACATACAGTAACGCTTTTTTTTAATTGCATTGCGTTCACTTAGCGTTACTTAGTAATATAAATTCTCTCTCAATATTCAATACTTTTTTAACTAGCGTATAAAAAGATTTATAAAAAAAAGTACAAAGCAACTTTTAAAAAATGCAGAACGCTCATTATTCACTTAATTAGCATGGTGTTGTATTTCGTCTCGTATTTATTCCACATAAAAAAAGTTCTTCGAATGAAAAAAAAATACTAATCAAAATGTAGCCGAAAATTTTCCTCAGGTTTATAAAAAGCGACATGCTAAATTCGGTACCAATTGGTTCAGCAGTTTTTGAGATAATCGGGAAACAGACATTGACTTTTATATATAAAAAGATACCTACACATAAGTCACAACTTTTGTAAATTTATATGAGTAAAATTCTAACCACAGAGGTTTAGAAATGACTATCGTTCTAGAACCGCTCGTGTGTAGTACGGGATAATGATCTAGTTCTTAATATTCATATAAACCATGTAAAAGTCTGGTATTTTATGCTGTTTCATTACTGATACCAATGCAAGTTTACAAAATTTCACGCTTTTAGGTTACTGTAGTAGCAAAGTATAGATTAGAGAAGAACCATTATATATATTTATCAAATGAAGCTGTTTATGTGGTGTAAAGAGCGGTCATCATTCTAAAAAAATGTGGTCAACAAAGAACTAAATTCCATGCTTCCTTTCAATTTTTGTTATCGATTTTGATATAAATCCAGACAACAGTATTAAATTGGTATACTCGTTCAAAACAGCAAACAAAACAAGAGTAATAAATATCAAACTTTTAGGTGACTGTGTTTAGATGAAGAAAATAGGCGCAGCTGTTTCTGTAGCGTAATGAGCGGCTGATAACATGAATAGTCAACCTTCCAAGAAGAAACCTTGGTTATTTAGGCGACTAAAGCTAGCCAGATTTTTACGCGTGTAAATTTCTGGATTGCCTCAGACTGCCAATTGACTCTTTCTGTCATAAGCAGTTCACCCCACTATATACATGATTTTCAACACTGCTCTGTCTAAAGTCACAGTGGTTTTCATGGAAATGAACTAGCAGAACAAAGCCCGCTGCACCTTCTAACTTAAATACAGTCTTTCAAAATCTTTCCATTAAACGTTGTCCACAATAAAATAACTCAGATCATACAAAATCTATTGATAGACCTATACATTAAGAATTATACACACATCAAAATCTCATAATATTTATGCCAAGAAAATATTTATTTTCCCCATACTTCTAAGAATCTAACAAGAGTACACTTCAACAACCATCCTAACTGGACATGGCCACACACAAGTATACTCAGCGAAATTTTGAAAGAGGATCGATTTATCCCAACTGCTAGAATAAAGACCAAACTGTGAGTCATCTCCTCTTTATCTGTTCGGCTTTCTGATAACAAAGTAATCAAAAGGCCACTCTCCTATGAAAAATATATCTTAACCTGGTATCAATTTATTTTGTGAAACAAGTTTTTTTTAATTTTTTTTTTTTTTGAAATAAAATAATGGATATAGTAATACACTGTCACCACAAAGGCATTAAAATTATGACTAATTATATTTCACATTAGAAATCGTGTTAAAAGTATAACCATTTTTGAATGAAAGCGAGTTTAAAGAATTTCACTCTTGTTAATAGATAAAAATTAAAGATATTTTATTGATAAAACCCTTCGTCCTTCAGATAACAACAGCTAATCATGAGTTTGTTTATATCTCGCGTCAGCCAATTAGGAGGTTTGTTTCAGATCTGGGCAAAATGTCAGACAATAATAGCCCGTAAGTAGCTTGCCCTGTGTGTAATTTGAAGTGTTAAATAATCCAGTATATATATATATATCTTTTATAGCTTATATAATTTACAAATTTTCTGTTGCTTAAAATCAAAATGATCAATATACAATTTACATGTGATATGAAAAGTAAATTTTATTATTTACACAAAAAATTAAAATAATTGCTGTTTTATCAGTATTTATAAACAAAATATTCAAGGTTGCTATGAGATAAGTTTTTTGCAATGAGGAGTCGAGCAGTCACTGTTGTCTTCTTGAAAATCCTTTCTTGTGAGATAACATTCCATTTTTGAAGCAGCTTGGCCCTCTTAAAATCTTCAGAAAAATATTCTTTGAACATATCTGCATATAAATCAGCATTTTCTTTATACCACGACCTTCCTGACTCCAGCTCTTGTCGTATACCTGTGGTATTATTAGACATGTAACACGCTCTTTGATTGAGATCCTTCTCCAAGAAATAGTTTCGCATTGTTATAGAACTTTTTCCCAGCTTGTGTTGATTCATTCTAAAAACTTGCATCTTACAATTATCCCACCACATAGACAGGTTTTGTGTGAAATTTGGTTTAATTGCCTCGGAGTTAAAAAGAAGATAATGTTTTCCTATTAATTTTATGATATCTTCATACTTCTGGATATTGGTAGAAACTTCAAAATATTGCATAAATTGAACTAAATCGATATCACTTGCATGTCTCAGTAAGATTTTTAAATAAACCTTCAACATACATCTAGATATCCATGGAGAAAGAGCAGCTTGAGAAGTTAATTTGACTCCAGAGTTATCTCTGACATCTACCTCAGCGCCACTTTCAATTAGAAACTTGACAATATTCGAATCAGAATACTTGATTGCATATGATAAAGGTGTTAAACCTCGATTATATCTAGCATTGATATTAGCACCAGCAAATAACAACATTTTTGCGTTAGTTAAGTTATTTGTTATAACTGCTTGCATTAATGGAGTGACACCATCAATATTTCTAGAATTAACGTCAAATCCTGATTTAATGAAGTATTCAAGAAATTTGGGATTCCCGCTTTCTGCAGCATAGAAAAATGTTGATTTTCCAAAACTTACATGTTTGGTTTCGGCCCCGGCATCTACTAAACAGTAAAAATTTTCTATTTTCCCATTCATAACCGCCCTTTTCAAGGGAGTAATCGCATGATGGTTTTCAGCTTGGATATCTGCCCCATTATCTATAAAGAGTTGAAGCAATTCCCTGTCATCAATTATTTCAACTAATTCTCTAAAGGGTGTTTCTTCGAAGGAATTAGAAATATTCACATCTGCACCAGCTTCAACAAGTTCACAAATTAAATTTCTATATGTCAGATGTATAGCAGTATTCTTAGGAGTATCCTTCTTAATGCTATCGAAAAATAAAATTACTGCATACAGTGGGACTACACCTTTTTTATCTTTCAAATTTACATTGGCTCCTGCAGAAACAAGATAACGTGCAATAGATATTTTATTATGTTTAATAGCGTAATGTAAGGGTGTTTCTTGTGCTTGGTTCTGGGAGTTAATATCGGTCCCTGATTCTACCAAACATTGTACAATATCTTGAAATCCTCTTTTTACAGCCAAATGTAATGGAGTATTTTTATAATTATTTTTTAGGTTAATATCTGCGCCTGCTTCAATAATGGCTTTAACCCTGTCTAAATTGTCATTCTCAATTGCCAAAAGTATATCCATATTTAATTTAAATACAAATATTAGCACTTACAAATCTATTAATTTTGTGAAACACAGATATCTGGAGCGTGTACTGAAAAAATAGCAATATAGTTCAAATAACTAAGTAAATAATAATAGTGATATGAAAAAATGGGTCAAATAATATTAAATTATTTTAATGTTATTTATAAACTCCTCTAATTTCTTTAATCTTTTATATTTATATATATCACACCTGAACCCTCTCTGAATAATTTGGCCACCACGATTGCAACCAACATGCCACACTACATTCATGCAACAGGATAACAACACTACCTTACAACATATATATATATATATATATATATATACATTTATATAAAATATTTTATTTCAATGTTTTTTTTTCCTTAATAAAGCAGAGCAATAAATTAGTTGTGAAATTCTATGACAATTTCATATATTTTTGACACTACTCAACGTGAATAATCAATTTAACAAAGTATCATATTTCATCAAATTTTTACAGTATAAATTAACAAAAGAAACTTTTCAAAAACAATTTAAAATTTTAAAGCAAAATCGCTATTTTACACATGCTTATACTGAATATATGTATATGAATATCTATATTGAGTCTATATATATTGGGGTCCAAATGGCTATACCTATTGGACTGTCCTCATTAAATGGCACTGCTCTATTGAGAATCTACTAAGAAATAAACCAGACTGGAAACACTTGGTGAACTGGTTCACTAAGGCTACCAAGATCTAAACCGCAGGAGAGCCCAGGTAGTTGGCGATCTATGAATACGCTCCAGGAGTTACCTGTGTTACCCAGTTGTTACTACTATATATTGGGGTCCAAGAATAGTTGCGCTCCGAGAGTTATTGGGGTAAAATAGATTTTGAAAAATTAGGTTAAGCATTTAATATGTTAAACTTTTTGCTTATATTAATGTACATTTTGGTAAATTAGAAATACATTAGTGAAATATATAGTTTTCCACTACTCTCTTTTTTCAACTTTATTAAGGTGAAGATTTATAAAGCTTTAGAACTGAATTTTGTTGTAGACCTGTTATTTAAACAGGCTAATATTCTAGTATTATTATAATAATGCCTTATTGATAAACACAATTCGACATAATACATCGCATTTCATGACCTCAGAATAAGCAAGTCATTCTGACACTTGACCAATTGTTACACCAGGTTGCGGCTTGGCAGACTCTTCAGCCATGATTCTCTCCTGTGCTGGGTCTTGCATCTTACCAGAGCGTGTTTCAACCATCCTACAAATTTATATAAGGGAATAATGAGATAAGTCTACTTTAAGTAGCCTCCAGAATCATTTATTTATTTTCTCACATCAAAGAGAGCAGTGAAGTCACAAGTGTACCTAAATACAAATGATGATAATATAAAAATAATCTGTTTTAAATAAATATCATTCTAGTATTATTATAATAATGCCTTATTGATAAACACAATTCGACATAATACATCGCATTTCATGACCTCAGAATAAGCAAGTCATTCTGACACTTGACCAATTGTTACACCAGGTTGCGGCTTGGCAGACTCTTCAGCCATGATTCTCTCCTGTGCTGGGTCTTGCATCTTACCAGAGCGTGTTTCAACCATCCTACAAATTTATATAAGGGAATAATGAGATAAGTCTACTTTAAGTAGCCTCCAGAATCATTTATTTATTTTCTCACATCAAAGAGAGCAGTGAAGTCACAAGTGTACCTAAATACAAATGATGATAATATAAAAATAATCTGTTTTAAATAAATATCATAGAATATAAAAATAAATAAATATATAATTTAAAATTCAAATATATTAAAAATAATATAAGAAATACGCCATTAATCATGATGTAACACTTCCCCCTCTCCAGAGGTCGTCACGTCCTCGTGATTGACCTCATCAATTCTTTCAAAATAGGGTTTGATTCTTGAGACATGGACAATCAATGGGTCTTGGCCAGGATTATCTTTTGGTTCAATTAAGTAATTTACGTTGGACAGCTTCTTTAATATTTTATATGGGCCAAAATATTTTCTCAGTAGTTTCTCACACTTTCCTATTTTCCTAATTGGTGTCCAAACTGCTACTAATTCTCCTGGTTCGTAGCTTCTTTCCATGTGTTTCTTGTCATAGTTCTTTTTCATTCTTTCTTGAGTCTTTATTGTGTTGTTAATAACTAATTTTCTTGTTCTGTTTATTTTGTCTAAGTGATGTTTTATGTATTCATCATAATCATCCTTGTCAATGTCCACCGAGATATTCCTGTCGTCCAAAAGAGACGTGGGTTCTCTTCCAAACATCAGGAAAAAGGGAGAATATCCTGTGGTTTCCTGAATTGTAGTATTGTAAGCGTGAGTGATGAATGGGAGTATTTCGTCCCAATTCTTCTGATCAGTGTTCACATACATACTGAGCATATTGATCAATGTTCTATTTAACCGCTCTGTCAATCCATTAGTCTGGGGATGATAGCTCGTTGTGAAGCAATGTTTAATCTTGCACGTTTTCATCACCTCTTTCATTAAATTACTGGTAAATTGAGAGCCTCTGTCACTAATAAGATATTGTGGGGCTCCGTGCCGAAGAAAAATATCCTCTACTAGAAATTTTGAAACTTCTTTCACTGTTGCTTCCGAGATTGCTTTTGTTTCTGCATATCTAGTGTAGTAGTCCGTCAGCACGATTATCCATTTTTTCCTGTTTTTCGTAGATGGCAATGGACCAACAAAGTCAATTCCAATTCTTTCGAAAGGAAAGTTGGCTGGGGGAATGGGCTGTAGTAGTCCAGAAGGTAATTGGTTTGAGCCTTTTCTACTTTGGCAAAGGTGACACGTCTTAACAAACTCTGAGACATCCTTTAGCATGGATGGCCAAAAGTATTTACTCTTTATTCGGTACATGGTTCTGGCGACACCCAGATGGCCATTCGACATATGATTGTGATATTCTTTCATAATTTCTCTCTTTTTCTTCTCTGGAACCACAAGCAACCACGCCCTGCCTTCAGGGTTCGGGTTTTTCTTAAAGAGGCATCCATCTTCTACTTTAAGGTTTTGCGCAATTGATCGCCTGCTTCCATTAAGGTTTTTCTTAACACTTTCGATAAACTTATCCTCTTCGTCTGTTATTTGATTTAAAAATAGCCTTTCAAAATCCTAATCCCAATCAGTTTCTTGTAAGGGTCCCCTAGATAAGCCATCGGCGTCCAGATGCTTCTTTCCTGATTTATGTATTATATCGAAGTCATATTCTTGAATTTTCAATGCCCATCTTGCCAATCGACCTGTTGGATCCTTCAAGTTTTTGAGCCAGCATAAGGCGTGATGGTCTGTTACTATTTTAAAGTGTCTTCCATAAAGGTAGGGTCGTAATTTTGACATTGACCAGACAACGGCCAGACATTCTTTTTCAGTGGTTGAATAATTTTGCTCCGCTTTACTTAGGGTACGACTCAAATATGAGATCACCTTCTCTTCACCACCGATGTCTTGGACAAGTGTTGCACCTATGCCGATGTTGGACGCATCAGTATGAACATAAGTAGGTGCATTTGGATTGAAGTGACCTAAAATTGGTGGACTTAATAGTGCTGTTTTTAGGGTTTGAAACGCTTCCTCTTGTCTTTCTGTCCAGGTAAATGATACACTTTTTTTTATAAGGTTGGTCAAAGGGTCAGCAATTTTTGAGAAGTCTTTGATAAATTTTCTATAATATGAACACATTCCCAAAAAGGATTGTACTTCTTTGACCTTTTTGGGCCGAGGAAAATTTCTGACAGCTTTGATGTTATGTTCCGCGGGTTTTATACCATGTTTGCTCGTTATATAGCCGAGAATCTCCAATTCTTCAAAAGCAAATCGGCATTTTTTGTCGTTTAACCTTAAATTAGATTCACGAAAACATCTAAAAACAGCTTCAAGTCTTTTGAGGTGCGTTGGAAAATCCGGGCTATATATGATAACATCATCCAGATAACACAAACAAATTTGCCATCTCAGGTTTCCAAGCATATTCTCCATATTTCTCTCAAAGGTAGCAGGCGCGTTACAAAGTCCAAAAGGCATCACGTTGAATTCATATAATCCATGCGCTGTAGTGAAAGCTGTTTTCTCTTTGTCTCTTTCTTCGACTTCAACTTGCCAATATCCAGATCTGAGGTCTATTGCTGAGAAGTGTGTAGATCCTTGGAGAGTATCCATAACTTTGTCTATTCTAGGGATCGGATAGACATCTTTCACTGTCACATTATTCAGTTTTCTGTAGTCCACACAAAATCTGTATTTACCATCTCGCTTCTTGACCAATATTACTGGAAAAGACCAGGGGCTAGAAGATGGCCTAATTATGCCTTCTGTAAGCATCTCGTCAATTTGCTCTTTTATAATATCTCGTTCTTTAGCACTTACCCGGTAAGGCTTGTGTTTAATTGGCTTCGCGTCTTCTGTGTCTATCCGATGTTTTGCCAAATTGGTTCTCCCTAATCTCGACGAAAAATATCTCCATACCTTTCTAAAACTTGTTTTAACTCCTTCTGTTCCTTCGGTGAAAGATTTTCGTTTATTTGGAATCTAGGTTCTTCGTTCTCTTCTACCTCTCTTTCTCGACTCACATTTATTTTCGCTGGACTACTTCCAAAAGCCAATGTTTGGTTTTTCATTATTTTTAACGGTCGAGGATACGGATTAGTTATCCAGATTTGTGTTTCCCTATTTATAACATTGATCAAGCTTCTTGCTAGACGAAGTCCATTTGTTTGAAACATTTTGCTGCTCTCCTCGATAATATATTCTCCATCCTCTGTTTCTACCAATGCCTTGATCAATTTAATGGAACATTCCGGTACAATGGAATCCTTGGCACTCTTTATTTTCAACATTTCAAAATTGATTTCGTCATGATTATTCGTCAAATCGTATTTTATAGTTTCTTGCTTACAATCTATTTTTGCGTTCATTTTCTTAAGGAAATCTCTCCCAAGAATTAATGTCCGTAAATGCGTTTTCAATATCACAAAGTTGTGTGATAATGTTTCGTCTCATCAATTTTTATATTTAAAAATATACTTCCTACCATGTCCAATTTTTTTCCATCGGGTCCTGCACAAATTTTTGCGAGTTTATTTATACCATGGCCTGTAACGAGGGCCGTTCTGAGGTCGACCACTGAGAGGTCAGCACCTGTATCAACCAAAGCTTCAAAAGTCCCTATCTTGTCCACATTAATTTTCAATTTGTATTTAGGGTCCAACTTCTTGATTCCGTTTATGGTCGACTTGCTTTGATTGACAGATTCAGGCGCGACGCTTAGTTTAAATCTTCCAACACGGAATATCTATTCCGGGTAGGAATATTTGTCTGTGTGCTATGACATACATCAGCATAAAGCCGAGGTCCTGATTTCTCTGATATTTCATTCATTTGGCATTTCTCTTCGACCTTCTCTTGGGTATCTGCTGGATCCTCTTCTAGGATTCTCTCCTAATTCCTTCAAGATCATTTTCTTTAAAATATGTAAATATGTTATTTGTTTAATTTTTACAGGCTTTTAATGGCCAATATTTTAAACTGCGTCTATATGTACCTACTTGATATACACTCATGGACAAAATTAAGGAAGTGAAAAATCTTTTATGTCGCGAGTCGTCTGTTTTTTTTTTTTTTAAGAGACAGAGGCAATTTTGTTCACCTTGGTTATCTCGTGTGTCTTTAATAAAGGTACTGTGTATCAAATATTTTTCAAGAGTTATCGTCTCTATCCCGATATACATGCTAAAAGGTACAACTTTCTTGAGTTTTGTTCATGAGTGTGTGTATAATTTTTATTAAACGTTTTTATTGAAAATGGGTTATAAAAAGTGGATTTAACATTAATAGTATATGACCTGGCTTCTCCCGTGTTCTTCTCGGAAGATCTTGTTCCTGCGTATTAAAAATGATGGTTTTGCTCCGCTTGTAATATCTTCTTGAGTGTATGATTCCTGAAATAATTTTGTTTTGTCCATCAAATATGATACAGCAATATCGCATAATAATTTACTAACTAAAATATAGGATATATTAGTTCAGTACTTGGTTAATTTAAATTTTCCTTGAATGAAAATGTGGCAAAATCCTCTTCGAGACTTAATATCCTGTCAAGATTTCAGCCAGATTGTTTTATGTTGAGGAAACGTATAAGGAACAAATAAAGGAATAACCTTTTTAGCTATAGATATATAAATATAGATTTGGTTAATTAAAATTTTCCTTGGATGAAAATGTGGCAAAATCCTCTTTGAGACTTAACTCAATATCCTGTTAGGATTTCAGCCAGATTGGTTTAATATTGAACAAACATATAAAGAACGAATAATTAAAAAATAAACTTTCATCTTTAGATAAATAAATATATAAACAATACTTAAAGTTACACCGCGTAAGTTTCTTTTTTTGTGAAAAATAAATATTTATTTCAAAGAGAAATATTTACTATTTCTAACTTTTTTGAATGAAGTATGAGAGGGTGAAAATATGAAGAGTAATGGCGAACGGAAAAATAAAAGTGTCCAGGGGCGGGAATCGAAGGGTAGCCTAGTGGAAATGGCACCTGCCCGGTAAGCAGAAGCTGTGGGTTCAAATCCCGCCCCTGGACACTTTTATTTTTCCATTCGCCATTACTCTTCATATTTTCACCCTCTCATACTTCATTCAAAAAAGTTAGAAATAGTAAATATTTCTCTTTGAAATAAATATAGATTTTTCACAAAAAAGAAACTTATGCGGTGTAACTTTAAGTATTGTTTATAATCACTCGCCGCAGTCCTTTATAATGAAATAAATATATATTAGTCATGTGTGTTTTAATATAAAATGGTTAAATTGGCCTTTGAACTTTCCTTTTATATTTATATTAACTGGCTTCGACCATGTTTAGTTCGATATGAATGTTTAACTGAAAGAATCGTGTTTATGGCTAATAAAATGAGGGATTTAGACCTAGAGCAGCAGCTTTACACACCCAAGATAGTGGACATTGCTGCTTCTGTGATAGAGATGCATGGAGACATCTGAGGCTCTTCATTGGACAAGACAACAACAACAACAAATGATGGATTTATTCTACTATTTCTATTTGGTTATTTGCCCAAATTTTAGTGCTGCATATAGAAGAGAGGATAATACAATTGAGTCCAGTAGTTTCAATGCTGTTCTTTCTTATTGAGGTCGTTTTTGATTTAGTCAGCATTTTCTATACTTCATTTATTGCAAGTATTGATTTATTTTTGAAATAGTGTGCAGCATGGCAGTTTGATTATTATCAAATAATAATTCTGCAGATCTTCATACAATGATGAAAGTTCTTATAAATGAGAGGGCTTGGCTCATCAGTGGTGCACCTTCTCAGCGGTTTCGCTGAATTAATCTTCTCTAATGATCCAAGCCCTCTAATTCAATATCTTTCACTATTACAGTGAGGTCTGTAGAGATATTATTTGATGCTGAAGATCAATTTGCGAAACTTCTAAGAGGTTTCACCAGTGATAAGCCAAGCCCTCTAATTCAATAACTTTCATCGTTGCAGTAAGGTCTGTAGAGATATTGTTTAATGATGAAGATTAATTTGCGAAACCTCTGAGAGGTTTCACCTGTGATGAACTAAGCCCTCTAATTCAATAACTTTCATCATTGCAGTAAGGCCTGTAGAGATATTATTTGATAATACTTATCATAAAAAACACATGAACAGAAACACACACACAGAAAACTACCTAAATATCACCAGAAGAGCTGTGAATGATGGTCACTGACAGATCAAATTGGTGAATATTTGTCACCATAGTGTCATCAAAATTCGAACTCGACTTGATGGATGCGCTGCCAATAAAAATCAACTAGGTAACCCAGGTAACACCTGGAGAGAGTATCCATAGATCGCCAACTACCCTGACTGTCCTGTGGTCTTGGTAGCCTTATTGAACCAGTTCACCAAGTGTTTCCAGGCCGGTTTTAATTTTTTAACTATATCACTCAAAATGAAATCCAAGACTGTAAAACATGGTAGATCAGGAAATATATATTGAAATAATATATTCTATATTATTATTATTATTGAGAGAGTTTAAAATATGAAACATATATCAAATATTTAATCCTTTATTAACTTTAATGTGGTTTAAGACTGGTACACCCCACCTTCGTTGAATGAGCTAATGTTCTAGACAGGGGGTTCGATGTAAGGGTGGTCTAAACCGTTGGTTTTCGACCGCTATGACCAAGGATCGAATTCCAATTTTTAAAAGTTGCTCCAATGGTCCCCGATTCTTGAAAAAGTTCAATCCCACCAGTGAGTGCAAGTAATCAAACGGGGGTCTGGCATATATCAAAGTGCAACTGTTTTTCACGTATATAGACATGTGGTGCACTTGCAGTAAAAGCAGTTGCCAACTTCTACCCACCATAGGCTGTACCATGTGTACTTGGGATTATAAAAAAAAATGTTCCAGACAAGATAGTGAGGTATATATTTTTCGAAGTTCTAATATAGTCCCAAATACGTCTTTATCATAATAGAGGTATTTAAAAGGGTATACACACAGTAGAACCTTCATGAGGGAACACTCCCTCCACAAAGGACAATTTTTCTCGCCAAAATGACAATTTTTAGTAATTGGCTTCTCTCTGTTAAGGGGATACTTTTCCCCAAAGAACACTTTAGCTCTGCAACTAGGTATTTTATGGATATATCTTAGCTCTTTGCATATTATAATTATTTGGAGAACAAAAATAAATTTTTGCTTTTCAAAATATTGAACGTGGGGTTTTTAATGGTATAACAACAGTAGAACTCCTCAAATTCGGAAAGCTTGGGGCGCAAGGTATTCCGAATTTGAGGATTTTCCGAATTTGAGAGAGTTAGATTTGTGAATATTTATGTGGCATAAATAGGCATTTAGATGACTGAGACAAAGATTTTGAAGCATATGAACAATTTTAGGTTGAATATTATATGTACATTACATAATTTTAATTACGATTTTTAATCAAATGTTCCTTGACTTTTATGAGTTTTGAGCATGAAACCGATGAAAAATAGTAAAATATTTTATTATGTATGTAATGCAATTGATGGCCAAGTAAGTTATGGCTTGGCAAAGAAGTTGCTGATTGTTGTCTGTTTCTTTGGCTTGTTTAACAAAGCTTCTTCTTCTCTCATAAGCATAGTTCGAAGACTATTGATGGTGCTGTAGCTTGCGAGCATTTCTGGTTCAGTGCACTTTTCCAAATATTTTAATGCAACATCCAAACTTTTCAACGCTTCGCATCTGGGAACATCCGGCTCCAAACTGTCTTCAGAAGTTGAGGAACTATCATCAGAACTGCTGATTTCCATTTTTTCACTCAAAACAGCTTCAACTATATCATCATTGCTAAGAACATTGTGACCTGGATCATCAAAGTCTATATCGATCCATTCATTAATGCTTTCTTGATTTACTTCAATTCTAGCTCTTTGAAATAATTGCTCCAGCCGTCTAATTTCTTGTTCATCTTCATCAGATTCATCCTCGGATAATTGTAATGCATCACCTGCTGTTTCCAAATCTGAATTATTTTTGTGTTCAAGCAAAATCTTCCATCCATTTCTTATTGTAGAAGATTTTAATTCATCCCAAGAATTTCCAAAATTGAATATCGCTTTCTTGATGTCGTACTTTTTTAAATTAGAAAAAGTTTGTTCACCCACAGAGTTATTTGGCTGATCTGCATCACTTGAAAATACTAAACAACTTTCTAACTGTCTTCGTTTATACAAACTTTTAAAGGCAACAATAACTCCCTGGTCCATAGGCTGCAATACAGATGTTGTATTAGGTGGTAAAAACTTGCATTTAATGTTGCCGTCATTACTGATCAGCTCTGTTGGATGAGCAGGAGAATTGTCAACAAGTAGTAACGCTTTTACTTGATCTGGAGCAACTCTTAACTTATTTTCTTGAAAATTGCGAACTTCGTTTATGAACCGTTTAAAAAACCATTCACTAAAAATGCTTTGATTAAACCAAGCCTTGTGTGAAGAATAGTAATGGACAGGCAATCGATCAATGATGTTTTTGATTGCTCTTGGACGTTTTGATTTTCCAACAACAGCCAAAACATTTTTATGTGAAACGTCTGCATTTGCACAAAGTAAAACAGAGAGTCGATCTTTGGATTGCTTATGACCACTAGCGCTGTTTGCATTTTTGACTTGAGAATTATCGGGTAATGACTTCCAGTAAACTCCTGTTTCGTCAGCATTATAAATTTGGAACTGTTCATACTTTTCGTCAGTCATTAGTTTTGACATCTTTTTCGGTAGAATCAACAAACTTTGTAAGTTTAAGCTCAGACTTTTTTATATCATAAACAGTTGTCTTAGAAATTTTATACTTTTGCATTATCGTTGTATAGCTTTATCCTTTTTTAATGTCACTAAGAACATCTAACTTTTCACCAAGCTTAAGAATTCGGTACTTGCCTCGTTTTTGCCGCTCCTCTTTGGATGCCATTTTGTTGAAGAACAAACTTGTAAATGCAAAAATTTGAGAGTTGAATAAAAGAATTTGAAACTTACAATGTCTGAAAATGTTTGATAATTTGAACTTTAGGTGAATCAACTTTGCAATAAAAAATGCGTGAATGGCTTATGACCTAATAATGCTGCCTTCTTATTGGACAATATCCTAAACTAAGCACAAAGGTCAAATGAAACTGTTGATTTATTTAAGCTTTTAAAAAAGGGGATAAACCCCTAATTAGCGATTATAAATAATCGGTAAAAGTAAATTAATTAAACACTTAAATTAAAAATAAATTACTAATAAAATTAAATTAAATAAAATAAAAGCAAAGCAAAAGTAAAAGTAAATAAAATAAAATAAAATAATGTTGAAATATCAACAAAATAAAAGCATGTGAAAATTGATTTTTTTGTATGTAAAAAAAACATTACAATACTTTCCGAATTTGGGAGTTTCCGAATTTCAGAATTTCCGAATTTGAGGAGTTCTACTGAATTTATATTCTAGGAAGCAGAATATGAAGAGAAAATTTCGGGATGTGTTGGGAATTATAAAATAGCGTACTGGCTATTGTCATATTGAGTGGGGAAGTCGAGGTTTTCCTATTAATTCTATTTAGTTTTAATTATATGAATGCATCTAAGAATATTTATTATTGTTAGCTATTTGATGTTGTAGTAATGGGTTATTGCATGATTGAAACCGAATGCTTGAGAAAGAATGAATAAAATATGATATTTGTCATATTTTATAATGTTTTTTAATAAACTATTCCTATTTTTTGTCAATTAATAGTTAATGTTTAGAAGTCACATTTTGAAAGAATGTATTTGTGTTTGTTTTATTGTATAAATATTTGTCTAATATAATAAAAATAGATAAAACACATCTTTCCTATTTATTTAAAAACATATCTTTTATATTTATTTTATAATTTACATAGTGTGTGTTATTTCGATGATGAATTTCAATTTTGCATATATACCTTATATAATACTTAATTGCAACATGTAATAACCCGGGAACTTTCGTATGCTCCAGGAGTCCGGGTTAGATGCAAATGCACAAACAGTATGTCACACACACAACTGTATTAAGACCACCGTTCTTACACAGGGCAAACAGCATGTCATGTAAACCTCTTCGCAACAATTTTTAACAATGAATTATTAAGATCCTCTATACGTATATTTGCCTAAAGAAATCTCTAACGCTCTTAATAAATTCATCAAAAATAATAGATTTATTTGATCTTTACGCACAGATTAAACGCAATTTCATATCATGTATATAAACCATTAGCAGTTTGGGCAAATTCATCAAAAATTCGCAATTCGTTTATCTGTATTTGAATGCTATAATCAAAAGAATCCCTATATGTATATAAAAATCAGTGTATGTATGTATGTATGTGTGTTTGTTCCTATGCCGGCTATACACGTCCACAATACGTAACTAATCTGACTGAAATTTTAACAGTATATATAATAGAAGCTGGAAAAACCTTTAGTGAAAATTTCAGGTCTTTATCCCGAATATTATTCGAGGTATTTGCAAATTGCGTTGCAAATTTGCCTTTTCGCTCGCAAGCAGCGCCTCTAGCGGTGAAGATGGGAAGTAATATCAGCTGACCTAATGTACATGTAAAACGTGTTTTGACAGGACATAGAGAAAAATTTGGAAGAGATATTTATCGGAATTTTAGCCAATAAAAAATGAAATTGACAGGTTCTGGGCAAAAATAGTTGTTTTTAGTCAGAAAATGATGACGACAAAATTGCTGTATCATGTTTATATCGGGAATTATATCGGGAAAAATCCAAAAAGCAGGGACCACGGGTGAAAACAGTTCATTTTTAGTATGCAGGAACAAAATTCTAACATTAAAAAATTAATTCGAGCAGAAGACAGAAAGCCAGATCATCTCTCTATAAAATATCGCTTCTCAGACACAAAGTTTGGAGCGGGACGTTTCACAAGAGTGACATTCACGCCGCCAATTTATAATTGTAACGAATAGAATTTGAATAAAAACATTTAATCGGGTAAAACCCGGGCGTTGCCCGGGTCATTCGGCTAGTATCAAATAATTTCATTGTTTTGATGCATTTAATAAATTCATTTTAATGCCTATTTTAAAAAGAAGAGTGGAATTTTTTTAAACAAATACAATCCTTCCACTTTTTAACAGCGCAAATAGGTATCTGTATGTTATCATATAATTCAGATGTCGATGGACGAGTCAGTAAAACCCTCGATTCCCGAAAGTCATTAACCGGGATCGAATCCCGCGTTAACATTTTGTTTTAATATGTGAATAACCTTCACATATTATTTATTTTTATAAATATCATAAACTAGGTTGCTCTTTTTGAGCGGTACCTAATAAAGTATTTTGGAACAAGAACAATATAATTCAAGTTTTTTACTTAGCCTATATACTCAAATGTAATGTTGACTCTAGAATAGTAATTATTTAGATCTGTTAGAAATCTAAGTTAAAAACCCACTTCGCGGATTAGAAAATTAACGAAAATGATGCAAAATTAACAAAAAAAAACCCGATTATTTCGATAATGAAGGAAAAGATGTGGATTCGTCAGCCCTGAAAAAAAGTTTGAATCCATAATGAGTCTATGTGATAAAACCACAATTAGTTAAAATCCAACCTATGCAACTATGGGATAATAAATTCAATTTCCATCAATCGATTAAATTTGTAATCATTTTTCCTTTTTTTTTTGGCAATTTTTTCTCTTGTGATGAATATTATTGAATACTATCTTTACACATCTTACTACAATGAAGAAATCTGTTGAATGAGAGGGTTCACCGGTAATGAACCAAACCTCTCATTTGATAATTTCAATCATTGCAGTAAGGTCTGTAGATATATTATTTGATAATATTTATCGCATATGAGAGAAACACATTGCCAAAAAAATGAATAATTGTTACAGATAATGGTGCCTTATTTCATATCAGAATAGAAGTCTGCATTATTTTTATACCACGACCTCTCTGACTCCAGCTCTTGTCAGATCCAGTTGTTCTGTTAGATATGTAATTTGCTCTATGGTTGAAGTCAGTGTCCATGATATATGTTCAAATGGTATGGTTATAGTTCAGGACTTGCATCTTACAATTATCTTACCATATTGACAGATTTTGTGGTAAATGTAGTGTAAAAGCTTCAGGGTTAAAAAGAAGCAAATGCTTTACCATTAATTTTATGGCATCTGCATAAATCTGATATTATGTGGGGACTTCCAACTCTTTTATGAGTTGAAATAAATCTATACCATATGTGCTGATATCATCAGACATCTCAAAATATCTCTTGAAATAGATTTATCTGACCAAAAGGCCACTTGAATAATTAATTTGGCACTAGAGTTGGCTTTTTAATTCACCTTAGCTCCAACTTCAATTAGATATTCAACAAGTCTATAGTTGGAATACTTAATTGCATATAATAGACATGCTAATATCTTTTTAAATGATCAATGAGAAAAGCTTGAAGATATTGATAATTCTTTGTAAAGATAAGGAAAAAATAGAAAGGATTTTATATAAAACTAGCGGACGTACCCGGCTTCGCCCGGGTTTTACCCGAGTAAAAGTTTGTCTAACGAATCTCTCGATAAAGTGAACATTTTTTTCCCGGTCCCTTGAAAAATACTCGATAAGTTGAATAAAATCAATATTAATTGGTTCCCTCGGTAATTGGAAGTTAAACGAATAGAATCTTGCCTTGGAATTGTATCATTATTCTTGTATGGATGTACCCGGCTTCGCCCGGGTTTTACCCGAGTAAAGGTTTGTTTAACGAATCTCTCGATAAAGTGAACATTTTTTTCCCGGTCCCTTGAAAAATACTCGATAAGTTGAATAAAATCAATATTAATTGGTTCCCTCGGTAATTGGAAGTTAAAGGAATAGTATCTTGCCTTTGAATTGTATCATTATTCTTGTCTCAAATAAATTGCCGTGTCATCCTGAATTTTGTCTTTCCTAATTTTCTACATTACAAAATCATCGTATCATCATGATAATATTTAGAGCAGATTGTTGAATTATAACAGATAAATTAGAATATTTATCTTGATTATTTCTAGGCGAAAAGTTATTTCAAAAATTTTATTTGCTAGAAACCTTCCCAGTACTATACTAAATAACTTCCCAAAGTTTCATGGCGATCCAATGAGTGGTTTGGTCAGGCATAAAGGACAAACAAACAAACAGACACACATACATTCATTTTTATATATATAAAACTAGACGAATGGCCCGGGCAACGCCCGGGTTTTACCCGAGTGCGTATATATTTTAAAAACGTTTTAATTCAAATACTATTCGTTACAATTATAAATTGGCGCCATGGATGTCACTCTTGTGAAACGTCCCGTTCCAAACTGTGTGTTTTTAAAATGTTTTAATTAAAATACTATTCGTTACAATTATAAATTGGCGCCGTGGATGTCTCTCTTGTGAAACGTCCCGCCCCAAACTGTGTGTGTCTTGAAAATATAAAAATAAAAATGTAAATTTTCATAAAAATTTCATCATGTCGATTTTTTTTTTTTGCATTTCACCTACTAAATCGATAGAGATAATTACATTTGCAACATGAACTTAGGTATATTGACTAAATAGAAAACTGCATAGTAATAAAGATCATTTTTTAAAGGCACCATATCGTTTTTTTTTCAATAAAATCGAAACAAAAATTAACGATAAATAACGAAAATTGCCTTAAAAAGAAATTGCTTTAAAAAAAGAAACATTCGCGGTGATTTTGTCTTGCATTCGTTTATACAATTATTATATACGAATGACCCAGGAAACGCCCGGGTTTTACCCGATTAAATGCTTTTATTCAAATACTATTTGTTACAATTATAAATTGGCGCCGTGGATGTCATTCTTGTATAATATATAAATGAGTTTTAAAAATTGTAAAAAAAAAAAATGCATCCGCCGGGAATCGAACCCGGGCCGCCCGCGTGGCAGGCGAGCATTCTACCACTGAACCACCGATGGTTATGAAAAATCCCATCCGTGAGCTTCAGACAAACAAACAGACAAACAGACAGAATAAGGCAAATATATGAGTAGATAAAGAAAAAACGAATTCCAATGCAAATTATACACTCTCTAATGTGTGTACTCTAATAAATATCAATGAAATCATATGAAGTTTACAAGAAATTTGATAATTATAGCGCAAATGTTTCTTTTGAACGAAAAATCGAAATTTATTTTAAGCAGAAATAATGATTATTTCTAACCTTAGGGATGAAGTATGATAGAATGAATTGTGAAGAGTAACGATAAATGGAAAAATAGTGTCAAGGGTTGGGAATATCGTATGAATAAGAATGGGATATTTGAATATATTTTTATTTCTTTAGATTTTTTGTGCTCATATTCCCTCCAACAGGAGAACTAGGACTTCAAGGAATCGTGTATATTTAGCTTGAAGTCATACTTATAATAGAAAGGGATTAGCTGAGCCCCTTGTATAACTTCAGTGCAGTGTGCAGGGTGAAAGTGGAGTCCGAGGCTTGGTAAATCACTTTCCAATCTCGGTGAAAACTGCATATAGTTGTAACATGCTTAAAGACAATTAAGGGAAGGTTTGGTGGGAAGAAAGGTGATTTAGGAGTAACGTCACAGAGCCATTTAAACACTCATCAAATGTAAGCAATATTGGACTAGTCAGTACATGGGAGAGATATAAAATTATGTATTTTGATCAATTGAGCTTTAATTTCACTTACTCACTAATATGATAATGCAATGATTATACGCTTTTTAGTGTTACTTTTAAAAAATATAATGGGGTAAACATGTAAGCACTTCACGAATATTTTTTACCGAATGAATATTCATTAATAGAAAGATATATAGGAGAACAGAGATAAAGAGTTAGAATAGATTTAATATATATATGTTGTAATGTAGATTGTTATTCTGTTGGATGAATGCAGTGTGGCATGTTGGTTGCAGTCGTGGTGGCCACAATGTTTAGAGTGGGTTCAGGTATTATTGGGATTACACAAAAGGACAAGACATGTTGGATTTCACCACACAGATAGCGAGAGCGTAAGTGAAGGCGACACCGATCAGGGCAGATCTGTAGAGAGGGTCTGTCAATCGTGGTGTTTCAAAGCGAACTGATCTGTTTGAGCAAGAAAGGGGCACACTTGGGAACCCCAACATGTTTTTTAGACCTTATCCTGTCCTGGCGCCGGCTGTCACTCACTCGAAATTTTATTTTGTCATTTTGGTAATTACACTATAATTGCGGAATCAAAAATAAATGGTAATATCTTTTACGGGGCTGCTAACCAAAATTGATGATTTTTGAGCCCTGATGGCCGCATAGAGCAGAATATATACAACCCACTATTAGAAATAAAGAAGGCATCTCCTGGCCACGAGCACATGTGCTTTTTAGATGGCAGACAAGGCTGGGGAGGAGAGGGACAAGATCTCCATCAGGGAAGAGGCAGTTAAGGCCGGATTGGGTCCGCCGAGTTCAGGAGGCAGGAAGAGGGCGAGAGGACTAGAACTTTGCAGCTCTAGCTTTGACAGTTGGGCAAGCCATTGATCTTGCCTCGTGGTTGTAGGAGAGGCCCTTGGCTGAGCAGTTAGCGCACTTGGCCATGCGGGGGTTGACAAGAGTTGGACAGCTTGAAAAAAAAGTCTAGAACAGCAACTGGCTCCAAGTCGAAATTGTGGATTCTCTTAAACGTGATATTTATGTCTATGTGCGTTGTCTCATTCAATTTTTAATAGATATAAAATAAGGTCAATAGTAACACACTGTCAACTTAAGGAATTAAAATTATTACTAATTATTACTCGCATTATATGAAACCTTGTTAAAAATTATAAATATTTTAAAATAATATATAGTGATTAAAAAACTAAAAAACAACACTTTTTAATAAAATTTAAAAATATTTTATTGATAAAACCCATCATCCCTCAGATAACAACAGCCAATCATGAGTTTGTTTATATATCACGTCAGCCAATTGGGAGGTTTGTTTCAGATCTGGGCAAAATGTTAGACAATAATAGACTCCAAGTAGCTTGCCCTGTGTGCAATTTAAAGGTTTTAAATAATCCAGTATATATATATTTTTACAGCTTATATAACTTACAAATTTTCCTATGCTAACATTCAAAATGAAAATATTTTAAAATATTTACATGTGATATGAAAAGTAATTTATATATATATTGTATTGATTCATTCTCAAAACTTGCATCCTGCAATTATCCCACCACATAGACAGGTTTTGTGTGAAATTTGGTTTAATTGCCTCGGGGTTAAAAAGAAGCAAATGTTTCACCATTAATTTTATGGCATCTTCAAACTTCTGGATATTGGTAGAAACTTCCCAATGTTCCATAAATTGAACTAAATCAATATCACTTGCAAGTCTCAGTAAGCTTATTAAATTAGCATTCAACATACCTCTATATTTCAATGGAAAAAGAGCAGCTCGAGTAGTTAATTTGACTCCATAGTTATTTTTGACATCTACCTCAGCGCCACCTTCAATTAGAAACTTGACAATACTCGAATCAGAATACTTAAGTGCATATGATAAAGGTGTTAAACCTCGATTATCTCTAGAATTGATATTAGCACCAGCAATTAATCAACATTTTCGCGTTATTTAAGTTATTTCTTCTAACTGCTTGCATTAATAGAGTGACACCATCAAAATTTCTAGAATTAACGTCAAAACCTGATTTGATGAAGTATACAAGAAATTTGGGGTTCCGGCTTACTGCGGCATAAAATAATGTTGAATTTCCAAAAGTTACATGTTTAATGTCGGCCCCAGCATCTACTAAACAGTAAAAAATTTCTATTTTCCGATTCAAGATAGCAATTTCTAAGCGAGTAAAAGTATGTGTATAGCCTTGGATATCTGCCCCATTATCTATAAAGAGTTGAAGCAATTCCCTGTCATCAATTATTCTGACTATTTCTCTAAAGGGTGAATTTCCGGAAACATTAGCAATATTTACATCTGCACCTGCTTCAACAAGCTCATAAATTAAATTTCTATATGTCAGATGTATAGCAGTATTCTTGGATTATACTTCTTAATGTAATCGAAATATAAAATTACTGTATATAGTGGGACTATACCTGTATTATCTTTTATATTTACATTAGCTCCTGCAGAAACAAGATAACGTGCAATAAATATTTCATTATGTATAATAGCGTAATGTAAGGGCGTTTTTTGTGCTCGGTTCTGGGAGTTTATATCGGCCCCTGATTCTACCAAACATTGTACAATATCTTGAATGCCACTTTTTACAGCCAAATGTAATGGAGTATTTTCATAATTATCTTTTTGGTTAATATCTGCGCCTGCTTCAATAATGGCCTTAACCCTGTCTAAATTGTCACTTTCAATTGCCAAATGTATATCCATATAAAATTTAAATTCAAATATTAGCACTTACAAATATATTAGTTTTGTGAAACACAGATATATGGAACGTGTTCTGAAAAAAAATATTTATTTATTTATTTCGTCTCAATTTACAGGTGTTACATTCGAGCACAGCTCGCGAGTCACCTTGTCCTGGCTATTTACACATGGCGAGTTGGTGGAGTAGAAGTGGTCCCCCTAGGCCTTGCAGGAGGGCAGCTGTTGGGCGATGGGCTCTTGACTAAGTGTCAGGGCCGGGTCGTCGGAATCGGGGATTGATATCTCCTTTATTTTGTAGAATATCTTGTATGGTTGGATTATTTGAATTTTGCATTTGGAGGTATAATTAACGGAAGTTTGGTACATATCTTCTAGATTGGGTTGGTTCAAGTCCTCCTTCAGTATCTTGTTTGATAGGTTGAATGGAGCTCCTATACTTGTCCGAAGGCAGATTCTCATAAATGCGTTTATCCTATTTTTGTTTGTGGTTGTAATATATTTACACCAAATTGGGAGTGCGTATGTTACTATCGGGAGGATACAACTTCTGTATAGAGAAACTTTTGTTCTGTAGTCAATTTGCTTCTATAGTTGAACAGGCTTGATAATGTTATTTTTGCGATTTTTGCTTTCTTTATGATATTTTTGACATGCATGTTGAATTTCAACTTGGAGTCTAAGGTGACTCCAAGATATTTAACGCTGTCAGTCCAGTTAATAGGGCTCTGGTTTACCTTTAGGATGGATTGTGGCTTGAATTTTTTATTGTCTAGTGGAGGAAAAATTATTGCCTGAGACTTTTTTGGGTTGATGTCTAATTTCCAATCGTTGCACCATTTGGTTATACTGTTTATGTAATTTTGGAGTTGTGTAGTTATTATTCCTATTGATTTGGAGTTTGCTAAAATTGCTGCGTCATCTGCGAAAAGTTTTATTTGACATTTTGGATGTTGAGGGAAATCGTTGATGTATATGTTGAATAGGTAGGGTCCAAGGATAGAGCCTTGAGGGGCTCCAATCTGGGTTGGTTTTGCCGTGGTTATATAATTCCCTTGCTTAATTGAAAAGGTTCTGTCCTGGAGATAGTTTTTCAAGAATTTGATAAAATCCCTTGGAAATTGATTTTTTGTTATTTTTGCTATCAAGCCATCATGCCATACTCTATCAAAGGCTTTGGTAAGGTCTAGAAAAACAGCACCTACTGCCTCCTTGTGGGACTTTCTTATTTGGATGTAGTCTATTACTGTGATTAGCTGGTGGGTTGTGGAGTGTCCTTTTCTTAATCCAAATTGTTGAGGAATGATAAAGTTAATAGAATCCATGTATGTCTGCAATCTGCGAAGAACAATTCTCTCGTATACCTTACCGATGGTAGAGAGTAGGCTGATTGGTCTGAGATCTTCAGGTGATTTGACAGGTGATTTTTTTGGAATGGTTATGATAATGGCATGTTTCCATGTCTTCGGGAAGTAGCACAGGTGTAATGCTGCATTGAAGATCCCAGCGAGGAAAACTATCCATTTGATGGGGAGGTTTTTAGTCATTTGCGGCGTAATATTGTCGTGGCCTGGAGCTTTGTGATTACCTAGGTTTTTAATCACTCCCTTGACTTCATTTGGCGTTGTCATTGATAGTATATTCTCTTGGGGATGATGGCAAGTGTTATCTGTTAGGTAAGACGGAACCTCATCCTCCGCCTTGGAAAAGTGTTTGGAAAAATGCTCTGAAAGATCATTTCCAATTTCTTTGTCGGTCAGCAAGGTTTTTCCATTTGCATTTAAACTAGTAATTTTGTCAGTTTTTTTTCTAATGGGTTTTGTTTTTTTCCAGAAGTCTGTTGGGCTCGATTCAAGTTTGCTTAAAAAACTATTCCAATTTTCAGATTTCTCTGCTTCAGGGGCTTGATTTACCTTTCCTTGAAGATTGAGGTAAGTAGCTCTATGAGCTGGATCCCAGGTTGATTGCCATCTTTTCCTAGCTTTATTTTTCTCCCTTATTAAGGCTTTGGTTTTTGGGTTCTTTATTAATTTGGAAGATGATACTATGGTGTTTTTCGAGTAGCTATTATTAATTTTCTCGTTTAAAATTCCAACTGCTGAATCAATGTCTACTTCAGTTTTCAAGGGGAGTCTGGGGGGCGTGGTGGAGATTAGATCTTGTTGAAAATGAACCCAATTAGTTACTCGGCTGAGCTGGGTTGTGAATTCATCCTTTGGGCAATTCAATTCAAAGATTACAGGGAGATGGTCAGATGATAAATCGTCGGTGGTTCTGGCCTTTGGGGTCCAGGGAATGTTTTTAAGTACAGCGAAGTCTAGGAAATCGGGATTGCCGAGTGGACTGTAATGCGTGGGTGACGAAGGTGCGACAATGTCGAGGCTTTCTCTTTCAGAGAAATTGTGCAGCACGATTCCACTGTTATTTGAAGTCCTTGATCCCCAAAGAGGGTGTTTGGAGTTCCAGTCTCCTGCAACGATTATTGAGTGGTTGTGTTTTATCAGTTGGTTCAAATCTTCTTCCAATAATGGTGCATCAGGCTTCTTATAAATTGCTGTGATTTGCAAGAGTGTTTTTCCATCTGGTTTTATCAAAATTGAAGTATTTTCCAAGTTTAAAGTATGAATCAGCATATTTTTATATTTAAAAAAGGATTTTATGATGATGGCTGTTCCCCCACCTTTTCCTGTAATTCGATCAGTTCTAATGGTTTGATAGTTCCTGAACTTTAGATCAATTGAGGGTTTAAGGTGAGTTTCACTGAGCAGAGCAATGTCAATTGAGTTATCTTCTAAAAAGTGCAATAATTCTTCTTTCTTTAATCTGATTCCGTTACAATTCCAAGAAATAATTTTAAAAGGTAATTTGCAATTCATTGTAGGTATGTTTTGATTACTTGCATCAATTTTTCACACAGGTCCTTAGTTTCAGAACGAGAAGTTTTTCTTGTCACAACCTCAGCATTGCTTTGGTTTTGTTGTTCTACCATTTTCGGCAGTGTTTCAGATCTTTTTGAAATCGGAAGTGGGTTGTTAGGTTTGTACTGACCAGGGTATCTTGGCTGTTGCTGATGTACTCTTGGAAACTTAGGGCATCCGCGGTAGTTGACCGTGCCCAAAACCCTGGCAGTTGATGCATTGAGTCACACGGTTTGTTGTTCTGAAACTGAAAAAATTAGCAATATAGTTCAAATAAATAAGTAAATAATAATAGTGATATGAAAAAATGGGTCAAATATTATTAAATTATTTGAAAGTTTTTTATAAACTTCTCTAATTTTTAAACTATTTTATATCACGCCTGAACCCACTCTGAATTTTGTGGCCACCACGACTGCAACCAACATGCCACACTACATTCATGCAACAGGATAACAACACTACCTAACAACATATATATATATATATATACATTTATATAAAATATTTTATTTCAATGTTTTTTTTGCCTTAATAAAGCAAAACAATAAATTATTTGTGAAATTCTTTGACAATTTCATTTATTTTTAACACTACTTAACGTGAATAATCAATTTAACAAAGCTTCATATTTCATTAAATTTTTACAGTATATTTATACTGTAAAAATTTAATGAAATGAAAAACAGAAGAAACTTTTTAAAAGTTTTAAAGCAAAATTGCTATTTTACACATGCTTATACTGAATATATGTATGTGAATATCTATATGGAGTCTATATGGGGTCCAAACGGCTACTCTTATTGGAATGCCCTCATTAAATGACACTACTCTAGTGAATCTACCAAGAAATAATCCGGATTGGAAACACTTGGGGAACTGGTTCACTAAGGCTACCAGGAGAGCCCGGGTAATTGGCGATCTATGAATACGCTCCAGGAGTTACCTGGGTTACCCAGTTGTTACTACTATATATTGGGGTCCAAGGATAGTTGCGCGCCAGGAGTTATTGGGGTAAAATAGATTTTAAAAAATTAGGTTAAGCATTTAATATGTTAAACTTTTTGTGTGTGCTTATATTAATGTACATTTTGGTAAATTAGAAATACATTAGTGAAATATATAGTTTCCTACTACTCTCTTTTTTCAACTTTATTAAGGTGAAGATTTACTGAAACTTTAGAACTGAATTTTGTTCTCGACCTATTATTTAAACAGGCTAATATTCTAGTATTATTATAATAATGCTTTATTGATAAACATAATTCGACATACTACATCGCATTTCATGACCTCAGAATAAGCAAGTCATTCTGACACTTGACTATTTTCAAATAGTTAGGGGTAGAATTCTTTCAAGATCATTTTCTTTAAAATATGTAAATATCTTATTTGTTTAATTTGTACAGGGTTTTAATGGCCAATATTTTAAACTGCGTCTATATGTACCTACTTGATATACACTAAATGACAAAACTTAAGGAAGTAAAAAGTATTTTATGTCGCGCATCGTCTGTTTTTTTTTTTTTTTTTTTTAAAGAGACAGAGGCAATTTTGTTCACACTTGGTTATCTCGTGTGTCTTTAATAAAGGTCATTGTGTATCAAATATTTTTCAAGAGTTATCGTCTCAATCCCGATATACATGCTAAACGGTACAACTTTCTTGAGTTTTGTTCATGAGTGTGTGTATAATTTATTAAACGTTTTTATTAAAAATGGGTAATAAAATGTGGATTGGACTTTGATATTATATGACCTGTCCTCTCCCGTGTTCTTCTCGGAAGAATCTTGTTCCTGCGTATTAAAAATGATGGATTTGCTTCGCTTGAGTGTATGATTCCTGAAAGAATTTTGTTTTGTCCATCAACATGATACAGCAATATTGCATAATAATTTACTAACTAAAATATAGGATATATTAATTCAGTACTTGGTTAATTTAAATTTTCCTTGGATGAAAATTGGCAAAATCCTCTTCGAGACTTAATATCCTTTCAAGATTTCAGCCAAATTGTTTTATGTTGAGGAAACGTATAAGAAAAAAATAAATAAATAACCTATTAGCTATAGATATATATATATATATAGATTTGGTTAATTAAAACTTTCCTTGGATGAGAATGTGGCAAAATCCTCTTTGAGACCTAATTCAATATCCTGTTGAAATTTCAGCCAGATTGGTTTAATATTGAGTAAACATATAAAGAACGAATAATTAAATAAATAAACATTCATCCATAGATAAATAAATATAGATTAGTAGTGTGTGTTTTAATATAAAATGGTTAGAGTGGACTTTGAAGGTTTCTTTTATATTTATATGAACTGACTTCGACCATGTTTAGCTAAATGTAAATGTTTAACTGAAAGAATATTGTTTATGGCTATCAAAAGGATGGATTTTTTCTACTATCTTTATCTGGTTATTTGCCCAAATTTTAGTGCTGCATATAGAAGAGAAAATACTACAATTGAGTCTAGTAGTTTTAATGCTGTTATTGAGGTCGTCTTTGATTTAGTCTAATCTTCTCTAATGACCCAAGCCCTCTAATTCAATAACTTTCATCATTGCAATAAGGTCTGTAGAGATATTATTTGATGCTGAAGATTAATTTGCCAAACTTCTAAGAGCTTTCACCAGTGATAAGCCAAGCCCTCTAATTCAATAACTTTCATCGTTGCAGTAAGGTCAGTAGAGATATTATTTGATGATATTTATTATAAGAAACACATGAACAGAAACACACACAGAAAACTACCTAAATATCACTAGATGACCTTTGAATGATGGTCATTGACAGATCAAATTGGTGAATATTTGTCACCATAGTGTCATTAAAATTCTAACGCGACTTGATGGATGCGCTGTCAATAAAAATCAACTAGGTGACCCAGGTAACACCTGGAAAGAGTATCCATAGATCGCCAAATACCCGGACTGTCCTGTGGTCTTGGAAGCCTTAGTGAACCAGTTTACCAAGTGTTTACAGGCCGGTTTTAATTTTTAAATATCTCACTCCAAATGAAATCCAAGACTGTAAAACATGGTAGATCAGGAAATATATATTGAAATAATATATTCGATATTATTATTGAGAGTTTAAAATATGTTATAAAACACACATATCAAATATATAATCCTATATTAACCTTAATATGGTTTAAGACTGGTACGCTCTGAATTCGCTGAATGAGCTAATGTTCTAGACAGGGGGGTCGGTGGAAGGGTGATTTAAACCATTGGTTTTCAACTGAAACAACCCGGGATCGAATTCTAACTTTTAAAAATTGCTCCAATGGTCCCCGATTCTTACAAAAGTTCAACCCCAAAAGCGAGTGTAAGTAATCAAACGGGGCTCTGGCATATTTTAAAGTGCAACTGTTTTTCACCTGTATAGACATGTGGTGCACTTGCAGTAAAAGCAGTCGCCAACTTCTACCCACCATGTTTATGATGGTCTGTACCATGTGTACTAGGGATAATAGAAAAATGTTCTAGACCAGATAGAGAGGTATATATTTTTTAAAGTTCTAATATAGTCCAAAATACGTCTTTATCACAATAGAGGTGCACCAATACCTTTTTTTTTTTTTTTTGAATTTTTTTTTTTCCTAAAATATGGCAACACCTTTGTTTTTGATTGCGCCATGCCATAAAAATTTGGGGATTCCCTTTCTAACTAAAAATCAATGCAAATTTAATACGATTTTTATTTTCACTTTGTTTTGCTTATTTTAGAGTTCAGTTTAATTACGTTCTAATTTTGAAGGTACGGAAGCTAAGCTGCCTTCCATAGAAAATGCAGGGTATATAACAAAACCAGTCCAATACAATAGTAGAGCGGTCTAGAGATTAATTTGGCGAAACCGCTAAGAGGGTTCACTACTGATGAGCCAAGCCCTCTCATTCAATAACTCATTTCATTGCAGTAAGGTCTGTAGAGATAATATTTGATGATCTTTAAAAGAAACGCATTGGCAGTAAATTTATTTTTGTAAAATTTTAAAAATAGTTTTCTATAGAAAATTTATTTTCAATTTGCGTCGTTTCAATTTGCGTCGTGTTTTTTTTTTTTTTGGAACGTAACCCCGACGCAAAGCGAGGTATGGGTGTATTTAAAAGGGTATACACACAGTAGAACCTTCATGAGAGAACACTCCCTCCACAAAGGACAATTTTTCTCGCCAAAATAACAATTTTTAGTAATTAGCTTCTCTCTGTTAAGGGGATACCTTCCCCCCAAAAAACACTTTAGCTATGCAACTAGGTATTTTACAGAGATATCTTACCTCTTTATATATTATTATTATTGTTATTTGGCTAACAAAAATATATTTTGGCTTTTTAAAATATTGAAGGTGAGGGCTTTTAATGGTATAACAATTTATATTCTAGGAAGCAGAATATGGAGAGAAAATTTCGGGGATGTGTTTGGAATTATAAAATAGTGTCCTGGATATTGTCATATTGAGTAGGGAAGTCGAGGTTTTCCTATTAATTCTATTTAGTTTTAATTATATGGATGCATCTAAGAATATTTATTGTTGTTAGCTATTTGATGTTGTGGTATTGGGCTATTGCATGATTGAGACCGAATGTATGAAGAAAATCTTATATATGTCATATTTAATCATGTCAATTCTTGTCCATTAATAGTTAATGTTTTGAGGTCACATTTTGGAAGGATGTACTTGTGTTAGTTTTATTGTATAAATATTTGCTTTATAATAAAAATAGATAAAACACATCTTTCCTATTTATTTAAAAAACTTATCTTTTATATTTATTTTATAATTTACATAGTGTGTGTTATCTCGATGATGAATGTCAATTTTGCATATATACCTTATATAAAACTTAATTGCAACATGTAATAACCCGGGAATTTCGTATGCTCCAGGAGTCTGGGTTAGGTGCAAATGAACAAACATCATATCGCATATACAACCGTATTAAGACCACCGTTCTTACACAGGACAAACAGCATGTCATGTAAACCTCTTCGCAATAATTTTTTAACAATGAATTATTAAGATCTTCTATACGTATATTTGCATAAAGACATCTCCAACTCACTTAATAAATGCATCAAAAATAATAGATTTATTTTATCTTTACGCACAGACCAAACGCAATTTCATATCATATATATAAACCATTAGCAGTTTGGGCAAATTTATCAAAACTTCGCAATTCGTTTATCTGTATTTGAATGCTATAATCAAAAAAAATCCCTATATGTATATAAAAATCAGTGTATGTATGTATGTATGTGTGTTTGTTCCTATGCCGACTATACACGTCTACAATACGTAACTAATCTGACTGAAATTTTAACAGTATATATAGTAGAAGCTGGAAAAACTTATAGTGATATTTTTCAGGTCTCTTCCCTATATATATAAAAGTCAGTGTATGTATGTGTGTTTGTTCCTATGTCGGCTATACACGTCCACAATACATAACTAATCTGACTGAAATTTTAACAGTATATATAGTAGAAGCTGGAAAAACTTATAGTGAAAATTTCAGGTCTCTATCCCGAATATTATTCGAGTTATTTGCAAATTGCGTTGCAAATTTGCCTTTTCGCTCGCAAGCAGCGCCTCTAGCGGTGAAGATGGGAAGTAATATCAGCTGACCTAATGTACATGTAAAACGTGTTTTGACAGGACATAGAGAAAAATTTGGAAGAGATATTTATCGGAACTTTAGCCAATAAAAAAATGAAATTGACAGGTTCTGGGCAAAAAAAGTTGTTTTTAGTCAGAAAATGATGATAACAAAATTGCTGTATCATGTTTATATCGGGAATTATATCGGGAAAAAATCCAAAAAGCAGGGACCACGGGTGAAAACAGTTCATTTTTAGTATGCAGGAACAAAATTCTAACATAAAAAAATTCATTCGAGCAGAAAACAGAAAGCAAGATCATCTCTCTATAAAAATATCGCTTCTCAGACACAAAGTTTGGAGCGGGACGTTTCACAAGAGTGACATTCACGGCGCCAATTTATAATTGTAACGAATAGAATTTGAATAAAAACATTTAATCGGGTAAAACTCGGGTAAAATTCGGCTAGTATCAAATAAATTCATTGTTTTGATGCATTTAATAAATTCATTTTAATGCTTATTTTAAAAAGAAGAGTTGACTTTTTTACACGAATACAATCCTTCCACTTTTTAACAGCGCAAATAGGTATCTGTAGGTTATCATATAATTCAGATGTCGATGGACAAGTCAGTAAAACCCTCGATTCCCGAAAGTCATTAACCGGGATCGAATTCCGCATTAACATTTGGTTTTAATATTTGAATAACCTTCATATATTATTTATTGTTGTAAATATCATAAACTAGGTTGCTCTTTTAGAGCGGTACCTAATAAAGTATTTTGGAACACAACAATATAATTCAAGTTTTTTATATAGCCTATATATTCAAATGTAATGTTGACGCTAGAATAGTAATTATTCATATGAAAGGGTTTAGCTCTGTTAGATATCTAAGTTAAAAACACACTTCGCGGAGTAGAAGATTAACGAAAATGATGCAAAATTAACAACAAAAAACGATTATTTTGATAATGAAGGAAAAGATGTGGATTCGTCAGCCCTGAAAAAAAAGTTTGAATCCATAATGAGTCTATGTGATAAGTCCACAATTAATTAAAATCCAACCTATGCAACTATGGGATTATAAATTCAATTTTCCATCTATCGATTAAATTTGTAATAATTTTTCCTTTTTTTCTGGCTTTTTTTTTCTCTTATGAGGTATACAATTAAATACTCTCTTTACAGATCTTACTACAATGATGAAATCTGTTGTATGAGAGGTTCACCTGTAATGAACCAAACCTCTCATTTGATAATTTCAATCATTGCAGTAAGGTCTGTAGATATGTAAAATGATAATATTTATCGCATATGAGAGAAACACATTGCCAAAAAAATTAATTTTACAGATAATGGTGCCTTTATTCATATCAGAATAGAAGTCCGCATTATTTTTATTCCACGACCTCTCTGACTCCAGCTCTTGTCGGATCCCTGTCGTGCTGTTAGATATGTAACTTGCTCTTTGGTTGAGGTCACTTTTCATGATATATGCTCTCATGGAATATTTACATATATCATGGTCTTAAAAATATTCTTCATTCATATCAGAATAGAAGCCTGCATTATTTTTATACCACGACCTCTCTGACTCCAGCTCTTGTTGGATCCCTGTGATGCTGTTAGATATGTAACTTGCTCTTTGGTTGAGGTCAGGTTCCATGATATATGCTCACAAAGAATATTTACATATCTTATGGTTTTGAAAATATTCTTCATTCATATCAGAATAGAAGCCTGCATTATTTTAATACCACGACCTCTCTGACTCCAGCTCTTGTTGGATCCCTTAGATTCTGCTAGATATATAACTTGCTCTTTGGTTGAGGTCAGTTTCCATGATATATGCTCGCATAAAATATTTAAATAGTTTATTGTTGATGCATTTTCAGGACTTGCATATTACAATCATCCTACCATATTGACAGATTTTGTGCTAAATTTAGTGTAAAATTTCAGGGTTAAAAAAAGAAGCAAATGTTTCTCCATTAATTTTATGGCATCTGCATATCTCTGATATCATGTGGGATCTTCCAACTCTTTTATGAGTTGAAATAAATCTATACCATATGTGCTGATATCATCTGACATCTCAAAATATATTTTAAAATAGATTTATCTGAACAAAAGCAAGTTGAATAATCAATTTAGTACTTGAGTTGGCTTTTTCATTCACCTTAGCTTCAAATTCAATTAGAAATTCAACAAGTATATAGTTGGAATACTAAATTGCATATAATATACATGTTATTATTTATTTTAATGATTAATAAGAAAAGCTTAAAGAGAGAGAGATATTGATAATCCTTTGTAAAAATAAGAAAAATAGACAGGATTTTATAAAATAAAGAAGAAAACGAATTCCAATGCAAATTATACACTCTCTAATGTTTGGGTTCTAATATATTTCTATTAAATCATATGAAATTTACAAGAAATTAAACAATTATACCGAAAATGTTTCTTTTGAACGAAAAATTGAAATACATTTCAAAGAGAAATAACGATTATTTCTAACCTTATGGATGAAGTATGATAGGATGAATTGTGAAGAGTAATGATAAACGGAAAATGTAAAGTGTCCAGGGATGGGCATATGGTATGGATAGGAAATGGATATTTGAATATTTCAATTACTTTTTTCATATTCTTTGTGCTAATATCCCCCCCCCCCCCAACGGGAGAACTAGGACTCCAAGGAAGCCTGAATATTTAGCTTGAAGTCATACTTATAATAGAAAGAGATTAGCTGAGCCCCTTGCAAAACTTCCAGTACAGTGTGTAGGGTGAAAGTGGAGTACCAGGCTTGGTAGATCACTTTCCTATCTCGGTGAAAACTGCAGATAGTTGTAAAATGCTTAAAGACAATTAAGGGAAGGTTTGGTGGGAAGGAAGGTGTTTTAGGAGTAACGTTACTGAGCCATTTAAACCCTCACCAAATGTAAGCAATATTAGACCATTCAGTACATGGGAGATATAATATTATGTATTTTGATTAATTGAGCTTTAATATCACTAACTCCATAATATGATAATGCAATGATTATACGCTTTTTAGTGTTACTTTTAAAAAATATTATGGGGTAAACATTTGTAAGCACATCAAGAACATTTTTTACCAAATGAATATTCATTAATAGAAAGATATAGGAGATCAGAGATAAAGAGTTAGAATAGATTTAATATATATATGTTATAATGTAGATTGTTATTCTGTTGGATGAATGCAGAGTGGCATGTTGGTTGCAGTCGTTGTGGGCTCAATGTTCAGAGTGGGTTCAGGTATTATTGGGATTACACAAAAGGACAAGACATGTTGGATGTCACCACAGAGATAGAGAGAGCGTAAGTGAAGCCGACACCGATCAGGGCAGATCTGTAGAGAGGAGTCTGTCAATCATGGTGTTTCAAAGCGGACTGATCTGTTTGAGCAAGAAAGGGGCACACTTGGGAACCCCAACATGTTTTTGGACCTTTTCCTGTCCTGGCGCCGGCTGTCACTCATTCGAAATTTTATTTTTGACATTTTGGTAATTAAACTATAACTATATAACACATGGGGTTATAATTATATATATATATATATTGGAATATATATTACAACTAATAATCACTTATAATCTTTTTTACTTCAAAATCTTACTAAAATTTGGGTCTCGAAAAAGTGTGAATATGAAAAGGTTGAACATTAAATATGTTTGCCTCAAAAAAATGAATTATTACTTTATTTTAGGAAGGAGTTTAGGAGTAACATCACAGAGTCATTTGAACACTAACCAAATGTAAACAATATCAGACCAGTTAGTACATGGGAGAGAGAGAGATATAAAATTATGTGTTTTGATCAATTGAGCTTTAATATCACTTACTCACTAATATGATAATGCAATGATTATACGCTTTTTGGTGTATCTTTTCAAAAATATTATGGGGTAAACCTTTATAAGCACATCAAGGACTTGTTTTACCGAATGAATAATCATTAATAGAAAGATATGAGGGATCAGAGACAAAGAGTTAGAATATATTTAATCTTCTACTTATTTATTTGCCCCCCTTATTCTGTCTGTTTGTCTGAAGCTTACGGATGGGATTTTTCATAACCATCGGTGGTTCAGTGGTAGAATGCTCGCCTGCCACGCGGGCGGCCCGGGTTCGATTCCCGGCCGATGCATTTTTTTTTTTTTTTACAATTTTTAAAACTCATTTATATATTATACAAGAATGACATCCACGGCGCCAATTTATAATTGTAACGAATAGTATTTGAATAAAATCATTTAATCGGGTAAAACCCGGGCGTTGCCCGGGTCATTATATATAAGTACCTTTATAAGAATAAAATATGATATTCATTAAATAGGTATTTTAATTAAAACATTTTTAAAACACACAGTTTGGAACGGGACGTTTCACAAGAGAGACATCCATGGCGCCAATTTATAATTGTAACAAATAGTATTTGAATTAAAACGTTTTTAAAATATATACGCACTCGGGTAAAACCCGGGCGTTGCCCGGGCCATTCGTCTAGTATATATATAATTACTTATAATATTTTTACTTCAAAATCTTAAAAGGATTTGGGTCTCGAAAAATTAACAAAATGAAAAGGTTGAACATTAAATATGTTTGCCTCAAAAATGAATTATTACCTTATTTTTTATTACTCTATTTCAACACACGAAATGCGATATCTCTACTAGGGATTATATATTGCGTCAATTTTATATATCTTTAAACAGATAAACAGTTATTTAGATCATTATTCAAGAAAAAAATGATTAGATAGATTAGGAACCTTATCCATCAGGTTAGACAGATAGTTATAAATATATTTATAATAGTGATTGAATCTCTGACAATTCTATCTGATATTTTTACAAATTCATACAGACTTTAGTCACTGTCTGTTGTCTAAAACTATAAAGAAGTGGGTATTACAACAGTATGAATTATGGAAAAAGCAGCTTGGGTAAAGTACATGCGCAACTAGCTTATCTTTATTTGGATTGTTTCAGATATTGTAAGTTATAAAACCGTAATATATTGAGAAAAATGAATTTTTAACTTCTTTCTTTGTGAAGATGATAAGCAGACGCATAAAAAATAAATGGTAATATCTTTTTTAACGGGGCTGCTAACGAAAATAGATTATTTTTGAGCCCTGATGGCCGCCTAAAGCAGAATTTATAGAACCACTATGATAAGGTTGGAGAGGCTAGGGACAGGTTCTCCATCAGGGAAGAGGCGGGTTCGGCCGGATTGGGTCCGCCGAGTTCAGGAAGAGGTTGAGTGGAATATAATTTTGCACTCTAGCTCTGGCATTTGGGCAAGCCATTGAACTTGCCAAGCACACTTGCACATTGTGAGCACACTTGCTCATGCGGGGGTTGACAAGAGTTGGACAGCTTGAAAAAAAAAAGTCTAGAACAGCAACGGGCTCCATGTCAAAATTTTGGATTCTCTTAAACGTGATATTTATGTGTAATTGCGTTGTCTCATATCAATTTTTAATAAATATAAAATAAGGTCTATAGTAACACACTGTCAACTTAAGGCGTTAAAATTATTACTAATTATATTTCGCATGATAAAACCTTGTTAAAAATTATAAATATTTTAAAATAATATAAGTAGTGATTGAAAAACTGAAAAAAAAACACTTTTTATTAAAATTTAAAGATATTTTATTGATAAAACCCATCATCCCTCAGATAACAACAGCTAATCATGAATTTGTTTATATCTCGCGTCAGCCAATTGGGAGGTTTGTTTCAGATCTGGGCAAAATGTTAGACAATAAGAGACTCCAAATAGCTTGCCCTGTGTGCAATTTAAAGGTTTTAAATAATCCAGTATATATATTTTTTACAGCTTATATAACTTACAAATTTTCTTATGCTATCATTCAAAATGAAAATATTTTATAATATTTACATGTGATATGAAAAGTGAATTATATTATTTACAAAATTGAAAACATTGTTGTTTTATCAGTATTTATAAACAAACCATTCAAGGTTGCTATGTGATAAGTGTTCTGCAATGAGGAGTCGAACAGACACTGTTGTCTTCTTGAACATCCTTTCTTGTGAGATAACATTCCATTTTTGAAACAGCTTGGCCCTCTCCGCATCTTCAGAAAAATATTCTATAAACATATCATCATAAAAATCAGCATTTTCTTTATACCAAGAACTTCCTGACTCCAGCTCTTGTTGTATGCCTGTGGTATTGTTATACATGTAATTTGCTCTTTGGTTGATCTCCTTTTCCAAGAGATAGTTTCGCATTGTTATAAAACTTTTTCCCAGCTTGTATTGATTCATTCTCAAAACTTGCATCCTGCAATTATCCCACCACATAGATAGGTTTTGTATGAAATTTGGTTTAATTGCCTCGGGGTTAAAAAGAAGCAAATGTTTCACCATTAATTTTATGGCATCTTCAAACTTCTGGATATTGGTAGAAACTTCCCAATGTTCCATAAATTGAACTAAATCGATATCACTTGCATGTCTCAGTAAGCCTTTTAAATTGACATTCAACATACCTCTAGATTTACATGAATGAAGAGCAGCTCGAGTAGTTAATTTGACTCCATAGTTATTTTTGACATTTACCTCAGCGCCACTTTCAATTAGAAACTTGACAATACTCAAATCAGAATACCTGATTGCATATGATAAAGGTGTTAAACCTCGATTATCTCTAGCATTGATATTAACACCAGCAAATAACAACATTTTTGCGTTATTTAAGTTATTTGTTTCAACTGCTTGCATTAATGGAGTGACACCATCAATATTTCTAGAATTAACGTCAAATCCTGATTTAATGAAGTATTCAAGAAATTTGGGATTCCCGCTTTCTGCAGCATAGAAAAATGTTGATTTTCCAAAACTTACATGTTTGGTTTCGGCCCCGGCATCTACTAAACAGTAAAAATTTTCTATTTTCCGATTCAAGATAGCAATTTCTAAGGGAGTAAAAGTATGTGTATTGCCTTTGATATCTGCCCCATTATCTATAAAGAGTTGAAGCAATTCCCTGTCATCAATTATTCCGACTATTTGTCTAAAGGGTGAATTTCCGGGAATATTAGCAATATTTACATCTGCACCTGCTTCAACAAGCTCATAAATTAAATTTCTATATGTCAGATGTATAGCAGTATTCGTTGAAGTATATATCTTAATGAGATTGAAACATATAATTACTGCATACAGTGGGGCTACACCTGTATTATCTTTTATATTTACATTGGCTCCTGCAGAAACAAGATAACGTGCAATAGATATTTCATTATGTTTAATAGCGTAACGTAAGGGTGTTTCTTGTTCTCGGTTCTGGGAATTTATATCGGCCCCTGATTCTACCAAACATTGTACAATATCTTGAATGCCTCTTTTTACAGCCAAATGTAATGGAGTATTTTCATAATTATCTTTCAGGTTAATATCTGCGCCTGCTTCAATAATGGCCTTAACCCTGTCTAAATTGTCACTTTCAATTGCCAAATGTATATCCATATAAAATTTAAATTCAAATATTAGCACTTACAAATATATTAGTTTTGTGAAAAACAGATATCTGGAACGTGTTCTGAAAAAATAGCAATATAGTCCAAATAAATAAGTAAATAATAATAGTGATATGAAAAAATGGGTCAAATATCATTAAATAATTTGAATGTTTTTTATAAACTTCTCTAATTTTTTAATATATTTTATATCACGCCTGAACCCACTCTGAATTTTGTGGCCACCACGACTGCAACCAACATGCCACACTACATTCATGCAACAGGATAACAACACTACCTTCCTCATATATATATTCAGTATATACATTTATATAAAATATTTTATTTCAATGTTTTTTTTTTGCCTTAATAAAGCAAAACAATAAATTATTTGTGAAATTCTTTGACAATTTCATTTATTTTTAACACTACTTAACGTGAATAATCAATTTAACAAAGTATCATATTTCATTAAATTTTTACAGTATAAATTAACAGAAGAAACTTTTTAAAAGTTTTAAAGCAAACTCGCTATTTTACACATGCTTATACTGAATATATGTATGTGAATATCTATATGGAGTCTATATGGGGTCCAAACGGTTACTCTTATTGGAATGCCCTCATTAAATGACACTACTCTAGTGAATCTACCAAGAAATAATCCGGATTAGAAACACTTGGGGAACTGGTTCACTAAGGCTACCAGGAGAGCCCGGGTAGTTGGCGATCTATGAATACGCTCCAGGAGTTACCTGGGTTACCCAGTTGTTACTACTATATATTGGGGTCCAAGGATAGTTGCGCTCCAGGAGTTATTGGGGTAAAATAGATTTTAAAAAATTAGGTTAAGCATTTAATATGTTAAACTTTTTGCTTATATTAATGTACATTTTGGTAAATTAGAAATACATTAGTGAAATATATAGTTTCCTACTACTCTCTTTTTTCAACTTTATTAAGGTGAAGATTTATAAAGCTTTAGTACTGAATTTTGTTTTAGACCTGTTATTTAAACAGGCTAATATCCTAGTATAATTATAATAATGCTTTATTGATAAACACAATTCGACATACTACATCGCATTTCATGACCTCAGAATAAGCAAGTCATTCTGACACTTGACTATTTTCAAATTGTTAGGGGTAGAATTCCTTCAAGATCATTTTCTTTAAAATATGTAAATATCTTATTTGTTTAATTTGTACAGGGTTTTAATGGCCAATATTTTAAACTGCGTCTATATGTACCTACTTGATATACACTCATTGACAAAACTTAAGGAAGTAAAATGTCGCGAGTCGTCTGTTTTTTTTTAAGAGATAGAGGCAATTTTGTTCACACTTGGTTATCTCGTGTGTCTTTAATAAAGGTCTTTGTGTATCAAATATTTTTCATGAGTTATCGTCTCAATCCTGATATACATGCTAAAAGGTACAACTTTCTTGAGTTTTGTTCATGAGTGTGTGTATAATTTATTAAACGTTTTTATTAAAAATGGGTAATAAAAAGTGGATTGAACTTTGATATTATATGACCTGTCTTCTCCCGTGTTCTTCTCGGAAGAATCTTGTTCCTGCGTATTAAAAATGATGGTTTTGCTTCGCTTGAGTGTATGATTCCTGAAAGAATTTTGTTTTGTCCATCAACATGATACAGCAATATTGCATAATAATTTACTAACTAAAATATAGGATATATTAATTCAGTACTTGGTTAATTTAAATTTTCCTTGGATGAAAATTGGCAAAATCCTCTTCGAGACTTAATATCCTTTCAAGATTTCAGCCAGATTGTTTTATGTTGAGGAAACGTATAAGGAAAAAATAAATAAATAACCTTTTAGCTATAGATATATATAAATATAGATTTGGTTAATTAAAACTTTCCTTGGATGAGAATGTGGCAAAATCCTCTTTGAGACCTAATTCAATATCCTGTTGAAATTTCAGCCAGATTGGTTTAATATTGAGTAAACATATGAAGAACGAATAATTAAATAAATAAACTTTCATCCATAGATAAATAAATATAGATTAGTAGTGTGTATTTTAATATAAAATGGTTAGAGTGGACTTTGAACATTCCTTTTATATTTATATGAACTGACTTCGACCATGTTTAGCTAAATGTAAATGTTTAACTGAAAGAATCTTGTTTATGGCTATCAAAAGGATGGAATTTTCTACTATCTTTATCTGGTTATTTGCCCAAATTTTAGTGCTGCATATAGAAGAGAGAATTCTACAATTGAGTATAGTAGTTTTAATGCTGTTATTGAGGTCGTCTTTGATTTAGTCTAATCTTCTCTAATGACCCAAGCCCTCTAATTCAATAAATTTCATCATTGCAGTAAGGTCTGTAGAGATATTATTTGATGCTGAAGATTAATTCGCGAAACTTCTAAGAGCTTTCACCAGTGATAAGCCAAGCCCTCTAATTCAATAACTTTCATCATTGCAGTAAGGTCTGTAGAGATACTATTTGATGCTGAAGATTAATTCGCGAAACTTCTAAGAGCTTTCACCAGTGATAAGCCAAGCCCTCTAATTCAATAACTTTCATCGTTGCAGTAAGGTCAGTAGAGATATTATTTGATGATATTTATTATAAGAAACACATGAACAGAAACACACACACAGAAAACTACCTAAATATCACTAGATGACCTTTGAATGATGGTCATTGACAGATCAAATTGGTGAATATTTGTCACCATAGTGTCATTAAAATTCTAACGCGACTTGATGGATGCGCTGCCAATAAAAATCAACTATGTAACCCAGGTAACACCTGGAAAGAGTATCCATAGATCGCCAAATACCCGGACTGTCCTGTGGTCTTGGAAGCCCTAGTGAACCAGTTTACCAAGTGTTTCCAGGCCGGTTTTAATTTTTAAATATCTCACTCCAAATGAAATCCAAGACTGTAAAACATGGTAGATCAGGAAATATATATTGAAATAATATATTCTATATTATTATTGAGAGTTTAAAATATGTTATAAAACACACAAACACTTGTATCAAAGATTTAATCCTTCATTAACTTTAATGTGGTTTAAGACTGGTACGCCCCACCTTCGTTGTATGAGCTAATGTTCTAGAAAAGGGGGTCGGTGGAAGGGTGATTAAAACCGTTGGTTTTCGACCGCTACGACCCAGGATCGAATTCTAATTTTTAAAAATTACTCCAATTGTCCACGATTCTTGCAAAAGTTAAACCCCACAAGCGAGTTCAAGTATTCAAACGGGGCTCTAGCATATTTTAAAGTGCAACTGTTTTTCACGTGTATAGCCATGTGGTGCACTTACAGTAAAAGCAGTTGCCAACTTCTACCCACCATAGTCTGTACCATGTGTACTTGGGATTATAAAAAAATGTTCCAGACAAGATAGAGAGGTATATATTTTTCGAAGTTCTAATATTGTCCCAAATACGTCTATATCATAATATAGGCATTTAAAAGAGTATACACACAGTAGAACCTTCATGAGGGAACACTCTACAAAGGACAATTTTTCTCGCCAAAATATCAATTTTTACTAATTATCTGCTCTATGTTAAGGGGATACCTTTCCCCAAAGAACACTTTAGGTATGCAACTAGGTATTTTATAGAAATATCTTACCTCTTTGCATATTTTTAAAAATTATTTGGCGAACAAAAATATAGTTTTGCTTTTTAAATTATTGTACGTGAGGGCTTTTAATGGTATAACAATTTTTATTCTAGGAATCAGAATATGGGGAGAAAATTCCGGGGATGTGTTGGGAATTATAAAATAGTGTCCTGGCTATTGTCATATTGAGTAGGGAAGTAGAGGTTTCACTATTAATTCTATTTAGTTTTAATTATATGAATGCATCTAAGAATATTTATTGTTGTTAGCTATTTGATGTTGTGGTAATGGGCTATTGCATGATTGAAACCGAATGTATGAGAATGAATGAATAAAATCTTATATTTGTCATATTTAATCATGTTTTCTAATAAACTATTCCTATTTCTTGTCAATTAATAGTTAATGTTTAGAGGTCACATTTTGAAAGAATGAATAAGTATTACACATGGAAGAATATTTGTGTTTGTTTCATTGTATAAATATTTGTCTAATATAATAAAAATAGAATAAAAACACATCTTTCCTATTTATCTACAATGCTTATCTTTTATATTCATTTTATAATTTACATAGTGTGTGTTATCTCTATGATTAATCCCAATTTTGCATATATACCTTATATAATACTTAATTGCAAACATGTAATAATCCAGGACCTTTCTTATGCTCCAGGAGTCTGGGTTAGGTGCAAATGAACAAACAGCATATCACACATACAACTGTATTAAGACTACCGGTCTTATACAGGACAAACAGCATGTCATGTAAACCTCTTCGCAATATTTTTTAACAATGAATTATTAAGATCATCTATACGTATATTTGCATAAAGACATCTCAAAAGCACTTAATAAATGCATCAAAAATAATACATTTATTTGATCTCTACGCACAGACCACACGCAATTTCATATCAATATATATAAACCATTACCAGTTTGGGCAAATTCAACAAAAATTAGTTTATCTGTATTTGAATGCTATATTCAAAAGATAATCAAATAAATCCATTGTTTTGATGCATTTAATATATTCATTTTAATGCTTATTTTAAAAAGTAAAGTTGACCTTTTTTTACATGAATAAAATCCTTCTACTTTTTAACAGCGCAAATAGGTATTCGTAGATTATCATATATTTCCAATGTCGGTGTACAAGTGTGTAAAACCCTCGATTCCCGACAGCAATGAACCGGGATCGAATATATATGTATCCCGCGTTAACATTTTTTGTTTTAATATGTGAATAACCATCATATATTATTTATTGTTATAAATATCATAAACTCGGTTGCTCTTTTAGAGCGGTACCTAATAAAGTATTTTGGAACAAGAACAATATAATTCAAGTTTTTTACTTAGCCTATATATTAAAATGTAATATTGACTCTAGAATAGTAATTATTCATAGGAAAGGGTTTGGGTCTGTTATAAATATAAGTTAAAAACACACTTTGCGGATTAGTAAATTAACAAAAATGATGCAAAATTAACAAAAAAACACGATTATTTCGATAATGAAGGAAAATATGTGGATTCGTCAACGCTAAAAAATTTTGAATCCATAATGAGTCTATGTGATAAGTCCGGAATTAATTAAAATCCAACCTATGCAACAATGGAATTATAAATTCAATTGCCATCTATCGATAAAATTTGTAATAATTTTTCCTTTTTTTTTTTTGGCAATTTTTTTTCTCCTATGATGAATATTATTGACTACTATCTTTACAGACCTAACGACAATGATGAAATCTGTTGAATGAGAAGGCTCCTCAGTAATCAACCAAACCCTCATTTGATAACTTCAATCATTGCAGTATGGTCTGTAGATATATTAAATGATAATATTTATCGCATATTAGAGAAACACATTGCCAAAGAAATGAATAATTATTACAGATAATGATGCCTTCATTCATATCAGAATGGAAGTCTGCATTATTTTTATACCACGACCTCTCGACCTCTCTTAATGGATCCCTGTTGTGTTGTTAGATATGTAACTTGCTCTTTGGTTGAAGTAAGTTTCCATGATATAGGCTTGCATGGTTTATTTACGAGGGGCATCCAATAAATAAGTTTCCCTATTTTTTTTTCGGCGAACGAAACGTTGTAAAATTAGTTAGTAGGTAAGAAATGGTCACTAGGATGCGTTGGAAGCTGGTGACCTTTCAAAATCACTCTACTCGTACGCGCAAGTCCGTAGCGCTTCAGTTTCCATGGAGCTACCACTGGTGAACGTGTCCACTTGCGAACTCCGTTCTGTAATTCGTTTTTTCACGGCGAAAAATGAAACTGCGGTCAATATGCATCGCAATTTAATGTCAGTGTATGGTGAAGGATGTATGAGAATCCAAATGGTTCGCCGATGGCGTTCATGGTTCTTGGAAGGACGGCAAAACGTGCATGATGACGAGCGAAGCGACAGGCCCGTTACTGCTACGGACAATGCAGCCGTGGCTGCTGTTCGGAATGTGGTGGAAGCAAATCGCCGCGTCACCATTGACGAAATAATGATTCGACTGCCACCTGGAATCGAAATTGGATGCTCTTCGATTGGAACAACTATGTCAGATGTTTTGAATTTGAATTGAAAACAGGCGGAGGCGAACCACTGGCTACGAAGACAGGACACGGCAGGGTACAACAGTGGTATCAAAAAATCGCTACAACGGTACCAAAAATGTTTGGACAGAAATGGTGATTATGTAGAGAAGTAGTCTATGAGTTGTATAATGAAAATAAAATAACTGCATAATTGTAAATAAAGTTGTTTATTTGTTACAAAATAGGGAAACTTATTTATTGGATGCCCCTCGTACATAGCTCATGGTCTTTAAAATATTCTTCATGCATATCAGAATAGAAGTCTGCATTATTTTTATATCACGACTTCTCTGACTTCAGCTCTTGTCGGATCCCTGTGATGCTGCTAGATAGTAACTTGCTCTTTGGTTGAGGTCAGTTTCCATGATATATTCTCGCATAAAATATTTACATAGTTTATTGTTGATGCATTCTCAGGACTTGCATATTACAATCATCCTACCATATTGAGAGATTTTGTGCTAAATTTAGTGTAAAATTTCAGGGTTAAAAAGAATCAAATGTTTCTCCATTAATTTTATGGCATCTGCATAACTCTGATATTATGTGGGATCTTCCAACTCTTTTATGAGTTGAAATAAATCTATATCATATGTGCTGATATCTTCAGACATCTCAAAATATATTTTAAAATAGATTTATCTGAAAAAAAGGCAAGTTGAATAATCAATTTGGTACTTGAATTGGCTTTTTCATTCACCTTAGCTTCAAATTCAATTAGAAATTCAGCAAGTATATAGTTGGAATACTAAATTGCATATAATAGACATGTTAATTTATTTTTAAATGATTAATAAGAAAAGCTTAAAGATATTGATAATTCTTTGTAAAGATAGAAAAAAATAGACAGGATTTTATAAAATAAAGAAGAAAACGAATTCCAATACAAATTATACACTCTCTAATGTTTGGGTTCTAATATATTTCTATGAAATCATATGAAATTTACAAGAAATTTGACAATTATACCGAAAATGTTTCTTTTGAACGAAAAATTGAAATACATTTCAAAGAGAAATAACAAATATTTCTAACCTTAAGGATGAAGTATGATAGGATGAATTGTGAAGAGTAAAGATAAACGGAAAAGTAAAGTGTCCAGGGATGGGCATATGGTATGGATAGGAAATGGATATTTGAATATTTTATTTTTTTCATATTCTTTGTGCTAATATCCCCCCCAACGGGAGAACTAGGACTCCAAGGAAGCCTGTATATTTATCTTGAAGTCATACTTATAATAGAAAGAGATTAGCTGAGCCCCTTGCAAAACTTCCAGTACAGTGTGCAGGGTGAAAGTGGAGTCAGAGGCTTGGTAGATCACTTTCCAATCTCGGTGAAAACTGCATATAGTTGTAAAATGCTTAAAGAGAATTAAGGGAAGGTTTGGTGGGAAGGAAGATGTTTTAGGAGTAACGTCACAGAGCCATTTAAACACTCACCAAATGTAAGCATATCGCGAACTAGTCAGTACATGGGAGATATAAAATATGTATTTTGATCAATTGAGCTTTAATTTCACTTACTCACTAATATGATAATGCAATGATTATACGCTTTTTAGTGTTACTTTTAAAAAATATTATGGGGTAAACATTTGTAAGCACATCAAGAACATTTTTTACCAAATGAATATTCATTAATAGAAAGATATGGGGAATCAGAGATAAAGAGTTAAAATATATTTAATATATATATGTCGTAATGTAGATTGTTATTCTGTTGTATGAATGCAGTGTGGCATGTTGGTAGCAATCGTAGTGGCCACAATGTTAAGAGTGGGTACAGGTGTTATTGGGATTACACAAAAGGACAAGACATGTTGGATGTCACCACAGAGATAGCGAGAGCGTAAGTGAAGCAGACACCAATCAGGGCAGATCTGTAGAGAGGGGTCTGTCAATCATGATGTTTCAAAGCGGACTGATCTGTTTGAGCAAGAAAGGGGCACACTTGGGAACCCCAACATGTTTTTGGACTTTTCCTGTCCTGGCGCCGGCTGTCACTCACTCGAAATTTTATTTTTGACATTTTGGTAATTAAACTATAACTATATAACACATGGGGTTATAATTATATATTGGAATATATATTACAACTAATAATAACTTCTAATCTTTTTTACTTCAAAATCTTACTAAAATTTGGGTCTCGAAAAAGTGTGAATATGAAAAGGTTGAACATTAAATATGTTTGCCTCAAAAAATTGAATTATTACTTTATTTTAGGAAGGAGTTTAGGAGTAACATCACAGAGTCATTTGAACACTAACCAAATGTAAACAATATCAGACCAGTTAGTACATGGGAGAGAGAGAGAGAGATATATAAAATTATGTGTTTTGATCAATTGAGCTTTAATATGACTTACTCACTAATATGATAATGCAATGATTATACGCTTTTCAGGGTTTCTTTATAAAAATATATTGAGGTAAACATTTGCAAGCGCATCAAGAACTTTTTTTACCAAATGAATAATCATTAATAGAAAGATATGGGGGATCAGAGATAGAGTTAGAATAGATTTAATATATATATATAATTACTTATAATATTTTTACTTCAAAATCTTAAAAGCATTTGGGCCTCGAAAAATTAAGAAATTGAAATGGTTGAACATTAAATATGTTTGCCTCAAAATGAATTATTACCTTATTTTTTATTACTTTATTTCAACGCACAAAATGCGATATCCCTACTAGGGAATATATATTCCGTCAATTTTATATTGTTAAACAGATAAACAGTTATTAAGATCATTATTCAAGAAAAAAATGATTTGATAGATTAGAAACCTTATCCATCAGGTTAGACAGATAGTCTTAAATATATTTATAAAAGTGATTGAATTTCAGACAATTCTATCTGGTATTATTACAAATTTATACAGATCTTTAGTCACTGTCTGTTGTCTATCACTTTGAAGAAGTGGGTATTTCAACAGTATGAATTTATGAAAAAAGCAGCTTGGATAAAGTATGTGCGCAACTAGCTTATCTTTATTGAGATATTTTCGGAGAGTTTTAGTTATATAACCATAATATATTGAGAAAAATGAATTTTTAACTTCTTTCTTTGTGAAGATGACAAGCAGACGCATAAAAAATATATGGTAATATTTTACGGGGCTGCTAACCAAAATAGATTATTTTTGAGCCCGGATGGCCGCATAAAGCGGAATATATACAAACCACTATGACAAGGCTGGAGAGGCTAGGGACAGGATCTCCATCAGGGAAGAGGCAGGTTAGACAGGTATGGGTCCGCCGAGATCAGGAGGCAGGAAGAGGGCAGGAGGACTAGAAATTTGCAGCTCTAGCTCTGGCAGTTGGGCAAGCCATTGGTCTTGCCTCGTTGTTGGCAGAGAGACCCTTGGCTGAGCATTTAGCGCCCTTGGCTATGCGGGGGTTGACAAGAGTTAGACAGCTTGAAAAAAAAAGTCTAGAACAGCAATGAGCTTCAAGTCGAAATTGTGGATTCTCTTACACATGATATTCAAGTCTAGTTGCGACGTCTCATTTCAATTTTTATAGATATAAAAAAGGTATATAGTAACACACTGTCAACTTGAGGCGTTAAAATTATTACTAATTATATTTCGCATTATAAAACCTTGTTAAAAATTATAATTATTTTTAAATAATATATAGTGATTAAAAAACTGAAAAAAAAACACTTTTTAATAAAATTTAAAGATATTTTATTGATAAAACCCATCATCCCTCAAATAACAACAACTGATCATGAGGTTGTTTATATCTCGCGTCAGCCAATTGGGAGGTTTGTTTCAGATCTGGGCAAAATGTTAGACAATAATAGACTCCAAGTAGCTTGCCCTGTATGCAATTTAAAGGTTTTGAATAATCCAGTATATATATTTTTGCAGCTTATATAACTTACAAATTTTCCTATGCTAACATTCAAAATGAAAATATTTTAAAATATTTACATGTGATATGAAAAGTGAATTATATTATTTACAAAATTGAAACCATTGTTGTTTTATCACTATTTATAAACAAACCATTCAAGGTTGCTATGTGATAAGTGTTCTGCAATGAGGAGTCGAACAGCCACTGTTGTCTTCTTGAACATCCTTTCTTGTGAGACAGCATTCCATTTTTGAAACAGCCTGGCCCTCGCCACATCTTCATAAAAATATTGATCAAATGTATCTTTATATGAATCAGCATTTTCTTTATACCAAGAACTTCCTGACTCCAGCTCTTGTCGTATACCTGTGGTATTATTAGACATGTAATTTGCTCTTTGGTTGATCTCCTTTTCCAAGAGATAGTTTCGCATTGTTATAAAACTTTTTCCCACCTTGTGTTTATTCATTCTCAAAACTTGCATCCTACAATTTTCCCACCACATAGACAGGTTTTGTGTGAAATTTGGTTTAATTGCCTCATGGTTAAAAAGAAGCAAATGTTTCACCATTAATTTTATGGTATCTTCATACCTCTGGATATTGGTAGAGACTTTCCAATGTTCCATAAATTGAACTAAATCAATATCACTTACAAGTCTCAGTAAGCTTATTAAATTAGCATTCAACATACCTCTAGATTTCCATGGAAAAAGAGCAGCTAGAGTAGTTAATTTGACTCCAAGGTTATCTCTGACATCTACCTCAGCGCCACCCTCAATTAGAAAATTGACAATATTTGAATCAGAAAACATGATTGCATATAATAAAGGTGTTAAACCTTGATTATCTCTAGCATTGATATTAGCACCAGAAATTATCAACATTTTCGCGTTAGTTAAGTTATTTATTTTAACTGCTACCATTAATGGAGTGACACCATCACTATTTCTAGAATTAACGTCAAATCCTGATTTAATGAAGTATTCAAGAAATTTGGGATTCCTGCTTTCTGCAGCATAAAAGAATGTTGAATTTCCAAATCCTACATGTTTAGTGTCAGCCCCAGCATCTACTAAACAGTAAAAATTTTCTATTTTCCCTTTAGAGATAGCAATTTCTAAGGGAGTAAAATAATTATGGGTATGGCCTTGGATATCTGCCCCTTTATCTATAAAGAGTTGAAGCAATTCCCTGTCATCAATTATTCCGACTATTTCTCTAAAGGGGGTTTTTCTGAGAGGATTAAGAATATTCACATCTGCACCAGCTTCAACAAGTTCCCAAATTAAATTTCTATATGTCAGATATATAGCAGTATTCCTTGGAGTATACAAGTAATTGAAATATAAAATTACTTCATACAGTGGGGCTACACCTGTATTATCTTTTATATTTACATTGGCTCCTGCAGAAACAAGATAACGTGCAATAGATAATTCATTATGTTTAATAGCGTAACGTAAGGGCGTTTTTTGTGCTCGGTTCTGGGAGTTTATATCGGCCCCTGATTCTACCAAACATCGTACAATATCTTGAATGCCACTTTTTACAGCCAAATGTAATGGAGTATTTTCATAATTATCTTTTAGGTTAATATCTGCGCCTGTTTCAATAATGGCTTTAACCCTGTCTAAATTGTCACTCTCAATTGCCAAATGTATATCCATATATAATTTCAATTCAAATATTAGCACTTACAAATCTATTAATTTTGTGAAGCACAGATATCTTGAGCGTGTACTGAAAAAATTAGCAATATAGTTCAAATAAATAAGTATATAATAATAGTGATATGAAAAAATGGGTCAAATATTATTAAATTATTTAAATGTAATTTATAAACTTCTCTAATTTTTTAATATATTTTATATCACGCCTGAAACCACTCTGAATTTTGTGGCCACCACGACTGCAACCAGTGCTGTAGTGGAGGGTATACGGGGTATACGCCGTATACCCTATGCTTTTAAAATTTAGATAGCGTATACCTAGTGGTTTTACTTAAAAATAGCGTATACCCTATGATTTTGTTCAAATTTTTTATTAAAAATTTATTATTTTCTTTCTTTGTAATAGTAAAAAAAAATGATAAAAATTGTACTGAAAAATTGCAAAAAAATTTCAAATTAACAATTCACACAAAATATTTCATTCATTTAGTAAATATTTCTTGGGAAAAATATATCAACTATATTCAAATTAATAATCAAACAAGCCTCCTTTAACGAAAAACGGAAAACGAATATAACCGAACCTTTAATTTTTGAAAATGGTAATTTTGTTTAAAACCACAATGAAATGAAAACTTTAAACTTTCCTAATATTTAAAAGTTATTATGTTTGTGCTTAATAGAAAATATGTAAAAAATTAAAGTTTAAATAAAAATAAAGTTATATTTTCTGATGTTAAAATCATTTACAAAAAAAAGTAAAAACGACTTCTTCAAGATAGATGTTCTCTTATTACCAAGGCTGTATTTATCAGCAGTGATGTAAACTAATACATAAACAATTTGGTTTTCGATTTAAAACGATTTTCTTCTAATTCTATACAATTGAAAATATATTTGAATTTTATCAAATACTCTTCTTTAACTAAAGTTGCTATGGTAACCATGCTAAACTACGTTATTGTGGACGTTAATTTTGCATATTCTTTAGTTTATTTGAAGTTAGCAAAAGCTGTTGACAAAATAACATTGATTTTCAAAAAATATAATTTTGAAAACTTCTTTAAGTAAGTTTATTGATACTGGCTTAAAAGCTTATTTAAATTGTTTTTAATTGTTGATGAAAATTGGTGTTTGTTTTTTAAAAAATAAATAAAATAAAGATTTTATTCAAAACAAATCGATTAAGTAAGTATCTAAATTTTGTTAATGTTAAAATAAGTGAAATTTAAATTTTCTGTACTTATACTAGCTTTCGAAAATAACTCTTCTGTTTAATTATGGACCGCTGGTTGAAGACAGGAAATTTATGTACTAAAAGAAGTTTGGAGGTAGAAGAAGATGCAGAAAAGAATGAACTAGAAGAAGCTGTTAAAAAAATAAAAACACTGTTGGTACATCAAATGCAAGTACTATCTCAAAAAGAGCTGATATATTGATCAATAGTTCACCAGAGAAAATGAATGACCAGGATTCCAAATTTGAAGTTTGGAATGATTCCCAATATATTAAATTTAAGGAAAAGTATCCATGGCTTTCAATTTCCAAAGGTAGACTCGGATGTAACATTTGCGCAAGTGTTAAAACATTAGGGGCTGCAAAAAGTGAAAGAATTCATATTTCACCAGAATGGAGTAACTACCTAATAGAAGTAGCAGGAAAAGATCGGCAAGCAAATTATCAAACATTCGAATGAAAATTAAAAAGCATTGTGAGTCTGAAGCTCATAAAATAGCTGAGAATATTAAGAAAGACAGAAAAAAATAGAAGAATATGCAAACAATATGAACATTGAAGTAGAAAATGAAAATATTAAGCTTTTTAGAACTGCTTATAATATCGCTAAAACAAATAGACCATATTCTGATTATGAAAATCATATCACGTTACAAACATTAAATGGCATTAAATTAGGATCGAGTCTTCACTCCAGATATTCTGCTACACAAATAATAAACCATATAGCCTGCGAAATGCGGAAAATGCTTGTTGCGAAGATTTTGTCAACAAATTCAAAAATTACTATACTAATTGATGAATCAACAACCTTAAGTAATAAATCAACTTTGGTCATTTTCTTGAAAGCATATTTAGGAGGAGAAAGTATTGATTATATTTTCTTTGATTTGTGTGAATTACAATGCCAAGACTCAGAAAATATTGAAAAAGAGCTTTTGAATACTTTGTTTAAACATGGGTTGAACGAAGAATTTATTAAAGAAAATTGGATAGCAATTGCGACTGATGGGGCAAGTGTCATGGTAGGAAGACATTCGGAAGTCGTAACTCGACTTAAGCAAAAGTTTCCAAAACTTTTTGCATGGCACTGCCTCAACCATAGATTAGAGCTTTCTGTTGGCGATACTATCAAAGAAGTCCGCGGAATCAACCATTTTAAAGCTTTAATGGACAAACTGTATTCGTTATATAGCCAATCTCCCAAAAATTGTCGTGCTCTGGAGGAAGCTTGCCATGAATTAGGAACAAGATTTGCTAAAGTGGGTCGAATTTTAGGAGTACGATGGATTTCAAGTAGTTTTAGAACAATAAAAACCGTCTGGGAATCATACGAGTCATTGCACCATCATTTCAAATCATCAACATATCTCGATTCCACATATCAAGGGTTATTAAGAAGATTGGAGAGTCCAGAATTTATATTAGATTTAGGTTTAATGTACGACACGCTTCAGGAAATGTCAATGTTGTCTTTAGAGCTGCAGTCTAGAACAACTACTTTACAAAAGGCGGAACATATAATAAAGAGAACAATTAGAGTCATAGAAAGCTTCAAAACATCACCAGGAGAAAAAAGCTTGCTAGCTCTTGAAGCGGCAGAAAACTTAGTTTTTAGGAGCGTAACATTAGTTCCCAATGCCAAAATTATTCCGATTGATAGAAAAAAAATTCTTCTAAGTATAATAGAAAAGTTAAAATTAAGGTTGTGTACAGAATCAAATGAAGATAATGAGCAATTAATTAAGGATATTTCAGCTCTAGAACCAAACAATTTTGACGCAGAAAATGTTCGATATGGAGAGGTCGAAATGAGACGTATTTGTCGAAGGTTTAACTTAGATGAAATGAAATGCATTAACGGCTTGAGAGATTTTGTTGATGATAAAAACAATGTTCCCGAAACAATTCAACCATTTTTCAGGGCAATTTCAACATTGCCCTGTTCAAGAGCTGAATGTGAGCGAGGTTTCAGTCTGATGAATGATATAATAACAAACTTGCGGACTTCTTTGCTAATATCAAATGTTTCGAACTTAATGTTCATAAATTCAAATGGACCACCAATCGAAATGTTTCAGCCGAAAAAATACGTTCAATCATGGCTTTTACATCATAGATCATCTACTGACACTAGATCAAGAGTTTGTGCCAGAAAAAATGCAGATGTATCTCGGCAGTCATTATGGGTATTTTTATGTAAAAGTTGTATGTAATATTTTACGTCTTTTTTTCAAATAAAAATATAATTAAAAATAACCTTGTTTATTTTTACCAAAATATTATATTCTCAAGCGTATACCCTATGCTAATTTTACGACTACAGCACTGACTGCAACCAACATGCCACACTACATTCATGCAACAGGATAACAACACTACCTTACAACATATATACATTATATACATTTATATAAAATATTTTATTTCAATGTTTTTTTTGCCTTAATAAAGCAGAACAATAAATGATGTGTGAAATTCTATGACAATTTCATAATTTTTGGACACCACTTAACGTGAATAATCAATTTAACAAAGCATCATATTTCATTAAATTTTTACAGTATAAATTAACAAAAGAAACTTTTCAAAAACAATTTAAAAGTTTTAAAGCAAAATCGCTATTTTACACATGCTTATACTGAATATATGTATGTGAATATCTATATGGAGTCTATATATATTGGGGTCCAAATGGCTATACTTATTGGACTGCCCTCATTAAATGACACTGCTCTATTGAGAGAGAATCTACCAAGAAATAAACCAGACTGGTAACACTTGGTGAACTGGTTCACTAAGGCTACCAAGATCTAAACCGCAGGAGAGCCCGGGTAGTTGGCGATCTATGAATACGCTCCAGGAGTTACCTGGGTTACCCAGTTGTTACTACTATATATTGGGGTCCAAGAATAGTTGCGCTCCCGGAGTTATTGGGGTAAAATAGATTTTGAAAAATTAGGTTAAGCATTTAATATGTTAAACTTTTTGCTTATATTAATGTACATTTTGGTAAATTAGAAATACATTAGTGAAATATATAGTTTCCCACCATTCTCTTTTTTCAACTTTATTAAGGTGAAGATTTATAAAGCATTAGAACTGAATTTTGTTGTAGACCTGTTATTTAAACAGGCTAATATTCTAGTATTATTATAATAATGCCTTATTGATAAACACAATTCGACATACTACATCGCATTTCATGACCTCAGAAAAGGCAAGTCATTCTGACACTTGACTATTTTCAAATTGTTAAGGGTAAAATTCCTTCAAGATCATTTTCTTTAAAATATGTAAATATGTTTTTGTTTAATTTTTACAGGCTTTTAATTGCCAATATTTTAAACTGCGTCTATATGTACCTACTTGATATACACTCATTGACAAAATTAAGGAAATGAAAAATATTTTATGTCGCGAGTCGTCTGTTTTTTTTTTTTTTTTTTAAGAGACAGATGCAATTTTGTTCACACTTGGTTATCTCGTGTGTCTTTAATAAAGGTCACTGTGTATCAAATTTTTTCAAGAGTTATTGTCTCAATCCCGATATACATGCTAAAAGGTACAACTTTCTTGAGTTTTGTTCATGAGTGTGTGTATAATTTTTATTAAACGTTTTTATTGAAAAAATGGGTTACAAAAAGTGGATTTAACTTTAATAGTATATGACCTGGCTTCTCCCGTGTTCTTCTCGAAAGAATCTTGTTCCTGGGTATTAAAAATGATAGTTTTGCTTCGCTTGTAATATCTTCTTGAGTGTATGATTCCTGAAATAATTTTGTTTTGTCTATCAAACATGATACAGCAATATTGCATAATAATTTCCTTGGATGAAAATGTGGCAAAATCCTCTTCGTGACTTAATATCTTCTTAAGATTTCAGCCAGATTGGTTTAATATTGAGGAAACACATAATGAACGAATAAATAAATAAATAAACATACATTGACCTTTTTATCTATAGATAAATAAAAAGAGATTTGGTTAATTTAAATTTTCCTTGGATGAAAATATGACAAAATCCTCTACGAGGTTTAACTCAATATCCTGTTAAAATTTCAGCCAGATTGGTTTAATATTAAGCAAAAATATAAGAGGAATGAATAATTAAATAAATAACCTTTCATCTATAGATAAATAAATATACTGTAAAACCCCTCTATAGTGAACCCCAATGGGACAGAGCTTTTGGTTCACTATAGCCACGGTTCACTATAGCCACAGTTTGGCTATCTTTATTTACTTTTAAAAATTTTAGATCGTATAAATAAAGGACAGCCATACACACTGGTAGAGACTGCATCTAAATAGTGGTCACTTTGTTCTAATTCCCTTAATTGACCAATTTCCCCTTACATTAATACTGAATAATATTATAAATCATTAGATGATAGGTTCTTCTTATCATTAACATACATGCACCTCTATGTCTAATTTAAAAATCAAGACAAATCCTAGGCAAAGTTTTATTAAATATATATTCAGAGATATAAAATGATTTTAAAACATCTTTATCGCATTATATTGCCACGTTTTTATTTTTAAAACGCTAATTTTAGTTTAGTAAAACTTTATTTTTAAAGTTTATTATTTTAAAAGTGAAATGTTTGTTAATGAAATAGACATTTTGCCTAAACTCATTTATTGCTGCTTTCTTTTACAAGCCATTTGTTTATGTATATTTTTACATATCGTTTTTTTTGAGTTTTTACTAATTTAGTATGTACATCATTGACTTTTGATGAATAAAAAATTAAAATGAAAATAAACATATGAAAAATTAAAGTAACATTTTAAAGGAATTTATGTACAATTGAAAATTGTTTCTGTAACGTCTCATATTCCCCTTCTTGAAGCATTTATTCTCGGGTAATAAATGGTCGAAGTTGAGATATGTGAACGCGTCTTGCTTGCTCTTGGTCTTTCAGAGAGATATCGTATGTTACATCAGATATCTTTTTTTGAATGACAAATGGTCCTTCATATTTTGGTGATGTCTTGATGAGACGAGGGTCGTTGAAGGCAATTTTTCTTATGACTAAGTCTCCTTCTTTAAAGACATACTTGGGGTGATGGCTATCGTGTTTAATCTTCCACTTACTTCTACTTTGTTCTGTCCGCAGGCTAGCTTTCTTCCTGGCTTCTTCAATTGTAATTGGAGTTTGGTCGGCAAATTCGGGTACATTACCGATTCCATACATTAAGAAAAGCGGTGAAAAACCAGTCACGTCATGTGGTGTGGAATTATAATTTTTGACAACTTGCGGTAACAATGTGCTCCATTTACATCTAGGTTTCTCTAGAACAGCTATTCTCAGTTTTGTCATTATCGTATCATTTAATTTCTCACAAATGCCATTGCACTGAGGATGATAAGGCGAAGTATATGTGTGTTTAATTCCTTGTAAAGAAAGAAATTTGTTGAACTCTTTTGATATAAAATTCTTGCCATTATCTGTTAAGATAGTATTGATCGAATTAACAGATTTGATTATCTTATCAAGACATTGAGTGACAGCTTGAGCAGTGTTTGTTATTGTGGGATATGCCCATAGATAACGAGTTGCGTGATCAACAAAAACTTGAATGAATTTATGCTTTGTGTTAGCTGCTGCTGTTCCCAGTACAATAGTGTCACAACCGATCATTTGTAATGGTTGGATATTTGACGTTGGAGTGATCATTTCTCCTAAAGTTGGTTCATGTCTGACCTTCACTAGTTGACAAGATTTACAAGATCGAACATAATTCTTGATATCAGTTGTTATTCCTTTCCACCAATAACATTGAGTTATAAGTTTGCATGTTTTGGTTATTGATGGGTGACTCAATGAATCGTGATATTCTTCCAATATTTTTTTTGTAAGCGAGTTTGGGACAACTGCTTTAAAAACTCCTTTTTGTTTGATCATTACCACACCGTCGTGAGTGTGGGAATTTTTCAAGAAACTCAAATCTGAATTTTGTTGGTGTTCTTGAAGTTCTTGAGTTGCAATGTTAACAACTGGGAGTCTTGATAAGGCGTCAACATGAGTTTGTTGCTTTCCAGAACGATGAACGATGTTACATGATTTCGAGGATAAACTAAGAATCCATCTAAAATACTTAGGTTTCGGTTTCTTCATGGTGAAAAGCCATTGGAGCGCCGCATGATCAGTGATGATTTCAAATGGTTGGTTTTCTATGTAAACATGAAAGTGATCAGTTGCTTGTATTACGGCTAGGCATTCCATCTCATAAGCAGAATAATTCTCTTGGTGTGGTTGCAGTGTTTTGGAGTAATAAGCAATTACATGTTCCTCATTGTCTGGACCAATTTGTGTTAGGATTGCTCCAATTCCATATTTGGAGGCATCTGTATAAACTTTAGAGGGGTAGTCCGGGTTGTAAATAGCAAGGACAGGTTTTGTAGATAGTGTCATTTTAAGTTTAGCGAACGACTCCTCTACTTCCTCATTCCAGATGAAGGGCTGATTCTTCCGAGTGAGTCGAACCAAGGGGAATGAAATTTTAGAAAAGTCCTTCACAAATTTTCTGTAATAATTTGCCAATCCCATGAACTGACGAACTTTCTTTACAGTATCAGGTCTTGGAAAGTCTTGAATAGATTTTACTTTTCCTGGATCAGGTTTTAATTGATTGTGACTGATGATATGTCCGAGGTATTTTACTTCAGTTCTTCCAAAAATACATTTCGACAATTTTAATTTCATGGTGTACTGTCATAATTTGTCAAAAACTTTACTAAGAAGCTCTATGTGCTCTTGCCATGTTTTCGTGTACACCAATATGTCATCTTGGAAAGAGCAAGTTCCTTTCCATAATAATTCACCTAGAATATGTTGGATTATCCTTTGAAACGTTGAAGCAGCATTTTTTAAACCAAAGGGCATCACTAAAAACTCATAATGACCATCGTTTGTGACGAATGCAGTTTTTTGAATAGATTGCGGGTCCATTTCGATCTGCCAATAACCCCATGCAACATCAAGGGTAGAGAAGAATCTGGATCCATGCAATCGATCAAACATGTCCTGTATGTGAGGTAGGGGTTGCCTGTCATCCAGCGTGATCTCATTAAGACGTCTGTAATCAATGCACATCCTTTTATTTCCATCCTTCTTGGGAACCATAACAACAGGAAATGCCCAAGGAGAATCTGAAATTCTTATTAACTTGTGTTCGAGAAGTTCTTTAACTTGTTCAGCTATCTCTTCATACTCTTTTAGAGGACGACGATAGGGTCTAAGAGAAATTGGTTGTTCACTTTTCGTAATGATCTTATGTTGTATAGCTACTTTTCCCAAATCAATAGCATGCTGAGAAAATACATTCCTATTGTGTTCAAGTAATTCTTTTAATTCATGTTCTCTTATCTCTTCTAGATGATTTACAAGAATTGGATTTTGTAATCCATCAAATTTGGTGTAAATTGTTTTGTCTTTGACATCTATTAAAAGATTAAAAAGAGATGCAACATCTAATCCGATCAAGAGTGGATATTTAAAGTTCTTCATTACATGGAGAGTTACAGGTTTAATTAGTTTATCTATTCTTACCTTGGTCTGAAGGCTTCCACATGTCCTGGTAACACCATCCGCTTGGCTGATGTGAATGTCTGAATTTGGTTGAAGTTGAAGACGGGTTCGCTTGAACAATCGCCAATTGATTATTGATACTGTTGCACCAGTATCCACAATTGCTTGCGCAGGAATTCCATTTACTTCAACACTTATGTTGATAAGCTTGAAAGCTCCTTGTGTAGGGGTATTTGTCAAAGTACTTACATTCAACAATTCCGGGGCTCCGCATACTTGTTTCACTGAAGTGTTTTGATTAGGCCTATCCTTTTTATAATTAGGATCATAATCCTCACAATCTGTGACCCAATGTTTAATTTTTATTCCCTTTTTCGAACATATTGGACACCAGAATGGGCAAACATTTTTTCTATTATCATTATTTTTTGTCGCGAGATGTATTTTGTTTTTAGGCTTAAACTGAATTGAAGCCCTATTTTGTTCAATTGAAGCTGCGATATGGAACCATTTCGTGGTGTCAGTTGGCTGTGCAGCCACAATTAAATCTTTCCAATCATTTGGAAGTCCGTCTGTTAATAAATGTATTTTTTCCTCCTTCGTTAGATGGGTTTGATTTAACAGGCGAATTTTATCTTGAAAATAATTTTCTATTGATTCTTCTCGTTTTAATCTTCGATGTGATGCTGAGACAATTGGATTTGCGTTGTATGAACCAAATCTTTGAATCAACTTTTCCTTTACAACTTCCCATCTTTTTATTGCAGGATTTGAAATAATCTCATCTGCATACCATTCAAGTGCTGAATCTGTCAAGTAGTACATAAGATTTTTGATTTTTTCATCTTCCTTTAAAGAATTATTTTCAAAATCATATAATTTGATCCATGACTCAGGCCTAATTGCCGACTTCGAGCCGTTGAATTTTTGCAACCGGTTGTTTGGATTTTCCGCCATTTTCTTTTTCCGTATCCCTTTCGACTGCGCCAAATGCCACGTTTTTATTTTTAAAACGCTAATTTTAGTTTAGTAAAACTTTATTTTTAAAGTTTATTATTTTAAAAGTGAAATGTTTGTTAATGAAATAGACATTTTGCCTAAACTCATTTATTGCTGCTTTCTTTTACAAGCCATTTGTTTATGTATATTTTTACATATCGTTTTTTTTTGAGTTTTTACTAATTTAGTATGTACATCATTGACTTTTGATGAATAAAAAAATTAAAATGAAAATAAACATATGAAAAATTAAAGTAACATTTTAAAGGAATTTATGTACAATTGAAAATTGTTTCTGTAACGTCTCAATATAATATAATGTTTACTTGGAAAAAGGCTCTAATACCTTGTTGCTTCAAACACTCTTCAAGCATTGAACTTTTCAAATAAAGTTAATGTATTTTCATTCTATTTCATGTTTCCATATATTCTTCTTAAGTCTAGAATTTCATATTTTTTTGAACCTGTCATGCAAACCATTGATGTCCTTAAAATCGCCATAGTTCATGGCATAAAAAAAAATTTTGGTTGCATCACAGGCCCGTTTTTTTGGTCTTTTTTTAGCCTCTGGAGATAGAGCAGGAGGTAGTGCTTCCACAGTTGAGGCTGGTGGTGCCAGTGCAGGAGGCCGAGGATCAACTGGTCGATGGGGCACAGCCTGGTCCGCAGGACCAACATCGGATACCCCCATAGAATGGGCAGAGGGCGCTGGTGCAGGAATCGGCACCTCCACAGTTGGAGCAGGGGATGCTAGTTGCCCTGGCTGCTGAGGTGCGACGGGTGACTCGGCACCTGTGGAAAAGGAGGGCGACGCCCTCCTAACGAGCATTGGGCAGCATGCACTGCGGTGACCCTGCCAATGACACTTTAAGCATTTTATGCCAAAGGTCGGGAAGGCCGGCAGGGTGTTCCCTTTGGTCCTGATGTCCAGGCGGGTAGGCAGATGTCCAAGCGTTACGCCGTTGTTGAGGAGGACGAAGGCCTGGCGGCGGCCGGCGGCGTAGGTGTACTCGCCGAGCTTAAACTGCATGGGGGCGATGGATGTTACCCTGCCATATGGCTGCAGCGCCTGGACGATGCTGTTGTCCTCGACAAAGAAGGGGAGGTTGCCAATGACAATCCTCTCAGCCCTCTTGCGGAAGGGGATTGTCCTGAGGAGCGCGCCCTCGATTTCAATGGTGTTCTCCAAGAGGCGCTCCGCAAGGGCCCTACTTGTCAATCCCACGAGGACGTGGCCATTCATTCTGGTGATTTGCAGGATGTTCCTCGGCCCGCCGACCACCGCATCAACCACCCACAGGTACTGGTAGGGCGAGAAGTCTGAGCATTGCTCAATATATACGCAGTATTATTGCGTGGAGGAGGCCTGTCAGGCCTTGGCGTCCGCAATGTGAGCTCGCGTGGTCTTAATCTCCTGGACCTGCGGTGACCGCATCCTAGGTGTGTTTCCTCGTAGAGCAGTGGTGGTCACTTTGCACGGTACAGCGCCGCTGGTCTGCGTTCCTGTAGTGCCGGAGGATCCCGATTCACAACGCCGCTTCTTTTGGCTCACCACGGTGAAGCCGTCGCCGTTATTCTCCTCTTCCTCCACGCTCTCCGCCCAATTCTCAGCAATCTTTAGGGCGCTGTTAGAAGGCCTAGCCGCAATTCGATTCGCCGCGGCAGTATTTGCATGAGTCATGCCAGCATGCAAATTTGCATCTTTAGGAATTTTCGGATTTTCTTGAGATGCATTCTCTCGAAAACCTATATTTGATGATTTCTCAGCTCTGGCTTTCCCTTTCGAGCTGAGCCTTTTCGGCCTCTTTCTCCTTGGTTTCACCTTGGTGAAATCGTCTGTTTCCTCCTCCATGGGGAGTTGATTCGCCCGATCGACGAGATCCGCCCAGCCCGTCGACGGCTTGCCTGTTCCAGGCTGATGGTTAGCTGGTCTTCTCCGTCGCCGGAGAAGTGCTGATTGCATCAGCAGTTGGAGATGGCAATTGGCTATCAGCCAAGGCCATTGGTGATTCGGAGGGTGGGGAATGCCCCATAAAAATTTTAAATTACCCTTCCCTTCGGAGGAGGTTATAAATTCCAAGCCAGCAAAGTTCGGGCAGGAGCGCGCGCCCGTACATCCCTCGCTGCTTTAATCCTCGCAAGCCTGATAGCTCACCAAGTGTTTCCAGGCCGGTTTTAATTTTTAAAAATCTAACTCCAAATGAAATCCAAAACTGTAAAAAATGGTAGATCAGGAAATATATAATGAAATAATATATTCTATATTATTATTGAGAGAGTTTAAAATATGTTATAAAACTTGTATCAAATATTTAATCCTTCATTAACTTTAATGTGGTTTAAGACTGGTATGCTCCACCTTCGTTGAATGAGATAATGTTCTAGACAAGGGGGTCGGTGGAAGGGTGGTCTAAACCGTTGGTTTTCGACCGCTACGACCCAGTATCGAATTCAAATTTTTAAAAATTGCTCCAATGGTCCCCGATTCTTGCAAAAATTAATCCCTCCAGCGAGTGAAAGTAACCAAACGGGACCCTGTCATTTTTAAAGTGCAACTGTTTTTCACGTGTATAGACATGTGGTGCACTTGCATTAAAAGCAGTTGCCAACTTCTACCCACCATAGTCTGTACCATGTGTGCTTGGGATTATAAAAAAATGTTCCAGACAGGATAGAGAGGTATATATTTTTCGAAGTTCTAATATTGTCCCAAATACGTCTATATAATAATATAGGTATTTAAAAGAGTATACACACAGTAGAACCTTCATGAGGGAACACTCTACAAAGGACAATTTTTTTCGCCAAAATGACAATTTTTACTAATTATATCTGCTCTATGTTAAGGGGATACCTTTCCCCAAAGAACACTTTAGATATGCAACTAGGTATTTTATAGAAATATCTTACCTCTTTGCATATTTTTGAAAATTATTTGGCGAACAAAAATATATTTTTGTTTTTAAAATATTGAACATAAGGGCTTTTAATGGTATAACAATTTATATTCTAGGAAGCAGAATATGAAGAGAAAATTTCGGTCAGGTGTTTGGAATTATAAAATAGCACCTTGGCTATTGTCATATTGAGTGGTGAATTCGAGGTTTTCCTATTAATTCTATTTAGTTTTAATTATATGAATGCATCTAAGAATATTTATTGTTGTTAGCTATTTGATGTTGTGGTAATGGGTTATTGCATGATTAAGGCCAAATGTATGAATAAAATCTTATATATGTCATATTTAATCATGTTTTTAAATACACTATTCCTATTTCTTGACAATTAATAGTTAATGTTTAGATGTCACATTTTGAAAGAATGTATTTGTGTTAGCTTTATTTTGTATAAATATTTGTCTAATATAATAAAAATAGATAAAAACACATATTTCCTATTTATCTACAATGCTTATCTTTTATATTCATTTTATAATTTACATAGCGTGTGTTATCTCGATGATGAATATCAATTTTGCATATATACCTTATATAAAACTTAATTGCAGCATGTAATAACCTGGGAACTTTCGTATGCTCCAGGAGTCTGGGTTAGGTGCAAATTAACAAACAGTATGTCACACACACAACTGTATTAAGACCACCGTTCTTACATATGACGAACAGCATGTCATGTAAACCTCTTCGCAATAATTTTTTAACAACGAATTATTAAGATCTATACATATTTGTATAAAGACATCTCCAACGCACTTAATAAATGCATCCAAAAATAATACATTTATTTGATCTTTACGCACAGACCACACGCAATTTCATATCACTATATGAACCTTTACCAGTTTGGGCAAATTCATCAAAAATTCGTTTATCTGTATTTGAATGCTATAATAAAAAATATTCATTGTTTTGATGCTTTAATAAATTCATTTCAATGCTTATTTTAAAAAGTAGAGTTGACTTTTTTACATGAATACAATCCTTCTACTTTTTAACAGCGCAAATAGGTATCTATAGGTTATCATATAATTCAAATGTTGGTGTACGAGTGGGTAAAACCCTCGATTCCCGACAGTAATGAACCGGGATTGAATCCCGCGTTAACATTTTGTTTTAATATGTGAATAACCTTCACATATTATTGATTGTTGTAAATAATTCTTTGTAAAGATAAGAAAAATAGGCAGGATTTTATAAAATAAAGAAGAAAACGAATTCCAATACAAATTATACACTCTCTAATGTTTGGGTTCTAATATATTTCTATGAAATCATATGATATTTACAAGAAATTTGACAAATATATCGAAAATGTTTCTTTTGAACGAAAAATTGAAATACATTTCAAAGAGAAATAACGATTATTTCTAACCTTAAGGATGAAGTATGATAGGATGAATTGTGAAGAGTAAAGATAAACGGAAAAGTAGTGTCCAGGGATGGGCATATGGTATGGATAGGAAATGGATATTTGAATCTTTTAATTTCTTCATATTCTTTGTGCTAATATCCCCTCCAACGGGAGAACTAGGACTTCAAGGAAGCGTGTATATTTATCTTGAAGTCATACTTATAATAGAAAGAGATTAGCTGAGCCCCTTGCAAAACTTCCAGTACAGTGTGCAGGGTGAAAGTGGAGTCAGAGGCTTGGTAGATCACTTTCCTATCTCGGTGAAAACTGCATATAGTTGTAAAATGCTTAAAGACAATTAAGGGAAGGTTTGGTGGGAAGGAAGATGTTTTAGGAGTAACGTCACAGAGCCATTTAAACACTCACCAAATGTAAGCATTTCGCGAACCAGTCAGTACATGAGAGATATAAAATATGTATTTTGATCAATTGAGCTTTAATTTCACTTACTCACTAATATGATAATACAATGATTATACGCTTTTTAGTGTTACTTTTAAAAAATATTATGGGGTAAACATTTGTAAGCACATCAAGAACATTTTTTACCAAATGAATATTCATTAATAGAAAGATATGGGGGATCAGAGATAAAGAGTTAGAATAGATTTAATATATATATATATGTTGTAATGTAGATTGTTATTCTGTTGTATGAATGCAGTGTGGCATGTTGGTAGCAATCGTAGTGGCCACAATGTTAAGAGTGGGTACAGGTGTTATTGGGATTACACAAAAGGACAAGACATGTTGGATGTCACCCGGAGATAGCGAGAGCGTAAGTGAAGCAGATACCAATCAGGGCAGATCTGTAGAGAGGGGTCTGTCAATCATGATGTTTCAAATCGGACTGATCTGTTTGAGCAAGAAAGGGGCACACTTGGGAACCCCAACATGTTTTTGGACCTTTTCCTGTCCTGGCGCCGGCTGTCACTCACTCGAAATTTTATTTTTGACATTTTGGTAATTAAACTATAACTATATAACACATGGGGTTATAATTATATATATATTTATTGGAATATATATTACAACTAATAATCACATAATCTTTTTTACTTCAAAATCTTACTAAAATTTGGGTCTCGAAAAAGTGTGAATATGAAAAGGTTGAACATTAAATATGTTTGCCTCAAAATGAATTATTACCTTATTTTTTATTACTTTATTTCAACACACAAAATGCTATATCCCTACTAGGGAATATATATTCCGTCAATTTTATATTGTTAAACAGATAAACAGTTATTAAGATCATTATTCAAGAAAAAAAAATGATTAGATAGATTAGAAACCTTATCCATCAGGTTAGACAGATAGTCTTAAATATATTTATAAAAGTGAATGAATTTCTGACAATTCTATCTGGTATTATTACAAATTCATACAGATCTTTAGTCACTGTCTGTTGTCTATCACTTTGAAGAAGTGGGTATTTCAACAGTATGAATTTATGAAAAAAGCAGCTTGGATAAAGTATGTGCGCAACTAGCTTATCTTTATTTAGATATTTTCAGAGAATTTTAGTTATATAACCATAATATATTGAGAAAAATGAATTTTTAACTTCTTTCTTTTGGAAGATGACAAGCAGACGCATAAAAAAATATATGGTAATATCTTTTTTTACGGGGCTGCTAACCAAAATAGATTATTTTTGAGCCCGGATGGCCGCATAAAGCGGAATATATACAAACCACTATGACCAGGCTGGAGAGGCTAGGGACAGGATCTCCATCAGGGAAGAGGCAGGTTAGGCAGGTATGGGTCCGCCGAGATCAGGAGGCAGGAAGAGGGCAGGAGGACTAGAAATTTGCAGCTCTAGCTCTGGCAGTTGGGCAAGCCATTGATCTTGCCTCGTGGTTGGCAGAGAGACCCTTGGCTGAGCATTTAGCGCACTTGGCTATGCGGGGGTTGACAAGAGTTAGACATCTTGAAAAAAAAGTCTAGAACAGCAATGAGCTCCAAGTCGAAATTGTGGATTCTCTTACACGTGATATTCATGTCTAGTTGCGACGTCTCATTTCAATTTTTAATAGATATAAAAAAGGTATATAGTAACACACTGACAACTTAAGGCGTTAAAATTATTACTAATTATATTTCGCATTATAAAACCTTGTTAAAAATTATAATTATTTTTAAATAATATATAGTGATTAAAAAACTGAAAAAAACAACTCTTTTTAATAAATTTTAAAGATATTTTATTGATAAAACCCATCATCCCTCAGATAACAACAACTAATCATGAGGTTGTTTATATCTCGCGTCAGCCAATTGGGAGGTTTGTTTCAGATCTGGGCAAAATGTTAGACAATAATAGACTCCAAGTAGCTTGCCCTGTATGCAATTTAAATGTTTTAAATAATCCAGTATATATATATTTTTACAGCTTATATAACTTACAAATTTTCCTATGCTAACATTCAAAATGAAAATATTTTAAAATATTTACATGTGATATGAAAAGTGAATTATATTATTTACAAAATTGAAAACATTGTTGTTTTATCAGTATTTATAAACAAACCATTCAAGGTTGCTATGTGATAAGTGTTCTGCAATGAGGAGTCGAACAGACACTGTTGTCTTCTTGAACATCCTTTCTTGTGAGACAGCATTCCATTTTTGAAGCAGCTTGGCCCTCTTCAAATCTTCAGAAAAATATTCTTTGAACATATCTGCATATAAATCAGCATTTTCTTTATACCACGAACTTCCTGACCCCAGCTCTTGTCGTATACCTGTGGTATTATTAGACATGTAATTTGCTCTTTGGTTGATCTCCTTTTCCAAGAGATAGTTTTGCATTGTTATAAAACTTTTTCCCACCTTGTGTTTATTCATTCTCAAAACTTGCATCCTACAATTTTCCCACCACATAGACAGGTGTTTTGTGAAATTTGGTTTAATTGCCTCAGGGTTAAAAAGAAGCAAATGTTTCACCATTAATTTTATGACATCTTCATACCTCTGGATATTGGTAGAGACTTCCGAATGTTCCATAAATTGAACTAAATCAATATCACTTGCAAGTCTTAGTAAGCTTATTAAATTAGCATTCAACATACCTCTAGATTTCAATGGAAAAAGAGCAGCTAGAGTAGTTGATTTGAATCCTAAGTTATCTCTGACATCTACCTCAGCGCCACCCTCAATTAGAAAATTGACAATATTCGAATCAGAAAACATGATTGCATATAATAAAGGTGTTAAACCTTGATTATCTCTAGCATTGATATTAGCACCAGAAATTATCAACATTTTCGCGTTAGTTAAGTTATTTGTTTTAACTGCTTCCATTAATGGAGTGACACCATCACTATTTATAGAATTAACGTCAAATCCTGATTTAATGAAGTATTCAAGAAATTTGGGATTCCCGCTTTCTGCAGCATAAAATAATGTTGAATTTCCAAATCCTACATGTTTAGTGTCAGCCCCAGCATCTAGTAAACAGTAAAAATTTTCTATTTTCCCTTTCGAGATAGCAATTTCTAAGGGAGTAAAATAATTATGGGTATGGCCTTGGATATCTGCCCCTTTATCTATAAAGAGTTGAAGCAATTCCCTGTCATCAATTATTCCGACTATTTCTCTAAAGGGGGTTTTTCCGAGAGGATTAGGAATATTCACATCTGCACCAGCTTCAACAAGTTCCCAAATTAAATTTCTATATGTCAGATATTTAGCAGTATTCCTTGGAGTATACAAGTAATTGAAATATAAAAATACTGCATACAGTGGGACTTTATCTGTATTATCTTTTATATTCACATTGGCTCCTGCAGAAACAAGATAACGTGCAATAGATATTCTATTATGTATAATAGCGTAATGTAAGGGCGTTTTTTGTGCTCGGTTCTGGGAGTTTATATCGGCCCCTGATTCTACCAAACAGTGTACAATATCTCGATAGCCCCTTAGTACAGCCAAATGTAATGGAGTATTTTCATGAATATCTTTTAGGTTAATATCTGCGCCATCTTCAATAGCGGCTCTTACCCTGTCTAAATCTTCACTCTCAATTGCCATATGTATATCCATATATAATTCAATTCAAATATTAGCACTTACAAATCTATTAATTTTGTGAAGCACAGATATCTGGAGCGTGTACTGAAAATATTAGCAATATAGTTCAAATAAATAAGTAAATAATAATAGTTATATGCAAAAATGGGTCAAATATCATTAAATTATTTGAATGTTTTTTATAAACTTCTCTAATTTTTTAATATATTTTATATCACGCCTGAACCCACTCTGAATTTTGTGGCCACCACGACTGCAACCAACATGCCACACTACATTCATGCAACAGGATAACAACACTACCTTCCTCATATATATATATATATACAGTATATACATTTATATAAAATATTTTATTTCAATGTTTTTTTTTTTGCCTTAATAAAGCAAAACAATAAATTATTTGTGAAATTCTTTGACAATTTCATTTATTTTTAACACTACACAACGTGAATAATCAATTTAACAAAGTATCATATTTCATTAAATTTTTACAGTATAAATTAACAGAAGAAACTTTTTAAAAGTTTTAAAGCAAAATTGCTATTTTACACATGCTTACACTGAATATATGTATGTGAATATCTTTATGGAGTCTATATGGGGTCCAAACGGCTACTCTTATTGGAATGCCCTCATTAAATGACACTACTCTAGTGAATCTACCAAGAAATAATCCGGATTAGAAACACTTGGGGAACTGGTTCACTAAGGCTACCAGGAGAGCCCGGGTAGTTGGCGATCTATGAATACGCTCCAGGAGTTACCTGGGTTACCCAGTTGTTACTACTATATATTGGGGTCCAAGGATAGTTGCGCTCCAGGAGTTATTGGGGTAAAATAGATTTTAAAAAATTAGGTTAAGCATTTAATATGTTAAACTTTTTGCTTATATTAATGTACATTTTGGTAAATTAGAAATACATTAGTGAAATATATAGTTTCCTACTACTCTCTTTTTTCAACTTTATTAAGGTGAAGATTTATAAAGCTTTAGTACTGAATTTTGTTTTAGACCTGTTATTTAAACAGGCTAATATCCTAGTATAATTATAATAATGCTTTATTGATAAACACAATTCGACATACTACATCGCATTTCATGACCTCAGAATAAGCAAGTCATTCTGACACTTGACTATTTTCAAATTGTTAGGGGTAGAATTCCTTCAAGATGATCATTTTCTTTAAAATATGTAAATATCTTATTTGTTTAATTTGTACAGGGTTTTAATGGCCAATATTTTAAACTGCGTCTATATGTACCTACTTGATATACACTCATTGACAAAACTTAAGGAAGTAAAATGTCGCGAGTCGTCTGTTTTTTTTTTTTTTTTTAAGAGATAGAGGCAATTTTGTTCACACTTGGTTATCTCGTGTGTCTTTAATAAAGGTCTTTGTGTATCAAATATTTTTCATGAGTTATCGTCTCAATCCTGATATACATGCTAAAAGGTACAACTTTCTTGAGTTTTGTTCATGAGTGTGTGTATAATTTATTAAACGTTTTTATTAAAAATGGGTAATAAAAAGTGGATTGAACTTTGATATTATATGACCTGCCTTCTCCCGTGTTCTTCTCGGAAGAATCTTGTTCCTGCGTATTAAAAATGATGGTTTTGCTTCGCTTGAGTGTATGATTCCTGAAAGAATTTTGTTTTGTCCATCAACATGATACAGCAATATTGCATAATAATTTACTAACTAAAATATAGGATATATTAATTCAGTACTTGGTTAATTTAAATTTTCCTTGGATGAAAATTGGCAAAATCCTCTTCGAGACTTAATATCCTTTCAAGATTTCAGCCAGATTGTTTTATGTTGAGGAAACGTATAAGGAACAAATAAATAAATAACCTTTTAGCTATAGATATATATAAATATAGATTTGGTTAATTAAAACTTTCCTTGGATGAGAATGTGGCAAAATCCTCTTTGAGACCTAATTCAATATCCTGTTGAAATTTCAGCCAGATTGGTTTAATATTGAGTAAACATATAAAGAACGAATAATTAAATAAATAAACTTTCATCCATAGATAAATAAATATAGATTAGTAGTGTCTGTTTTAATATAAAATAGTTTGAGTGGACTTTGAACATTCCTTTTATATTTATATGAACTGACTTCGACCATGTTTAGCTAAATGTAAATGTTTAACTGAAAGAATCTTGTTTATGGCTATCAAAAGGATGGATTTTTTTCTACTATCTTTATCTGGTTATTTGCCCAAATTTTAGTGCTGCATATAGAAGAGAGAATACTACAATTGAGTCCAGTAGTTTCAATGCTGTTATTGAGGTCGTCTTTGATTTAGTCTAATCTTCTCTAATGACCCAAGCCATCTAATTCAATAAATTTCATCATTGCAATAAGGTCTGTAGAGATACTATTTGATGCTGGAGATTAATTTGCGAAACTTCTAAGAGCTTTCACCAGTGATAAGCCAAGCCCTCTAATTCAATAACTTTCATCATTGCAGTAAGGTCAGTAAAGATATTATTTGATGATATTTATTATAAGAAACACATGAACAGAAACACACACAGAAAACTACCTAAATATCACTAGATGACCTTTGAATGATGGTCATTGACAGATCAAATTGGTGAATATTTGTCACCATAGTGTCATTAAAATTCTAACGCGACTTGATGGATGCGCTGCCAATAAAAATCAACTATGTAACCCAGGTAACACCTGGAAAGAGTATCCATAGATCGCCAAATACCCGGACTGTCCTGTGGTCTTGGAAGCCTTAGTGAACCAGTTTACCAAGTGTTTACAGGCCGGTTTTAATTTTTAAATATCTCACTCCAAATGAAATCCAAGACTGTAAAACATGGTAGATCAGGAAATATATATTGAAATAATATATTCTATATTATTATTGAGAGTTTAAAATATGTTATAAAACACACATATCAAATATATAATCCTATATTAACCTTAATATGGTTTAAGACTGGTACGCTCTGAATTCGCTGAATGAGCTAATGTTCTAGACAGGGGGGTCGGTGGAAGGGTGATTTAAACCATTGGTTTTCAACTGAAACAACCCGGGATCGAATTCTAACTTTTAAAAATTGCTCCAATGGTCCCCGATTCTTACAAAAGTTCAACCCCACAAGCGAGTGTAAGTAATCAAACGGGGCTCTGGCATATTTTAAAGTGCAACTGTTTTTCACCTGTATAGACATGTGGTGCACTTGCAGTAAAAGCAGTCGCCAACTTCTACCCACCATGTTTATGATGGTCTGTACCATGTGTACTAGAGATAATAGAAAAATGTTCTAGACCAGATAGAGAGGTATATATTTTTTAAAGTTCTAATATAGTCCAAAATACGTCTTAATCACAATAGAGGTGCACCAATACCTTTCTTTGCGTCGTTTCGTTTTACGTTTTTTTCGACGTTGCGTCGCTGCTTAATTTTTACTGATTTTCACTGTGCGTCGTTAGATTTTCGAAGTTGCGTTGTTTTGGATTCGAGTCTAATTTTTTTTTTTTTTGATTTTTTTTCCTAAAATATGGCAACACCTTTGTTTTTGATTGCGCCATGCCATAAAAATTTGGGGATTCCCTTTCTAACTAAAAATCAATGCAAATTTAATACAATTTTTATTTTCACTTTGTTTTGCTTATTTTAGAGTTCAGTTTAATTACGTTCTAATTTTGAAGGTACGGAAGCTAAGCTGCCTTCCATAGAAAATGCAGGGTATATAACAAAACCAGTCCAATACAATAGTAGAGCAGTCTAGAGATTAATTTGGCGAAACCGCTGAGAGGGTTCACTACTGATGAGCCAAGCCCTCTCATTCAATAACTCATTTCATTGCAGTAAGGTCTGTAGAGATAATATTTGATGATCTTTAAAAGAAACGCATTGCCAGTAAATTTATTTGTGTAAAATTTTAACGATAGATGGCAATAAAATTTAATTTACTAATATATATTGGTTTTGAAAACATATTTTGCGGAAGAGCTTTGCTCGATGCAATACCTTGAAATTATATGTATGCACCTCTACGGACCTATAAGCTTATGTCCATAGTTCACTAAACACCCCTAAGCTGCCTTCCATAGAAAATGCAGGGTATATAACAAAACCAGTCCAATACAATAGTAGAGCGGTCTAGAGATTAATTTGGCGAAACCGCTGAGAGGGTTCACTACTGATGAGCCAAGCCCTCTCATTCAATAACTCATTTCATTGCAGTAAGGTCTGTAGAGATAATATTTGATGATCTTTAAAAGAAACGCATTGCCAGTAAATTTATTTTTGTAAAATTTTAAAAATGGTTTTCTATAGAAAATTTATTTTCAATTTGCGTCGTTTCAATTTGCGTCGTGTTTTTTTTTTTTTTTGGAACGTAACCCCGACGCAAAGCGAGGTATGGGTGTATTTAAAAGGGTATACACACAGTAGAACCTTCATGAGAGAGAACACTCCCTCCACAAAGGACAATTTTTCTCGCCAAAATAACAATTTTTAGTAATTAGCTTCTCTCTGTTAAGGGGATACCTTCCCCCCAAAAAACACTTTAGCTATGCAACTAGGTATTTTACAGAGATATCTTACCTCTTTATATATTATTATTATTGTTATTTGGCTAACAAAAATATATTTTGGCTTTTTAAAATATTGAAGGTGAGGGCTTTTAATGGTATAACAATTTATATTCTAGGAAGCAGAATATGGAGAGAAAATTTCGGGGATGTGTTTGGAATTATAAAATAGTGTCATATTGAGTAGGGAAGTCGAGGTTTTCCTATTAATTCTATTTAGTTTTAATTATATGAATGCATCTAAGAATATTTATTGTTGTTAGCTATTTGATGTTGTGGTAATGGGTTATTGCATGATTGAGACCGAATGTATGAAGAAAATCTTATATATGTCATATTTAATCATGTCAATTCTTGTCCATTAATAGTTAATGTTTTGAGGTCACATTTTGGAAGGATGTACTTGTGTTAGTTTTATTGTATAAATATTTGTCTAATATAATAAAAATAGATAAAACACATCTTTCCTATTTATTTAAAAAACTTATCTTTTATATTTATTTTATAATTTACATAGTGTGTGTTATCTCGATGATGAATGTCAATTTTGCATATATACCTTATATAAAACTTAATTGCAACATGTAATAACCCGGGAATTTCGTATGCTCCAGGAGTCTGGGTTAGGTGCAAATGAACAAACATCATATCGCATATACAACCGTATTAAGACCACCGTTCTTACACAGGACAAACAGCAAGTCATGTAAACCTCTTCGCAATAATTTTTTAACAATGAATTATTAAGATCTTCTATACGTATATTTGCATAAAGACATCTCCAACGCACTTAATAAATGCATCAAAAATAATAGATTTATTTTATCTTTACGCACAGACCAAACGCAATTTCATATCATATATATAAACCATTAGCAGTTTGGGCAAATTCATCAAAACTTCGCAATTCGTTTATCTGTATTTGAATGCTATAATCAAAAGAATCCCTATATGTATATAAAAATCAGTGTATGTATGTATGTATTTGTGTTTGTTCCTATGCCGACTATACACGTCTACAATACGTAACTAATCTGACTGAAATTTTAACAGTATATATAGTAGAAGCTGGAAAAACTTATAGTGATATTTTTCAGGTCTCTTCCCTATATATATAAAAGTCAGTGTATGTATGTGTGTTTGTTCCTATGTCGGCTATACACGTCCACAATACATAACTAATCTGACTGAAATTTTAACAGTATATATAGTAGAAGCTGGAAAAACTTATAGTGAAAATTTCAGGTCTCTATCCCGAATATTATTCGAGTTATTTGCAAATTGCGTTGCAAATTTGCCTTTTCGCTCGCAAGCAGCGCCTCTAGCGGTGAAGATGGGAAGTAATATCAGCTGACCTAATGTACATGTAAAACGTGTTTTGACAGGACATAGAGAAAAATTTGGAAGAGATATTTATCGGAACTTTAGCCAATAAAAAATGAAATTGACAGGTTCTGGGCAAAAAAAAGTTGTTTTTAGTCAGAAAATGATGATAACAAAATTGCTGTATCATGTTTATATCGGGAATTATATCGGGAAAAAATCCAAAAAGCAAGGACCACGGGTGAAAACAGTTCATTTTTAGTATGCAGGAACAAAATTCTAACATAAAAAAATTCATTCGAGCAGAAGACAGAAAGCAAGATCATCTCTCTATAAAAATATCGCTCCTCAGACACAAAGTTTGGAGCGGGACGTTTCACAAGAGTGACATTCACGGCGCCAATTTATAATTGTAACGAATAGAATTTGAATAAAAACATTTAATCGGGTAAAACCCGGGCGTTGCCCGGGTCATTCGGCTAGTATCAAATAAATTCATTGTTTTGATGCATTTAATAAATTCATTTTAATGCTTATTTTAAAAAGAAGAGTTGACTTTTTTACACGAATACAATCCTTCCACTTTTTAACAGCGCAAATAGGTATCTGTAGGTTATCATATAATTCAGATGTCGATGGACGAGTCAGTAAAACCCTCGATTCCCGAAAGTCATTAACCGGGATCGAATTCCGCATTAACATTTGGTTTTAATATGTGAATAACCTTCATATATTATTTATTGTTGTAAATATCATAAACTAGGTTGCTCTTTTAGAGCGGTACCTAATAAAGTATTTTGGAACACAACAATATAATTCAAGTTTTTTATATAGCCTATATATTCAAATGTAATGTTGACGCTAGAATAGTAATTATTCATATGAAAGGGTTTAGCTCTGTTAGATATCTAAGTTAAAAACACACTTCGCGGAGTAGCAGATTAACGAAAATGATGCAAAATTAACAACAAAAAACGATTATTTTGATAATGAAGGAAAAGATGTGGATTCGTCAGCCCTGAAAAAAAAGTTTGAATCCATAATGAGTCTATGTGATAAGTCCACAATTAATTAAAATCCAACCTATGCAACTGTGGGATTATAAATTCAATTTTCCATCTATCGATTAAATTTGTAATAATTTTTCCTTTTTTTCTGGCTTTTTTTTTTCTCTTATGAGGTATACAATTAAATACTCTCTTTACAGATCTTACTACAATGATGAAATATGTTGTATGAGAGGTTCACCTGTAATGAACCAAACCTCTCATTTGATAATTTCAATCATTGCAGTAAGGTCTGTAGATATGTAAAATGATAATATTTATCGCATATGAGAGAAACACATTGCCAAAAAAATAATTTTACAGATAATGGTGCCTTTATTCATATCAGAATAGAAGTCCGCATTATTTTTATTCCAAGACCTCTCTGACTCCAGCTCTTGTCGGTTCCATGTCGTGCTGTTAGATATGTAACTTGCTCTTTGGTTGAAGTCACTTTTCATGATATATGCTCTCATGGAATATTTACATATATCATGGTCTTAAAAATATTCTTCATTCATATCAGAATAGAAGCCTGCATTATTTTTATACCACGACCTCTCTGACTCCAGCTCTTGTTGGATCCCTGTGAAGCTGTTAGATATGTAACTTGCTCTTTGGTTGAGGTCAGGTTCCATTATATATGCTCACAAAGAATATTTACATATCTTATAGTCTTGAAAATATTCTTCATTCATATCATAATAGAAGCCTGCATTATTTTAATACCACGACCTCTCTGACTCCAGCTCTTGTTGGATCCCTGTGATTCTGCTAGATATATAACTTGCTCTTTGGTTGAGGTCAGTTTCCATGATATATGCTCGCATAAAATATTTGCATAGTTTATTGTTGATGCATTTTCAGGACTTGCATATTACAATCATCCTACCATATTGACAGATTTTGTGCTAAATTTAGTGTAAAATTTCAGGGTTAAAAAGAATCAAATGTTTCTCCATTAATTTTATGGCATCTGCATAACTCTGATATTATGTGGGATCTTCCAACATTTTATGAGTTGAAATAAATCTATATCATATGTGCTGATATCTTCAGACATCTCAAATATATTTTAAAATAGATTTATCTGAAAAAAAGGCAAGTTGAATAATCAATTTGGTACTTGAATTGGCTTTTTCATTCACCTTAGCTTCAAATTCAATTAGAAATTCAACAAGTATATAGTTGGAATACTAAATTGCATATAATAGACATGTTAATTTATTTTTAAATGATTAAAAAGAAAACCTTAAAGATATTGATAATTCTTTGTAAAGATAGAAAAAAATAGACAGGATATCATAAAATAAAGAAGAAAACAAATTCCAATACAAATTATACACTCTCTAATGTTTGGGTTCTAATATATTTCTATGAAATCATATGAAATTTACAATAAATTTGACAATTATACCGAAAATGTTTCTTTTGAACGAAAAATTGAAATACATTTCAAAGAGAAATAACGAATATTTCTAACCTTAAGGATGAAGTATGATAGGATGAATTGTGAAGAGTAATGATAAACGGAAAAGTAAAGTGTCCAGGGATGGGCATATGGTATGGATAGGGAATGGATATTTGAATCTTTTAATTTCTTCATATTCTTTGTGCTAATATCCCCTCCAACGGAAGAACTAGGACTTCAAGGAAGCGTGTATATTTATCTTGAAGTCATACTTATAATAGAAAGAGATTAGCTGAGCCCCTTGCAAAACTTCCAGTACAGTGTGCAGAGGGAAAGTGGAGTCAGAGTCATTTGATGGAGGTAGTGGCCCAATTAAATCAATATGAATCACACTGAATCTTTCGTCGGGCTCTTGAAATGTACCAATTTGGGATTTTGTGTGCCTCGTTACCTTTGTTTTTTGACAATTAATGCAAGCCTGGGACCATTTTCGAACGTCTTTTTTTATTTCTTTCCAGATAAATTTTCATTTAAGTTTATTAATTGTAGCCTTTATACCCGGATGATTTAAATCGTGAAATTGATGAAAGATTTGAATTCGAAATTTTTCTGGAATAAACGGTCTTATTTTTTCTGTTGACACATCACACCAAAGCATTTTGCCAGATTGTAATGGATATTGTTTAAATTTTAGCGATGTATTTTAATTGCATAGATTAAGTAATTCATCACTATTATTTTGTTCCTCTGCAATTTTATCATAATCAATACTTGTAACTGCTTCTATTCTAGACAATGTATCTGCAACAATGTTTTCTTTACCACTAATATGCCGGATGTCTGTGGAAAATTGTGAAATATATTGAAGTTGTCTCTGTTGTCTTGGCGAAGCTTTTTCATTATTTTGTTTGAAAGCATATACCAATGGCTTATGATCAGTGAATATATAGAATTCTCTTCCTTCCAACATATATTTAAATTTTTTAATACTCAAATAAATTCCAAGTAATTCTCTATCATAGGTACTGTATACCTTTTGAGCATTATTTAACTTCTTCGAAAAGAATGCTATTGGCTTCCAACAACTATTTTCACATTGCTGCAAAACTGAACCAATAGCATTATTAGATGCGTCTGTACAGAGCGATAATGGAAGTGCAGGGTTGGGGTAGCATAATAATGCAGCACTTGCTAAGTCTTGTTTACATCTTTCAAACTGCAACTTGGCCTCTTCTGACCAATCGATTTTTCTTTTATCATTCTTTTTTGAATCTTTCAGATAATCATGAAGAAGAGCCTGCGTAGAAGCTGCGTTCTCAAGATATCTACGATAAAAATTTACCATACCTAGGAAGGTACGCAATTCTCGTTTCGTCGTTGGCAGTTTATAATCTAGAATTGTTTGAACTTTTGATGGAAGCGGTTGAGACCCTCCATTAGTTATCCAGTGCCCTAGAAATTCCAATTGGTCAACTCCTAAGATAGATTTAGCGATGTTTATGCGCAATCCATAGTTTTGTAGTTTCTCGAGAATCAATTTTAAATGGGTTTCATGTTCTTCACAAGTTTCTGAAGCCACTAATATATCGTTCAAATAAGGAAATGTAAAATCCAAGCTACGAAGTACTTCATGAATAAAACACTGAAACGTAGCTGGTGCATTCCTAAGACCAAAGCTCATGACGTTAAACTCATAAAGCTCGAATGGAGTTATTATGGCTGTTTTAGGCTTGTCCTCCTCGGCAATGGGGATATGGTAATAGGCTTTAAACAAATCAAGTCTAGAAAAAATCATCATTCCACTTAAAATATGCTGAAAGTCCTCCAATCTAGGTAGTGGGTAGCGATCAGGCAAGGTTTGAGAATTTAATTTTCTGTAGTCACCACAAGGTCTTAATGTGCCGTCTTTTTTTGGTGACCAGGTGAAGTGGCCTAGCCCATTGTGATTTGGATGGCCTGATTATTTCATGCTCGAGCATAAATTGGAACTCTTGTTTAGCTTCATTTAATCTTTTTGGATCCAACTGTCGAGCTCTAGAGAACACTGGTGGTCCTTTTGTTATTATAAAGTGCTTCACATCGTGATTAGCTTTCATTATTCCTACGTTGGGCCTCGTAATATCTGGGTAATTAGCCAATAGTATAGAAAAATTTGATGTTGTTCTATAAGAGCTAAAAGTCTCTTCAGAGATTGAGCAGATATCACCTTTTATTGTCAGGTTTGTTATACCGTCAATCAATTGTCTTCTATTAATATCGACGATTAATTTGAAATTATTTAGAAAATCGGCTCCAAGTATACCCCTGTTGGTTTTAGCTATTACAAATGGCCATTGGAATTGTCGCCGTAGACCTAGATCTAAAGATAATATTTGAGTACCGTACGTGGAGATTTCCGTTCCATTGGCTGCATATAGCTTGAAATCGTTCAGGGTGGTCCCAATTTTTCCTTTGAAAGGTATTAAGGAAACATCAGCTCCACTATCTACTAAGAATCGCATGCCAGTATTTTTGTCACTTACAAATAAACGGCTATGGCGACGTATGTTCTGTCCAGCAGCAGAGTGCGTCGCAACACTTACTGCTGGTTGGAGTTTTACGCATTGACCCATTCACATGGCTTTTCACATTTTCCAGGTAGGCAGTTTTTTCCATACCTATAATGGAAATAGCAAAATTTTCCCTTTGGATTATATCCGCCCTTAGATCGGGAACGGGAGCGTGCATTGTAGCGATAATCACTTGAACTTCGGTCACGAGATCTACCTTTATGCTGCATTTTCATACTTTCTATTTTCTGTTTCAGAGATTCTATTTTTTTTAATAACATTTTTGTTTCATTCTCCGGCTTATCTGCCTCGTAAATCTCCGCCTTGGGGTTTAATTTGGCTATTCTATCAGCCATTACTGCCAATTTGTCGAGCTCTTCCTCGCTAATTATTAAAATTTGCAGAATTGCCTGTGGTAGTTTTTCGAGCCATAGCGTCTTTATAAATTTATTGGATAAGTCTTCTGTTGCTAATGATTTCAATTTCTGCAACAGCTGGCTAGGCTTTAGATCACCTAGTTCAATTCCCGATAGCAGTTTTCGAATTCTTTTTGATTCGCCATCTTTAAATATTCTAAGAAGTCTCTCTTTTGCCTCTGAATATTTATTTATTTCTTTAGAGGTAATTATATCCCAGAGGTTTTCGACATACTTTGGTTCCAATTGAGCGATTAAATAATTGAATTTCGTATTTTCTGTCTTTATATTATTTATCAAGAACCAAGCCTCCACTTGATGGAACCATATATCAGGTCTTTCAATCCAGAAAGGTGGAAGTTTAATATTTACCTTATAGTTCCCAACTTTCTCAGTTTCCTCACTTTTCATTTTATCAATTCGTTGTGCTGGTTCTTTTGTTCGGCTCACCAATTTATGTGGTGGTTAATAACGACAATCCACATAAAAAATTTCTCAAAATTATATTTGATAGCGATTTTGTTTTAAGTTGAAAATTTGCCTTGAATTAAATACCAAACGATGTACGTTTTCGTTGTTTTTAAATATTGCGAAATCTATATATATATAAATGAATGTTTGTCTGTCTGTATGTCCTGTATACAAATTCGCAGTAGTTCACTAATTCAAACCAAAATTTCCATACATAGGTAAAGGAATACGGGGAAGACGATAGGCTATTTTAAAAAATATATAAATCAATTATTAAAACTATATATTTTTAGTCAGAAAATGATGATGACGATATTGCTGTATCATGTTTGATTATCAGATACAAAATTATATCGGGAAAAATTCCAAAAAGCAGAGACCACAGGTGAAACCAGTTCATTATTTTGTATGCAGGAACAAAATTCTAACAGAAAAACATTCATTCGAGCAGAAAACAAAAGCCAGATCATCTTTCTATAAAAATATCGCTTCTCAGACACAAAGTTTGGAGCGGGACGTTTCACAAGAGTGACATCCACGGCGCCAATTTATAATTGTAAAGAATAGTATTTGAATAGGGTACATTTAATAGGGTAAAACCCGGGCGTTGCCCGGGTCATTCGGCTAGTACGTTATATTTTTTGTTTCAAATATAAATATTTAATATGTATTTCTTAAATATTTATAATTTGATATTATGAGTAATTTTATTTTTCACTTTTGATCGAATTGAAATTCTTGTTTGATTTGCCGCAGCACTCAAACCTGCCCTGCTCCTTCCTGCAAGGAAACCAGCTCCCAGACTGACCCAATCAAGCCCGCCACTCCTGCCCCTGCTGCTCTCCCTGCCAAGAAGCCTGCCTCCACATTGCCTGCTCCTGCTCCAACCAAAAGGAAGCAGTCTGAAGCTCCCAACCCGCCTGCAAAGAGGACAAACCTGAATGGTCTTTCAAAACCTGTGCCTTCCCACGTCTCCAAGCCTGCGGCCGCCCAAGTGATCTTCCATGGAAAAAAATCGGCGGCCCACACAGTGGTCATCTCAGATGACCCACAGGCTGACCCAAGGGAGATGCTTAAAACAGTCCGCGCTGCTCACACTCTCCCCCAAGGCGTTTGGGCCTCCCTGCGCACCAAGGGGAAGCTGGTCCTCCATTCCAGCAATCCTGACACCATCCCTGAGGTTACAACCTCCCTGGCCAACAAGCTGGATGGAATGAAGGTCCGCCAGCAGAAGGAGATCCTGCCGCGAATCTGCCTCTTCAAAGTGGATGAGGAGACATCCAACTCCACCATTGAGGAGACCTTCCTGGAAACCGCTGCTGTTAGAAAGCTTCCTGGGGACAAGTTGGTGCGCGTGGCGCACCGTTCTGCACCCAGAAACGGGACCTGCACCGCCTTCATCGAGGTGGACCTCAAGACCTGGGCGTTCGCGGGAGGATCATGGTGGATGGAGTAATCCTCAACTTCGAGGAGTCCATCCGCGCCCGCGTCTGCTTCCGCTGCTGTGGCTTCGGCCACAACTCTGCCCAATGCACCAGAGCTCCTAAGTGCTTCCACTGCGGTGAAGACGGCCATGAAGGCCGCACCTGCCCATCCATTGCTGACCAGCGCACCTCCAAATGTGCCAACTGCTGCTCCAAGGGCCTTCCTGACAAGCACGAGGCGAGAGCCTCAAGCTGCCCCATCCTGAAGTCTAGGGCCCTCAAGTTTTAGGCTTCAAGGACCTTCTGCCTCCAATTCCATCTGCCACTTCTCCTGGATTCCTGGCCAATTCAAGGCACCCGCCTCACTGCACCCTGGCGCTGTTCCCCTGCTTGCCCAACGTTTCCACCACCCCTGCGAGACATCTCCTGCCGCCAGATCCTAGGGTCCCTTGCCACCTCACATCGAGTTTTGTCTCAAAAATCATAACTTTTGGTTAGTAGCCCTTAAAAATATATTTTCTCTTTCAAAGAAAAATAAAAAGTTTTAAAGCAAAATCGCTATTTTACACATGCTTATTCTGAAAATATGTATGTGAATAAAATGAATAAATTTCCTCTTCTCTCAAAAATATTCTAAAAACAATGAATTTTGTTTCTCACTCCAGTATAAAATTAATGAGTTCCTTCTTGGTACATCAATATTATTCTTCCGAAACTTTTAAATATATATATAACGTATATTTCTGGAATATTTATCCAATATGGATGGTATGCTATATCAATTAATATAGTTTGATCTTAAACACATATTTCTTACATTTAACCCATAAACATTCATACTATGAATATGTTGTGTATGAACTAATTCACTTATCTTTGCCCTGATAATGATTTTTATAAATATTTAGGACAAAATAATAAAGCCTCCGAGGTTCGGAGGCTTTATTATTTTATCCTAAAGATTTCACAGAGGTTATAATATTGGAATTTTTATAAATATTGCTTCATAATGTTTTATATATACCCTAATATTTATTAATTGATTTAATAATGTTTTTAATTGAAGTTTAGATAGCATATTTTCATTTAACATATCATATTAGATTTTTTTTTTGCTTATCCCTAGTACATGTGGTACAGGCCACAATAATCATGGTGGGTAGTTAGTGACTGCTTTTACTGTAAGCGCACCACATGTCTACACATGTGAAAAGCAGTTTGATTTTGCACTTACAAATGTGCCAGAGCCCCGTTTGGTTACTTGCACTCGCTGGTGGGGTTGGACTTTTGCAAGAATCGGGGTCCATTGGAGCATTTTTTTTTAACAGAAAAAAGTGTCCAATGCGGGATTCGAACCCGGGTCGCAGTGGTCGAAAACCAAACGGTTTAACCAGCCTTCCACCGACCCCCCCATATTCGAATTTTAAAAGGCATACCTGGATCTTTGTAAAATAAAAACATTTTTTTATTCAAAACTAGCCGAATGACCCGGGCAACGCCCGGGTTTTACCCTATTAAATGTACCCTATACAAATATTATTCGTTACAATTATAAATTGGCGCCGTGGATGTCACTTTTGTGAAACATCCCGCTCCAAACTTTGTGTCTGAGAAGAGATATTTTTATAGAAAGATGATCTGGCTTTTGTTTTCTTCACGAATGAATGTTTTTCTGTTAGAATTTTGTTCCTGTATACAAAATAATGAACTGGTTTCACCCGTGGTCTCTGCCTTTTGGAATTTTTCCAGATATAATTTTGTATCTGATAATCAAACATGATACAGCAATATCGTCATCATCATTTTCTGACTAAAAATATATAGTTTTAATAATTTATTTATATATATTTTTTAAAATAGCCTATCATCTTCCCGTATTCTTTTACCTATGTATGGAAATTTTGGTTTGAATTAGTGAACTATTGCGAATTTGTATACCGGACATACAGACAGACAAACATACAAACATTCATTTTTATATATATAGAGATATATCGAAGGATTGCTTCCTCTTTATCAATATATTGAAAAAACAAAAGGTAATTAACGAATTACATATTTGTTTGCATTGTTTCCATGTTATCTATAAAAATAATGGCCAACCTCTTTTTGATCATTAACCTAAGTCTAGCATCCCTATAAAACCTTTCCAAATAGGTAAATCCGCCAGGCGCCATTTTATGAATTGGACCTTCTTTATAGTGAACATAGAGGTTCAAGCTACTTTTTATTATAGAAATTATTACTTGCATTGGTGTTTTGGCCGGGTAGAAATATCTCAATAAGGGACGAGTGGGTAACACCCTCGAATCCCGACAGTCATGAAACGGGATCGAACCCCGCGTTAACATTTTGTTTATTATGTGAATAACCTTCACATATTATTTATTGTCGCAATTATCATAAATTAGGTTGCTCTTTTTGAGCGGTACCTAATAAAATGATTTTGCAAAAAGAAGGCGCCATTTTATGAATTGGACTTCGACTGGCATTGTAAATAAAACCAAGAACACTTTGGGTAGAAGGAAAGCTGTGTAATTGGCTACCTTTACGCTCCAGGAACCCCTGACTTCTTGTTGGCGAGAGTGGTCGGGAATGGACAAATTTCCAAATTACCTTTCAAATTTTATAATTTAATTTTAATATACTTTTTCCAGACCAGATGGAAGTTTTAAATTTTGAAAACTCGCTCATTCCAACTAAAATACAGGTGTACAAATTTTCTGACAACTGGCTGATGGTGATAACCATTGGAAGTAGCGACTTCAATGAATATTCAACTTCAAAAAATGCAGGTTCTTATCTGAAACCTCTTTGGAATAAAAAGAAAAATCGTTCAAATATATATTTTTTTATCTGTTATAATGATATAATTTGTTTTCTATATCATCATGCACACATTTATTTTGAATATTCCTAAAAATATGTTTCAACTTTCGTAAATTTTTATGGTTAAAACTTTAACCACGGAGGTTTATAAATGACTATCGTTCTAGACCCGCTCATTTGTAGAACGGGATAATAATGTAGTTCTTAATATTTATGTAAACCATGTAGAAGTCTGGTTTTCTATGCTGTTTCATTACTGATAACAATGCAAGTTTACAAATTTTCATGCTCTTAGGTTGCTGTAGTAGCAAGGTATATATTAGAGAAGAGCCATTGTATATATTTATCAAATGAAGCAGTTTATGTGGTGTAAAGAGCGTCCATCATTCTATAAAAATGAGGTCGACAATGAACTAAACTCCATTACTCCTTTCAATTTTTGTGGTCGATTTTGTTATTATTCCAGACCACAATATTAAATTGATATACTCGCTTAAAACAGCTTACAAATCAAGAGTAATAAATATCAAACTTTTAGCTGACTGTGTTAGCGAGGTGTAAGACATAGAATATAATTTTTATATTTCTTTGAGACGAAGAAAATAGGCACGGCAGTTTCTATAGCCCAATGAGCGGCTTATATCACGAATAGTCAACCTTCCAAGAAGAAACCCTGGATCATTTGACTAATAAACCCAGATTTTTAAGCGTGTAAATTTCTGAATTGCCTCAGAATGCCAAATGAATCTTTCTGTCATATGAAGACTAACCCCACTATATATCCAATCTTAAACTCTGCTGTGTCAAATGTCACAGCGGTTTTCATGGAAATCAACTAGCAGAACAAAAGAGTTAAGCCCGCAGCACTTTCTAACAAATACACTGTCTTTTAAAATCATTCCAAGAAGCTTTGACCACAATAAAAGAACTCAGATCACACAAAATCTATTGATAGACCTGAACATTATGAATTATACAATCAGCAAAATCTCAGAATATTTACGCCCAATATATTTATTTCTTATGTATAAAAGGATCTAAAATGAGTGCACTTCAACAACCATCCTAACTTGACATGGCCACACACAAGTATACTCCGCGAATTTTTGAAATAGGATCGATTTACCCCAACTGCTAGAATAAAGACCAAAATGTGGGTCATCTCCTCTTTATCTGCTCGGCTTTCTGATTACAAAGAAATCAAAAGGCCACTCTCCGATGAAAAATATATCTTAACCTGGTATCAATTTATTTTGTGAAACAAGTTTTTTTTTATTTTTATTTTTTGTAAAAATAAAATAATGGATATAGTAACAGACTGTAACCACAAAGGCATTAAAATTATTACTAATTATATTTCGCATTAGAAATCTTGTTGAAAGTATAACCATTTTTAATGATAGCGAGTTTAAAACATTTCACTCTTGTTAATAGATAAAAATTGAAGATATTTTATTGATAAAACCCTTCGTCCTTCAGATAACAACAGATAATCATGAGTTTGTTTTTATCTCGCGTCAGCCAATTGGGAGGTTTGTTTCAGATCTGGGCAAAATCTCAGACAATAGCCTCCAAGTAGCTTGCCCTGTGTATAATTTAAAATGTTAAATACTCCAGTATATATATATATTTTAAACTTATATACTTTATAAATTTTCCTATGCTTACATTCCAAATGTTCTTTATAATATTTACATGTGATATGAAAAGTAAATTATATTATTTACAAAATTGTAAACTTTTTTGTTTTAACACTTTTTAAAAACAAACCATTCAAGGTTGCTGTGTGAAAAGTGTTCTGCAATGAGGAGTCGAATAGACACTGTTGTCTTCTTGAACATCCTTTCTTGTGAGATAACATTCCATTTGTGAAGCAGCTTGGCCCTCTTCAAATCTTCGGAAAAATATTCTATAAACATATCATCATATAAATCAGCATTTTCTTTATACCACGACCATCCTGACTCCAGCTCTTGTCGTATACCTGTGGGATTTTTAGACATGTAACTTGCTCTTTGGTTGAGATCCTTTCCCAAGAGATAGTTTCGCATTGTTATAAAACCTTTTCCCAGCTTGTGATGATTCATTCTCAAAACTTGTATCTTACAATTATCCCACCACATAGACAGGTTTTGTGTGAAATTTGGTTTAATTGCCTCGGGGTTAAAAAGAAGAAAATGTTTCACCATTAATTTTATGACATCTTCATACCTCTGGATATTGGCAGAGACTTTCCAATGTTCCATAAATTGAACTAAATCAATATCACTTACAAGTCTCAGTAAGATTTTTAATTTGACATTCAACATACCTCTAGATTTGCATGAATAAAGAGCAGCTCTAGTAGTTAATTTGACTCCAGAGTTATTTCTGACATCTACCTCAGCGCCACTTTCAATTAGAAACTTGACAATACTCGAATCGGAATACATGATTGCATATGATATAAAGGTGTTAAACCTCGATTATCTCTTGCATTGATATTAGCACCAGAAATTATCAACATTTTCGCGTTAGTTAAGTTATTTGTTTTAACTGCTTCCATTAATGGAGTGACACCATCACTATTTCTAGAATTAACGTCAAATCCTGATTTAATGAAGTATTCAAGAAATTTGGGATTCCCGCTTTCTGCAGCATAAAAAAATGTTGAATTTCCAAATCCTACATGTTTAGTGTCGGCCCCAGCATCTACTAAACAGTAAAAATTTTCTATTTTCCCTTTCAAGATAGCAATTTCTTAGGGAGTAAAAGAAGTATGTGTATAGCCTTGGATATCTGCCCCATTATATATAAAGAGTTGAAGCAATTCCCTGTCATCAATTATTCCGACTATTTCTCTAAAGGGTGAATTTTCGGGAATATTAGCAATATTCACATCTGCACCTGCTTTGACAGGCTCATAAATTAAATTTCTATATGTCAGATGTATAGCAGTATTCGTTGGAGTATATTTCTTAATGTAATCGAAATATATAATTACTGCATACAGTGGGGCTACACCTGTATTATCTTTTATATTTACATTGGCTCCTGCAGAAACAAGATAACGTGCAATAGATATTTCATTATGTTTAATAGCGTAACGTAAGGGCGTTTTTTGTGCTCGGTTCTGGGAGTTTATATCGGCCCCTGATTCTACCAAACATTGTACAATATCTTGAATGCCTCTTTTTACAGCCAAATGTAATGGAGTATTTTCATAATTATCTTTTAGGTTAATATCTGCGCCTGCTTCAATAATGGCCTTAACCCTGTCTAAATTGCCACTTTCAATTGCCAAATGGGGAGACACCGTTGATTTTGGCCGTATCTGACCTATGACGTCAAAATGACGTCGCGATGTAAACAAAGGTTACGACTGGCTCATTTTTTTTTTTTTTTCAAATTCGATTTAATTAATGATATTCTTAATACCTGCGACTAATTTATAGTTTAAATATATATATATATTTTTTTTCTATATGACCTGCTAATTTTAAATAGATTTTTTTTTAAATATTTAGCGCAATTGTAAACACGTGTATGTTGTGAATGCACCTTGAGAGCAATGGTGTCCGATATTTAAAATTATTATAAAATTAATTATTAATTTATATAAATTTCGTTTTTAATTTAGGTTAGTTTAAGTTCGGTTTAGGTTAGGTTAGGTTAAGGTTCGTTCAGGTTAGGTTAGGTTAGGTTCGCTTAGGTTAGGTTAGGTTAGGTTCGCTTAGGTTAGGTTAGTTTAAGTTAGCTTTAGGTTAGGTTAGGTTCAGGTTCGTTCAGGTTAGGTTAGGTTAGGTTCAGGTTTTTATTATTTTTATATTTTGTTGTATATTCCTATTTATAAATATAACCTTTGGCACCATTGGAACGTATTACGCCATTATTTCTTTGTTTACGTTGGCGCAAAAAAATAATTAAAAAATTGCTAATAGAAAATTATTAAAATAAAAAATCCTTTATATATATATTTAAACTATAAATTAGTCGCAGGTATTTAGAATATCATTAATTAAATCGAATTTGAAAAAAAAAAAAAATGAGCCAGTCGTAAACTTTGTTTACATCGCGACGTCATTTTGACGTCATAGGTCAGATACGGCCAAAATCAACGGTGTCTCCCGCCAAATGTATATCCATATAAGGAATTCGCCGCTAGGTGGCCGGACAATAAACAACACGTGCAGCACCGCTCCGGTAAATATAGTTTATATTACTAATATTTCAGTGTATATTTGCCTTATACTATGAAAGGGATAATACTGTCACTCTTAGTACTCGTGTTATGCAACAATAAATATGCAAATTTACTCAAGGTAACGCACTATGCAAAAAACTCAGTACGAAGGGATAATGATAGACAATGTGGCCTAAATATAAACTTACCATCTGGGAATATATCTGGTAACCAAAAAAGACTGCTATGTATCATTCTGGCTCTATTATTTATCTCAGGCATTGAACAAAACCCAGGCCCCCCAACCAAAAAGCAAACTACTTTGACTGCGTCAGTACACTCAGGAGAGAGAGAATCAATAGATGGCGAGCTAAAAATGCTAATCTTGAACATGGCGACGGAAATAAAGAGTCTAGGAGAGAGAATTGACATCAGACTTACCAAAATAGAGACTCGAATGGACGATTGGGATAAGCGATTCTGCAATATAGAGGAGAAGCTAACCAAATGTATAGAGTCTCAACAGGCTACCGAAAAACTGGCTTCATGTAATTCGTTAAAGGTAAATGAACTGGAGGCTAGAGTCGAATTTTTTGAGACGAGACTGCGTGAGCCCAATCTAGTATTCTATGGTATTGAGAGGGAGGGTGACGAAAATCAGGCAGATTGCAACTTAAAGATTCAAAACATAATTAGAGATAAAATGGAAATCGGAGATGATTTAAAAATAACAAAATGTCACCGACTTTCACGCGGATCCAATGCACCAGTTCTTGTTGTGGTGCCTGATTATGCTGATAGAGCAAAAATATTTAAAAATGCCTACAAACTCAGAGATACTAAAATTTCGATAAGTAAAGATTATAGTAAAAATGTTAGAGAGCAACGGCGCATCCTAATTGCAAAAAGGAAAGAATTGGGTGAAAGGGGAATAAAATCGAAGTTGAGAGATAACAAGCTTTTGGTAAATGATAAAGTCTGTAAAGTGATGAATGGCCAAGTTGTTGATAGTACAGGAGTTGCTATATAGCAAAAACCTTGTAGAAACAATTGTGTAAATAGAAGAAATACGACATCAAAATCACAAATTAATTCTCCGCCCCATAATCAAATAACGGAAAGTTACTACGACATAAATACATGTAAATATGATTCTCAAGACGATGACAATGCAAATTTTTCTGAAAATTCGCGAGACATCGCCGAAAAAATAATATGTTGGAATATAAATGGTTTCTATAGGATTCTTTCGATATTTCCACTCCTCGAGCACATAAAGAACTACGAAATTTTTGCTCTACTTGAAACATGGTGCCTGAACAGGACTAACATAACACTAAAAGATTATCAAATTATCGAATTACCGGCCACCAAAGAATCTGGAAGGGGAAGAGGGTCAGGGGGTATAATTGTCGGTTTTAGGGAAGGCGGGAAATATAGAGTAGAGAGTTCTGAAAAGGATGGCACTTGGTTATCTATTTTCTTATCAACAAACACAAGAGCCCCCCAACATGTTATCTGTTTAATATTTGTATACCTTCCTCCAAACCAAATACAGCTGCATAACTTAGATAAGCTGTTTACATACATTCAAAAGCAAATAGCAGATGGAAAAGAAATTATTTTACTTGGAGATTTAAACATCAGAACTGGGAAGTTGGGAGGACTACACAATCCACTTAATTTCCAGCTCCCCCTAACATCGGAAAGAAGGGCTAAAGATCATATAATATCATCTCTGTCTAATAAACTTCTTGATTTCCTGGAAGATAATTCTTTGACAATAGTTAATGGAAGATCTAGAGGTGATAAAGATGGAGATTTTACATACATATCCGAAAGAGGCTCTTCAACTATTGACTATTGCATACTCTCACAGGGTTCACTACAAATTTTACTGGACTTCAAAGTCGATGACCAACTGTACTCAGACCACCATCCTTTGGTTTTAACGATAAAAGGCCAAAACTTCAATGAGAAAAAAACCAAACGGGAAGATTATAATATTACGAGATATAGATGGTCAGCCGATGGACTCGCAACGTTTAAAATGAAACTGGAAGAATTGCGGGAAAAAAACATACCAGCCTCCGATAACCTTGTATACACTTTCAATCAGCGAATTTTGGAAGCAATGTCATCTGCAAAAATAACCTACTCAATTAAGGGCGGCCCCAGGAAATCTAAGCCGTGGTTCGATAAGGACTGCTATGATATGAAAAAACTGGCAAAAGAAAGTCTGAAGAAATATCGTAAAACAAATAGATTGGAAGACAGAGAATGTTATGCTTCTTCCAGAAAGAAATATCTTGCTTTATTGGATCTAAAAAGGAAAGGCTTTGATAATGAAAAACAGGAAATACTCAGAAATGCTAAAGACTCAAAGACCTTCTGGAAAACTATTGCGCTCTACAAAAGCACATCTATAATCCAAGGAGAAATATCTATACAGGACTGGCTGAACTTTTACCGCGAACTAATGACTACAGAGAAAAATTTGAGAATTTGTAATTTACATAATGTGATTTCTCAGAACGATCCTATATTGGACTCAGAGATAACCAATGCAGACATATACAAGGAGATAGCTGGTTTGAGGAGTAACAAGGCATGCGGGCCCGATGGCATCCCCAATGAAGTATTAAAAACACTCCCTGATTCGTACATACTGCTGTTGAAACAACTCTACAATAGTGTTATGACGACTGGAAAATACCCAGCAATTTGGACTAATTCCACTATACACCCAATCTTTAAAAACGGTTATAAGAACAGCCCCTCCAACTACCGAGGTATTGCACTGATTAGCAATGTATCAAAGCTTTTCACCTCAATCCTAAGATCACGACTGGAGGAATGGGTCGAAGGAAGAAGGGTTATACCCGAAAACCAAGCGGGATTTAGAAAAGAAAGATCATGTATTGACCACATATTTACACTAACTACTTTAATCCAACTATCATTAAGAAAAAAGAGGGGAAAACTATATGTCTTTTTTGTCGATCTAAGGAAGGCATTTGATACTGTACCCCACTCACTACTTTGGAAAAAACTTTACAACCTAGGCATAAGTTACCAATTCATAAGTACGATCAAAAGTTACTACGAACAAGCAACTATAGCTATCAGATGGAAGGGATCATTTACGGAAAGTATTAAGATAAACTCGGGAGTCCTCCAGGGAGAACCACTTTCCCCACTGCTATTTATATTATTTATCACGGACTTAATCGAAATTTATAATAACTCGGACCTGCCGAGTGTAAATTTGCCAGAATTTGGAGATATCCATTTATTGCTGTACGCCGACGACATAGCAATTATAGGTGAGTCCAGGATAAACCTCCAAAAGAAGATCAAAATACTGAAAGAATATCTCGATGAGAACTTAATGACACTAAATGAGTCCAAGTCAAAGATTATGGTGTTCCGTAATGGAGGTAAACCCTCAAATAAGGATAGATGGTTCTGGAATGATAAACCCATAGCAATAACTTCAAGATATACATACTTGGGATTCCCTCTGACACCAACAATAACAACTACTCACCCGGCAAATTACTTTAAAGGAAAAGCACTTACAGCAATTAACGCCACACACCCAATATTAATAAAATCAAAAGCAAAGTCAATAAATTTATCAATCAAACTCTTTGATACAATAGTGAGAGCTGTCCTGATGTATGCCGCTCCATTATGGGCAACAGAGCATAAAGACTTACTGGACAATATACAAGACATATTTATCCGTAGGTTCCTGAATCTGCCCAGATACACTCCAGGTTACCTAATCAGATTAGAAACCGGTCGTATCTCATTGAGTGTAACAGCCTTAAAATTAACCCTGAAGTATTGGCTGCGGGTGTTGAATATGAGCAGTGACAGATTGCCACGTATATGTTTTAATAGAACACGGGAACTCTCTAATGCTTCGGGCACACCCATCGGTTTCATTAAAAAGCTCACTAATCTGCTTAACGATAATGGATCCCCTGCACTTGTTTCCTGTGATGACCCTGAAACGCTGAGGAGCGCGATTACAGGGCTCTTAAAAACAGCGGCAGACCAATCTATACAAAACGACCTTACAAGAATGGATAAATCTAAGCTATACTCTCACTACAAAGACATTCACATATCTTTCATGACGGAGGGATACCTTTTAGGGGATTTTCCTTTCCCGGTTGTAAGACTACTCGCACAAGTTAGAATACTTTCAAGTTTTTTTAGAGAAAACCACACCAAGATGCTCTGCGGTGAGGACCCGACTTGTACCTTCTGTAATTCAAAACTACAAAATGAAATCACTCACTATATTTTTGATTGCTCTGCTCTGAAAGAAGAAAGAAGAACCCTTATGCTCAAAACTGGGCAACTCTGTGCTTCACTTCCATCAATAATTGACAATATGACCCAGAATAAGTATATTGCTACGGCGTTTTATGGTTTCCACAAGTCCATATCTCAGAAGAAGGCCAAGTGATACTCACTCCTCACTTTCTTACTGCTACTCTTTTTGTGTTGATTTCTTGCTTCCCTCTTTCTTATTATTATTATTTTTTTCCTTTTCTTGTTTTTTTTTTCTTTCTCTTTTTACTCTGTATATATCGCTATTTCCGTTGTCTCACTGCTTTGTTCTTATGCATACCTCTGGTGAATCCTGTATAGGGTCAGTGACCCTAAATAAAGGCTTTTTTGTTGTTGTTGTTGTTGTATATCCATATAAAATTTAAATTCAAATATTAGCACTTACAAATATATTAGTTTTGTAAAACACAGATATCTGGAACGGGTTCTGAAAAAAAATAGCAATATAGCTCAAATAAATAAGTAAACAATAATAGTGATATGAAAAAATGGGTCAAATATTATTAAATTATTTGAATGTTTTTTATAAACTTCTCTAATTTCTTTAATCTATTATATATATATATATCACGCCTGAACCCACTTTGAATAATATGGCCACCACGACTGCAACTAACATGCCACACTACATTCATGAAACAGGATAACAACATTACCTTGCAACATATATATATTTATATATTTATATAAAATATTTTATTTCAAGTTTTTTGCCTTAATAAAGCAGAGCAATAAATTAGTTGTGAATTCTATGACAATTTCATAATTTTTGGACACTACTTAACGTGAATAATCAATTTAACAAAGCATCATATTTCATTAAATTTTTATGTATAAATTAACTAAAGAAACTTTTCAAAAACAATTTAAAAGTTTTAAAGCAAAATCGCTATTTTACACATGCTTATACTGAATATATGTATGTGAATATCTATATGGAGTCTATATGGGGTCCAAACGGCTACTCTTATTGGAATGCTCTCATTAAATGACACTGCTCTATAGGATCTACCAAGAAATAAACCGGACTTGAAACACTTGGTGAACTCGTTCACTCAGGCTACCAAGATCTAAACCGCAGGACAGCCCCGGTAGTTGGCGATCTATGAATACGCTCCAGGAGTTACCTGGGTTACTTAGTTGTTACTACTATATATTTGGGTCCATGGGTAGTTGCGCTCCAGGAGTTATTGTGGTAGAATAGATTAAAAAAATTAGGTTGAGCATTTAATCGTTATGTTAAACTTTTGCTTATATTAATGTACATTTTGGTAAATTAGAAATACATTAATGAAATATATAGTTTCCCACTACTCTCTTTTTCAACTTTATTAAGGTGAAGATTTACTGAAACTTTAGAACTGAATTTTGTTGTAGACCTGGTATTTAAACAGGCTAATATTCTAGTATTATTATAATAATGCTTTATTGATAAACATAATTCGAGATACTACATCGCATTTCATGACCTCAGAATAAGCAAGTCATTCTGACACTTGACTATTTTCAAATTGTTAGGGGTATAATTCCTTCAAGATCATTTTCTTTAAAATATGTAAATATCTTATTTGTTTAATTTGTACAGGGTTTTAATGGCCAATATTTTAAACTGCGTCTATATGTACCTGCTTGATATACACTAATTGACAAAACTTAAGGAAGTAAAAAGTATTTTATGTCGCGCGACGTCTGTTTTTTTTTTTTTTTTTTTTTTAAGAGACAGAGGCAATTTTGTTCACACTTGGTTATCTCGTGTGTCTTTAATAAAGGTCATTGTGTATCAACTATTTTTCAAGAGTTATCGTCTCAATCCCGATATACATGCTAAAAGGTACAACTTTCTTGAGTTTTGTTCATGAGTGTGTGTATAATTTATTAAACGTTTTTATTAAAAATGGGTAATAAAAAGTGGATTGAACTTTGATATTATATGACCTGGCTTCTCCCAGGTTCTTCTCGGAAGTATCTTGTTCCTGCGTATTAAAAATGATGGTTTTGCTTCGCTTGAGTGTATGATTCCTGAAAGAATTTTGTTTTGTCCATCAACATGATACAGCAATATTGCATAATAATTTACTAACTAAAATATAGGATATATTAATTCAGTACTTGGTTAATTTAAATTTTCCTTGGATGAAAATTGGCAAAATCCTCTTCGAGACTTAATATCCTTTCAAGATTTCAGCCAGATTGTTTTATGTTGAGGAAACGTATAAGGAACAAATAAATAAATAACCTTTTAGCTATAGATATATATAAATATAGATTTGGTTAATTAAAACTTTCCTTGGATGAGAATGTGGCAAAATCCTCTTTGAGACCTAATTCAATATCCTGTTGAAATTTCAGCCAGATTGGTTTAATATTGAGTAAACATATAAAGAACGAATAATTAAATAAATAAACTTTCATCCATAGATAAATAAATATAGATTAGTAGTGTGTGTTTTAATATAAAATGGTTAGAGTGGACTTTGAACGTTCCTTTAAGTGCTGCATATAGAAGAGAAAATACTACAATTGAGTCTAGTAGTTTTAATGCTGTTATTGAGGTCGTCTTTGATTTAGTCTAATCTTCTCTAATGACCCAAGCCCTCTAATTCAATAACTTTCATCATTGCAATAAGGTCTGTAGAGATATTATTTGATGCTGAAGATTAATTTGCCAAACTTCTAAGAGCTTTCACCAGTGATAAGCCAAGCCCTCTAATTCAATAACTTTCATCGTTGCAGTAAGGTCAGTAGAGATATTATTTGATGATATTTATCATAAGAAACACATGAACAGAAACACACACAGAAAACTACCTAACTATCACTTGATGACCTTTGAATGATGGTCATTGACAGATCAAATTGGTGAATATTTGTCACCATAGTGTCATTAAAATTCTAACGCGACTTGATGGATGCGCTGCCAATAAAAATCAACTATGTAACCCAGGTAACACCTGGAAAGAGTATCCATAGATCGCCAAATACCCGGACTGTCCTGTGGTCTTGGAAGCCTTAGTGAAGCAGTTTACCAAGTGTTTCCATACCGGTTTTAATTTTTAAATATCTAACTCCAAATGGAATCCAAGACTGTTAAACATGGTAGATCAAGAAATATATAGTGCGTTGTGAAAAATAATATATTCTATATTATTATTATTGAGAGAGTTTAAAACATGAAACATATATCAAATATTTCTTCCTTTATTTACTTTAATATGGTTTAAGAATGGTATGTTCCAACTTCCTTGAAGGAGCTAGTGTTCTAGACAGGGGGTCGGTGGAAGTGTTGTCTAAACCATTGGTTTTCGACCGCTACGACCCAGGATCGAATTCTAATTTCTAAAAATTGCTCCAATGGTCCCCGATTCTTGCAAAAGTTTAATCCCACCAGCGAGTGCAAGTAACCAAACGGGGCCCTGTCATTTTTTAAAGTTCAACTGTTTTTCACGTATATAGACATGTGGTGCACTTACAGTAAAAGCAGTTGCCAACTTTTACCCACCATAGTCTGTACCATGTGTACTTGGGATTATAAAAAAATGTTCCAGACAAGATAGAGAGGTATATATTTTTCGAAGTTCTAATATTGTCCCAAATACGTCTATATCATAATATAGGTATTTAAAAGAGTATACACACAGTAGAACCGTCATGAGGGAACATTCTACAAAGGACAATTTTTCTCGCCAAAATGACAATTTTTACTAATTATCTGCTCTGTGTTAAGGGGATACCTTTCCCCAAAGAACACTTTAGCTATGCATCTAGGTATTTTATAGAAATATCTTACCTCTTTGCATATTTTTAAAAATTATTTGGCGAACAAAAATATATTTTTGTTTTCTAAAATATTGAACATAAGGGCTTTTAATGGTATAACAATTTATATTCTAGGAAGCAGAATATGAAGAGAAAATTTCGGTCATGTGTTTGGAATTATAAAATAGCGTCCTGGCTATTGTCATATTGAGTGGGGAATTCGAGGTTTTCCTATTAATTCTATTCAGTTTTAATTATATGAATGCATCTAAGAGAGAATATTTATTGTTGTTAGCTATTTGATGTTGTGGTAATGGGCTATTGCATGATTGAGGCCAAATGTATGAATAAAATCTTATATATGTCATATTTAATCATGTTTTTAATACACTATTCCTATTTCTTGACAATTAATAGTTAATGTTTAGATGTCACATTTTGAAAGAATGTATTTGTGTTAGCTTTATTTTGTATAAATATTTGTCTAAAATAATAAAAATAGATAAAAAACATCTTTCCTATTTATCTACAATGCTTATCTTTTATATTTATTTAATAATTTACTTAGCGTGTGTTATCTCGATGATGAATTTATATTATAAGAATATATTATATGAATAAATATATGAATATATATTAATATGAATTTATATTATAAAACTTAATTGCAACATGTAATAACCTGGGAACTTTCGTATGCTCCAGGAGTCTGGGTTAGGTGCAAATTAACAAACAGTATGTCACACACACAACTGTATTAAGACCACCGTTCTTACACAGGACAAACAGCATGTCATGTAAACCTCTTCGCAATAATTTTTTAACAACGAATTATTAAGATCTATACGTATTTGCATAAAGACATCTCCAACGCACTTAATAAATGCATCAAAAATAATACATTTATTTGATCTTTACGCACAGACCACACGCAATTTCATATCAATATATGAACCTTTACCAGTTTGGGCAAATTCATCAAAAATTCGTTTATCTGTATTTGAATGCTATAATCAAAAGATAATCAAAAATATTCATTGTTTTGATGCTTTAATAAATTCATTTCAATGCTTATTTTAAAAAGTAGAGTTGACTTTTTTACATGAATACAATCCTTCTACTTTTTAACAGCGCAAATAGGTATCTATAGGTTATCATATAATTCAAATGTCGGTGTACGAGTGGGTAAAACCCTCGATTCCCGACAGTAATGAACCGGGATTGAATCCCGCGTTAACATTTTGTTTGAATATGTGAATAACCTTCACATATTATTGATTGTTGTAAATATCATAAACCAGGTTGCTCATTTTGAACGGTATCTAATAAAGTGATTTTGGAACACAACAATATAATTCAAGTTTTTTTATATAGCCTATATATTCAAATGTAACGTGACTCTAGAATAGTAATTATTCATATGAAAGGGTTTAGCTCTGTTAGAAATCTAAGTTAAAAACACACTTCGCGGAGTAGCAGATTAACGAAAATGATTCAAAATTAACAAAAAAAAACGATTATTTTGATAATGAGGGAAAAGATGTGGATTCGTCAGCGCTGAAAAAAAGGTTTGAATCCATAATGAGTCAATATGATAAGTCCAGAATTAATTAAAATCCAAACTATGCAACAATGGAATTATAAATTCAATTGCCATCTATCGATAAATTTGTAATAATTTTTCCTTTTTTTGGCATTTTTTTTCTCTTATGATGCATATTACTAGATTACTATCTTTAAACATAAAGACAATGATGAAACCTGTTGAATGAGAAGGCTCCTAAGTAATCAACCAAACCCTCATTTGATAACTTCAATCATTGCAGTAAGGTCTATAGATATATTAAATGATAATATTTATCGCATATGAGAGAAACACATTGCCAAAGAAATGAATAATTATTACAGATAATGGTGCCTTCATTCATATCAGAATAGAATTCTGCATTATTTTTATACCACGACCTCTCTGACTCTCGACCTCTCTTAATGGATCCCTGTTGTGTAGTTAGATATGTAACTTGCTCTTTGGTTGAAGTAAGTTTCCATGATATATGCTTGCATGGTTTATTTACATAGCTCATGGTCTTGAAAATATTCTTCATGCATATCAGAATAGAAGTCTGCATTATTTTTATACCACGACTTCTCTGACTTCAGCTCTTGTCGGATCCCTGTGATGCTGCTAGATAGTAACTTGCTCTTTGGTTGAGGTCAGTTTCCATGATATATTCTCGCATAAAATATTTACATAGTTTATTGTTGATGCATTCTCAGGACTTGCATATTACAATCATCCTACCATATTGACAGATTTTGTGCTAAATATAGTGTAAAATTTCAGGGTTAAAAAGAATCAAATGTTTCTACATTAATTTTATGGCATCTGCATAACTCTGATATTATGTGGGATCTTCCAACTCTTTTATGAGTTGAAATAAATCTATATCATATGTGCTGATATCTTCAGACATCTCAAAATATATTTTAAAATAGATTTATCTGAAAAAAAAGGCAACTTGAATAATAAATTTGGTACTTGAATTGGCTTTTTCATTCACCTTAGCTTCAAATTCAATTAGAAATTCAACAAGTATATAGTTGGAATACTAAATTGCATATAATAGACATGTTAATTTATTTTTAAATGATTAATAAGAAAAGCTTAAAGATATTGATAATTCTTTGTAAAGATAAGAAAAAATAAACAGGATTTTATAAAATAAAGAAGAAAACGAATTCCAATACAAATTATACACTCTCTAATGTTTGGGTTCTAATTTATTTCTATGAAATCATATGAAAAATTTACAAGAAATTTGACAATTATACCGAAAATGTTTCTTTTGAACGAAAAATTGAAATACATTTCAAAGAGAAATAACGAATATTTCTAACCTTAAGGATGAAGTATGATAGGATGAATTGTGAAGAGTAAAGATAAACGGAAAAGTAAAGTGTCCAGGGATGGGCATATGGTATGGATAGGAAATGGATATTTGAATCTTTCAATTTCTTCATATTCTTTGTGCTAATATCCCCTCAAACGGGAGAACTAGGACTTCAAGGAAGCGTGTATATTTATCTTGAAGTCATACTTATAATAGAAAGAGATTAGCTAAGCCCCTTGCAAAACTTCCAGTACAGTGTGCAGGGTGAAAGTGGAGTCAGAGGCTTGGTAGATCACTTTCCTATCTCGGTGAAAACTGCATATAGTTGTAAAATTCTTAAAGACAATTAAGGGAAGGTTTGGTGGGAAGGAAGATGTTTTAGGAGTAACGCCACAGAGCCATTTAAACACTCATCAAATGTAAGCATTTCGCGAACCAGTCAGTACATGGGAGATATAAAATATGTATTTTGATCAATTGAGCTTTAATTTCACTTACTCACTAATATGATAATGCAATGATTATACGCTTTTTAGTGTTACTTTTAAAAAATATTATGGGGTAAACATTTGTAAGCACATCAAGAACATTTTTTACGAAATGAATATTCATTAATAGAAAGATATGGGGGATCAGAGATAAAGAGTTAGAATAGATTTAATTTAGAAAAATTCAAGGACTCTTACTGGTAAATTATAAAGCTGGACGACACGTGAAGTAAGATGAGTTTCTTTTAATAAACGAAAACGCAAGCTTTCGGGACGTACGCCCTTCAACAGGCAATTATACACGCAAAGATACAAATGTTAGGTAGGAGCGAATATTTATATGTGCTAGTTTTTTAACATATTTACAAGAATTTTGCTGTAAAATTAGCATATTAAGCTAAACCAAAGAAATGCAAAATCTAACTATTATTTCAATGACGGGAACTATTGTACATATAATATTTTATGAAAAACTAAGATGTTACAGGAGTTTCAGCCAAGAAAACACCATATATATCGGGAATATCTATTAAATTTTATTGCCCTCTATCGTTAAAATTTTACACAAATAAATTTACTGGCAATGCGTTTCTTTTTTAAATCTCTACAGTAAGGTCTGTAGAGATTTAAAAAAGAAACGCATTGCCAGTAAATTTATTTGGGAATATCTATCTTTCTATTTATGCTATTGTGTTTGTGTGAGACTATGGATTCCAACACCAATCGTTGGTGTTGGTCGTGGATATGCCTATAGTGGATTACTGGATGGTTAACATCGAATGTATGTCCTGTAGATGCTATGTGTTGGTGGATGAGGGATTTGGGGTCTTTGTTAGTTATATTGCGGGAATGCTCTGTCATTCTGATGCCTACAGTTCTACCTGTCTCACCCACATATGTGGCAGAGCACTGCTCACATGAGACAGAGTAGACTGCTCCTGTACTTTGAAGGGGGCTGGGAGGAGTGTCTGCTTTGGTTATGGGATGTCTGAGGTGTGTGGATATGTTATTGGTGTTGCTGAAAAAGGTCTGGATGCCATGGGTTTTAAGAAGTCTGGCTATATTGACTGTGTAGGGTGAATAAGGTAAAATACAAGTGGATCTATGAGCTGTTGGGGGTTTTTGAGGACTGGGTACGAAAGTGTGTCTGTTGATGAAGGTAAGAGGGAACGCTGAGGCAGTAAGATGGGAAATTACTAATTCTTTTTCTATGGTTTTGAATATGGGGAGGGAACAATGGGTATGTATTCGTTATGTTAAAGTTTTAACTATGTTAATTTTATGGACTATGGGGCAGTATGAATTGAAGTGGGTATAGTTAGGGGGGGGGGGAGTTTTTCTTGTAATAGACTGTGGTATGGAAGGAATTTGGAGTACGTATGATCAGTGTGTCTAGGAAGGGGATGACATTTTTGTGTTCTTGTTCTAAAGTGAATGAGATATCAGGGTGATAATTGTTGAGGTCTTTTAGGATGGTGCCCTCTTGGCTGATTTTACAGATGCAAAAAACGTCATCTATGTAACGCCGCCATATGGAGATGCTTGATGCATGTATTTGGTTAATCCACGCATCAATTTTGGTCATCACTATTTCAGCTGCTATGGAGGAGAGGGGACTTCCCATAGGGGAACCTTTAGTCTGTTTGAAGTGTTCACGATTATAGGTAAAAATGTTCATTTTAAGGCATATTTCTGAAATTTTATTATTGTAGTAACTATTTGGGGATCTATATTAATGGAGGTAAGGAACTGGTGTATACTGTCTGTTATTAAAAACATCTTAGTTTTTCATAAAATATTATATGTACAATAGTTCCCGTCATTGAAATAATAGTTAGATTTTGCATTTCTTTGGTTTAGCTTAATATGCTAATTTTACAGCAAAATTCTTGTAAATATGTTAAAAAACTAGCACATATAAATATTCGCTCCTACCTACCATTTGTATCTTTGCGTGTATAATTGCCTGTTGAAGGGCGTACGTCCCGAAAGCTTGCGTTTTCGTTTATTAAAAGAAACTCATCTTACTTCACGTGTCGTCCAGCTTTATAATAGATTTAATATATATATGTTGTAATGTAGATTGTTATTCTGTTGTATGAATGCAGTGTGGCATGTTGGTAGCAATCGTAGTGGCCACAATGTTTAGAGTGGGTACAGGTGTTATTGAGATTACACAAAAGGACAAGACATGTTGAATGTCACCACAGAGATAGCGAGAGCGTAAGTGAAGCAGACACCAATCAGGGCAGATCTGTAGAGAGGGGTCTGTCAATCATGATGTTTCAAATCGGACTGATCTGTTTGAGCAAGAAAGGGGCACACTTGGGAACCCCAACATGTTTTTGGACCTTTTCCTGTCCTGGCGCAGGCTGTCACTCACTCGAAATTTTATTTTTGACATTTTGGTAATTAAACTATAACTATATAACACATGGGGTTATAATTATATATTGGAATATATATTACAACTAATAATCACTTATAATCTTTTTTACTTCAAAATCTTACTAAAATTTGGGTCTCGAAAAAGTGTGAATATGAAAAGGTTGAACATTAAATATGTTTGCCTCAAAAAATTGAATTATTACTTTATTTTAGGAATGAGTTTAGGAGTAACATCACAGAGTCATTTGAACACTAACTAAATGTAAACAATATCAGACCAGTTAGTACATGGGAGGGAGAGAGAGATATAAAATTATGTGTTTTGATCAATTGAGCTTTAATATGACTTACTCACTAATATGATAATGCAATGATTATACGCTTTTCAGGGTTTCTTTTTAAAAATATATTGAGGTAAACATTTGCAAGCGCATCAAGAACTTTTTTTACCAAATGAATAATCATTAATAGAAAGATATGGGGGATCAGAGATAGAGTTAGAATATATTTAATATATATATATAATTACTTATAATATTTTTACTTCAAAATCTTAAAAGGATTTGGGTCTCGAAAAATTAAGAAATTGAAATGGTTGAACATTAAATATGTTTGCCTCAAAATGAATTATTACCTTATTTTTTATTACTTTATTTCAACACACAAAATGCGATATCCCTACTAGGGAATATATATTCCGTCAATTTTATATTGTTAAACAGATAAACAGTTATTAAGATCATTATTCAAGAAAAAAATGATTAGATAGATTAGAAACCTTATCCATCAGGTTAGACAGATAGTCTTAAATATATTTATAAAAGTGATTGAATTTCAGACAATTCTATCTGGTATTATTACAAATTCATACAGATCTTTAGTCACTGTCTGTTGTCTATCACTTTGAAGAAGTGGGTATTTCAACAGTATGAATTTATGAAAAAAGCAGCTTGGATAAAGTATGTGCGCAACTAGCTTATCTTTATTGAGATATTTTCGGAGAGTTTTAGTTATATAACCATAATATATTGAGAAAAATGAATTTTTAACTTCTTTCTTTGTGAAGATGACAAGCAGACGCATAAAAAATATATGGTAATATTTTACGGGGCTGCTAACCAAAATAGATTATTTTTGAGCCCGGATGGCCGCATAAAGCGGAATATATACAAACCACTATGACAAGGCTGGAGAGGCTAGGGACAGGATCTCCATCAGGGAAGAGGCAGGTTAGGCAGGTATGGGTCCGCCGAGATCAGGAGGCAGGAAGAGGGCAGGAGGACTAGAAATTTGCAGCTCTAGCTCTGGCAGTTGGGCAAGCCATTGGTCTTGCCTCGTTGTTGGCAGAGAGACCCTTGGATGAGCATTTAGCGCCCTTGGCTATGCGGGGGTTGACAAGAGTTAGACAGCTTGAAAAAAAAAGTCTAGAACAGCAATGAGCTTCAAGTCGAAATTGTGGATTCTCTTACACATGATATTCAAGTCTAGTTGCGACGTCTCATTTCAATTTTTAATAGATATAAAAAAGGTATATAGTAACACACTGTTAACTTGAGGCGTTAAAATTATTACTAATTATATTTCGCATTATAAAACCTTGTTAAAAATTATAATTATTTTTAAATAATATATAGTGATTAAAAAACTGAAAAAAAAACACTTTTTAATAAAATTTAAAGATATTTTATTGATAAAACCCATCATCCCTCAAATAACAACAACTGATCATGAGGTTGTTTATATCTCGCGTCAGCCAATTGTGAGGTTTGTTTCAGATCTGGGCAAAATATTAGACAATAATAGACTCCAAGTAGCTTGCCCTGTATGCAATTTAAAGGTTTTGAATAATCCAGTATATATATTTTTACAGCTTATATAACTTACAAATTTTCCTATGCTAACATTCAAAATGAAAATATTTTAAAATATTTACATGTGATATGAAAAGTGAATTATATTATTTACAAAATTGAAAGAATTGTTGTTTTATCACTATTTATAAACAAACAATTCAAGGTTGCTATGTGATAAGTGTTCTGCAATGAGGAGTCGAACAGCCACTGTTGTCTTCTTGAACATCCTTTCTTGTGAGACAGCATTCCATTTTTGAAACAGCTTGGCCCTCGCCACATCTTCATAAAAATATTGATCAAATGTATCTTTATATGAATCAGCATTTTCTTTATACCATGAACTTCCTGACTCCAGCTCTTGTCGTATACCTGTGGTATTATTAGACATGTAATTTGCTCTTTGGTTGATCTCCTTTTCCAAGAGATAGTTTCGCATTGTTATAAAACTTTTTCCCACCTTGTGTTTATTCATTCTCAAAACTTGCATCCTACAATTTTCCCACCACATAGACAGGTTTTGTGTGAAATTTGGTTTAATTGCCTCATGGTTAAAAAAAGCAAATGTTTCACCATTAATTTTATGGTATCTTCATACCTCTGGATATTGGTAGAGACTATCCAATGTTCCATAAATTGAACTAAATCAATATCACTTACAAGTCTCAGTAAGCTTATTAAATTAGCATTCAACATACCTCTAGATTTCCATGGAAAAAGAGCAGCTAGAGTAGTTAATTTGACTCCAAGGTTATCTCTGACATCTACCTCAGCGCCACCCTCAATTAGAAAATTGACAATATTTGAATCAGAAAACATGATTGCATATAATAAAGGTGTTAAACCTTGATTATCTCTAGCATTGATATTAGCACCAGAAATTATCAACATTTTCGCGTTATTTAAGTTATTTATTTTAACTGCTACCATTAATGGAGTGACACCATCACTATTTCTAGAATTAACGTCAAATCCTGATTTAATGAAGTATTCAAGAAATTTGGGATTCCTGCTTTCTGCAGCATAAAAGAATGTTGAATTTCCAAATCCTACATGTTTAGTGTCAGCCCCAGCATCTACTAAACAGTAAAAATTTTCTATTTTCCCTTTAGAGATAGCAATTTCTAAGGGAGTAAAATAATTATGGGTATGGCCTTGGATATCTGCCCCTTTATCTATAAAGAGTTGAAGCAATTCCCTGTCATCAATTATTCCGACTATTTCTCTAAAGGGGGTTTTTCTGAGAGGATTAAGAATATTCACATCTGCACCAGCTTCAACAAGTTCCCAAATTAAATTTCTATATGTCAGATATATAGCAGTATTCCTTGGGGTATACAAGTAATTGAAATATAAAATTACTGCATACAGTGGGGCTACACCTGTATTATCTTTTATATTTACATTGGCTCCTGCAGAAACAAGATAACGTGCAATAGATAATTCATTATGTTTAATAGCGTAACGTAAGGGCGTTTTTTGTGCTCGGTTCTGGGAGTTTATATCGGCCCCTGATTCTACCAAACATCGTACAATATCTTGAATGCCACTTTTTACAGCCAAATGTAATGGAGTATTTTCATAATTATCTTTTAGGTTAATATCTGCGCCTGTTTCAATAATGGCTTTAACCCTGTCTAAATTGTCACTCTCAATTGCCAAATGTATATCCATATATAATATCAATTCAAATATTAGCACTTACAAATCTATTAATTTTGTGAAGCACAGATATCTGGAGCGTGTACTGAAAAAATTAGCAATATAGAGAAAATAAATAAGTATATAATAATAGTGATATGAAAAAATGGGTCAAATATTATTAAATTATTTGAATGTTTTTTATAAACTTCTCTTATTTTTTAATATATTTTATATCACGCCTGAAACCACTCTGAATTTTGTGGCCACCACGACTGCAACCAGTGCTGTAGTGGAGGGTATACGGGGTATACGCCGTATACCCTATGCTTTTAAAATTTAGATAGCGTATACCTAGTGGTTTTACTTAAAAATAGCGTATACCCTATGATTTTGTTCAAATTTTTTATTAAAAATTTATTATTTTCTTTCTTTCTAATAGTAAAAAAAATGATAAAAATTGTACTGAAAAATTGCAAAAAAATTTCAAATTAACAATTCACACAAAATATTTCATTCATTTAGTAAATATTTCTTGGGAAAAATATATCAACTATATTCAAATTAATAATCAAACAAGCCTCCTTTAACGAAAAACGGAAAACGAATATAACCGAACCTTTAATTTTTGAAAATGGTAATTTTGTTTAAAACCACAATGAAATGAAAACTTTAAACTTTCCTAATATTTAAAAGTTATTATGTTTGTGCTTAATAGAAAATATGTAAAAAATTAAAGTTTAAATAAAAATAAAGTTATATTTTCTGATGTTAAAATCATTTACAAAAAAAAGTAAAAACGACTTCTTCAAGATAGATGTTCTCTTATTACCAATGCTGTATTTATCAGCAGTGATGTAAACTAATACATAAACAATTTGGTTTTCGATTTAAAACGATTTTCTTCTAATTCTATACAATTGAAAATATATTTGAATTTTATCAAATACTCTTCTTTAACTAAAGTTGCTATGGTAACCATGCTAAACTACGTTATTGTGGACGTTAATTTTGCATATTCTTTAGTTTATTTGAAGTTAGCAAAAGCTGTTGACAAAATAACATTGATTTTCAAAAAATATAATTTTGAAACTTCTTTAAGTAAGTTTATTGATACTGGCTTAAAAGCTTATTTAAATTGTTTTTAATTGTTGATGAAAAGTTGGTGTTTGTTTTTTAAAAAAATAAATAAAATAAAGATTTTATTCAAAACAAATCGATTAAGTAAGTATCTAAATTTTGTTAATGTTAAAATAAGTGAAATTTAAATTTTCTGTACTTATACTAGCTTTCGAAAATAACTCTTCTGTTTAATTATGGACCGCTGGTTGAAGACAGGAAATTTATGTACTAAAAGAAGTTTGGAGGTAGAAGAAGATGCAGAAAAGAATGAACTAGAAGAAGCTGTTAAAAAAATAAAAACACTGTTGGTACATCAAATGCAAGTACTATCTCAAAAAGAGCTGATATATTGATCAATAGTTCACCAGAGAAAATGAATGACCAGGATTCCAAATTTGAAGTTTGGAATGATTCCCAATATATTAAATTTAAGGAAAAGTATCCATGGCTTTCAATTTCCAAAGGTAGACTCGGATGTAACATTTGCGCAAGTGTTAAAACATTAGGGGCTGCAAAAAGTGAAAGAATTCATATTTCACCAGAATGGAGTAACTACCTAATAGAAGCAGCAGGAAAAGATCGGGCAAGCAAATTATCAAACATTCGAATGAAAATTAAAAAGCATTGTGAGTCTGAAGCTCATAAAATAGCTGAGAATATTAAGAAAGACAGAAAAAAATAGAAGAATATGCAAACAATATGAACATTGAAGTAGAAAATGAAAATATTAAGCTTTTTAGAACTGCTTATAATATCGCTAAAACAAATAGACCATATTCTGATTATGAAAATCATATCACGTTACAAACATTAAATGGCATTAAATTAGGATCGACTCTTCACTCCAGATATTCTGCTACACAAATAATAAACCATATAGCCTGCGAAATGCGGAAAATGCTTGTTGCGAAGATTTTGTCAACAAATTCAAAAATTACTATACTAATTGATGAATCAACAACCTTAAGTAATAAATCAACTTTGGTCATTTTCTTGAAAGCATATTTAGGAGGAGAAAGTATTGATTATATTTTCTTTGATTTGTGTGAATTACAATGCCAAGACTCAGAAAATATTGAAAAAGAGCTTTTGAATACTTTGTTTAAACATGGGTTGAACGAAGAATATTTTAAAGAAAATTGGATAGCAATTGCGACTGATGGGGCAAGTGTCATGGTAGGAAGACATTCGGAAGTCGTAACTCGACTTAAGCAAAAGTTTCCAAAACTTTTTGCATGGCACTGCCTCAACCATAGATTAGAGCTTTCTGTTGGCGATACTATCAAAGAAGTCCGCGGAATCAACCATTTTAAAGCTTTAATGGACAAACTGTATTCATTATATAGCCAATCTCCCAAAAATTGTCGTGCTCTGGAGGAAGCTTGCCATGAATTAGGAACAAGATTTGCTAAAGTGGGTCGAATTTTAGGAGTACGATGGATTTCAAGTAGTTTTAGAACAATAAAAACCGTCTGGGAATCATACGAGTCATTGCACCATCATTTCAAATCATCAACATATCTCGATTCCACATATCAAGGGTTATTAAGAAGATTGGAGAGTCCAGAATTTATATTAGATTTAGGTTTAATGTACGACACGCTTCAGGAAATGTCAATGTTGTCTTTAGAGCTGCAGTCTAGAACAACTACTTTACAAAAGGCGGAACATATAATAAAGAGAACAATTAGAGTCATAGAAAGCTTCAAAACATCACCAGGAGAAAAAAGCTTGCTAGCTCTTGAAGCGGCAGAAAACTTAGTTTTTAGGAGCGTAACATTAGTTCCCAATGCCAAAATTATTCCGATTGATAGAAAAAAAATTCTTCTAAGTATAATAGAAAAGTTAAAATTAAGGTTGTGTACAGAATCAAATGAAGATAATGAGCAATTAATTAAGGATATTTTAGCTCTAGAACCAAACAATTTTGACGCAGAAAATGTTCGATATGGAGAGGTCGAAATGAGACGTATTTGTTGAAGGTTTAACTTAGATGAAATGAAATGCATTAACGGCTTGAGAGATTTTGTTGATGATAAAAACAATGTTCCCGAAACACTTCAACCATTTTTCAGGGCAATTTCAACATTGCCCTGTTCAAGAGCTGAATGTGAGCGAGGTTTCAGCCTGATGAATGATATAATAACAAACTTGCGGACTTCTTTGCTAATATCAAATGTTTCGAACTTAATGTTCATAAATTCAAATGGACCACCAATCGAAATGTTTCAGCCGAAAAAATACGTTCAATCATGGCTTTTACATCATAGATCATCTACTGACACTAGATCAAGAGTTTGTGCCAGAAAAAATGTAGATGTATCTCGGCAGTCATTATGGGTATTTTTATGTAAAAGTTGTATGTAATATTTTACGTCTTTTTTTCAAATAAAAATATAATTAAAAATAACCTTGTTTATTTTTACCAAAAAATTATATTCTCAAGCGTATACCCTATGCTAATTTTACGACTACAGCACTGACTGCAACCAACATGCCACACTAAATTCATGCAACAGGATAACAACACTACCTTACAACATATATACATTATATACATTTATATAAAATATTTTATTTCAATGTTTTTTTTTGCCTTAATAAAGCAGAACAATAAATTATTTGTGAAATTCTATGACAATTTCATAATTTTTGGACACTACTTAACGTGAATAATCAATTTAACAAAGCATCATATTTCATTAAATTTTTACAGTATAAATTAACAAAAGACATTTTCAAAAACAATTTAAAAGTTTTAAAGCAAAATCGCTATTTAACACATGCTTATACTGAATATATGTACGTGAATATCTATATGGAGTCCATATATATTGGGGTCCAAACGGCTACTCTTATTGGAATGCTCTCATTAAATTACACTACTCTATTGGATCTACCAAGAAATAAACCGGACTGGAAACACTTGGTGAACTCGTTCACTCAGGCTACCAAGATCTAAACCGCAGGACAGCCCGGGTAGTTGGCGATCTATGAATACGCTCCAGGAGTTACCTGGGTTACCCAGTTGTTACTACTATATATTGTGTCCAAGGAAAGTTGCGCTCCAGGAGTTATTGGGGTAAAATAGATTTTTAAAAAATAGGTTAAGCATTTAATATGTTAAACTTTTTGCTTATATTAATGTACATTTTGGTAAATTAGAAATACATTAGTGAAATATATAGTTTCCCACTACTCTCTTTTTTCAACTTTATTGAGTGAAGATTTACTAAAGCTTTAGAACTAGATTTTGTTGTAGACCTGTTATTTGAACACGCTAATATTCTAGTATTATTATCTGCCCTCCTGTAAGGTTCGGGGGCCACTCCAGCATTACAACTCGCCATGTGTAAATAATCTGGACAAGGTGACTCGCGAGCTGTGCTCGAATGTAACACCTGCAAATTGAGATGAAATAAATAAATAAAAAGTATTATTATAATAAAATGCTTTATTGATAAACACAATTCGACATACTACATCGCATTTCATGACCTCAGAATAAGCAAGTCATTCTGACACTTGACTATTTTCAAATTGTTAGGAGTAAAATTCCTTCAAGATCATTTTCTTTAAAATATGTAAATATAATATTTGTTTAATTTTTACACGCTCTTAATCCGTAATTACTGGCGTTCGGCTTGAAAGGAGTGTGAAAATTAAAAATGTTTGTAAAAATTTCAAAATGCATCATTTTTCATCAAATTTTTAAGTAGCCTAATGAAATGCATTTATTTGAAGAACTTTGCATTTTAAGAGAAATCTCTCTTGTATATCCCGAGTTATTAGATCAAACGGCCTTTAAAGCCGAGCGCCAGTAATTACGTCACTGGGAATTTTAGCGTTCCTATTATTGGCTGTTTTACTTTTGTTTTTATTGACCTTCAAACGTACCAAATAAGTTGAGCATTCGTTTTTATATTACTCTTGCTTTAATTATATGCATTCTAAATTGTGTTTTGTGATTGTAATTTTGTATAATATAATATAAGTTCGGTTCCACTTTTGGTTTTCAAAAAACAAAAATTTGGTATCCTATGTCCCTAAAATTGGACAATTTGTTACATTACTCTCCACAATGCATTCGACCACAGCAATTGATCAAGAAACTGCTGAACAACAAAAGCCTGAAATAATCACATTTTATAATATGACCAAAGGTGATGTGGATGTAGTTGATCAGAAATGTGCCAAGTATTCTGTTGGAGGAAGAACCAAAAGATGGCCCCTGTGTTTTTTTTTTTTTTCAACTTTTCGTATGTGGTTGCAATAAATTCAGCAGTAATATATAAAGCTGTCAAGCAAGACGGTGGAATGGCTCGAAAATATTTTATAAGCAGCTTGCTCTACAACTAATGAGAGATGCTTTGAATATGAGAAATCAAGCCAAAAAATATGTCGAGATCTGCAAGTATTAATTCAGAAGCATGCTGGAACTTCATCACTTGAGGTAGGCAAATATTTATTTGATGTTTATACGAAATATCAATAACGTGTGTTCTCTAGGAATCCAAAAGCGGCAGTCCTTGTCCCAAAAAACGCAAAAGATGCTACCTATGTAAAAAAGATCGTCGAACTCAAATGCAATGCAAAAATGCAAAGAGACAATCTGCAAAGATCATTCTATTGAAATATGCTTGAATTGAGCACCTAATCTTGAATAAAATATTCTAGATAAAAATTTTTAGAATGTATATAGAATATTTTAGATAGAAAGAGTTTCTTGTAAATTTTCATTTAATTTTGTTTAGAGCTTTGTTTATTCGAAAAAAACTAAATATTTATTCTTTGGAAATTATGTGAATACGTTTAATTTCTTTTCAATATTATAATTAACATGGTTTATTATTGATTTTAATAGTCGGCCTGAGAGGCCGAACGCCATTAATTGTGTAACTAAATTAGGCGCCAGTAACTAAAGGTTAATGGCCAATATTTTAAACTGCGTCTATATGTACCTACTTGATATACACTCATGGACAAAATTAAGGAAGTGAAAAATATTTTATGTCGCGAGTCGTCTGTTTTTTTTTTTTTTTTTTTTAAGAGACAGAGGCAATTTTGTTCACACTTGGTTATCTCGCGTGTCTTTAATAAAGGTCACTGTGTATCAAATATTTTTCGAGAGTTATTGTCTCAATCCCGATATACATACTAAAAGGTACAACTTTCTTGAGTTTTGTTCATGAGTGTGTGTATAATTTTTATTAAACGTTTTTATTGAAAATGGGTTACAAAAAGTGGATTTAACTTTAATAGTATATGACCTGGCTTCTCCCGTGTTCTTCTCGAAAGAATCTTGTTCCTGGGTATTAAAAATGATAGTTTTGCTTCGCTTGCAATATATTCTTAAGTGTATGATTCCTGAAATAATTTTGTTTTGTCTATCAAACATGATACAGCAATATTGCATAATAATTTACTGACTAAAATATAGGATATTTTAGTTCAGTACTTGGTTAATTTAAATTTTACTTGGATGAAAATGTGGCAAAATCCTCTTCGTGACTTAATATCCTTTTAAGATTTCAGCCAGATTGGTTTAATATTGAGGAAACACATAAGGAATGAATAAATAAATAAATAAACATACATTGACCTTTTTATCTATAGATAAATAAAAAGAGATTTGGTTAATTTAAATTTTCCTTGGATGAAAATATGACAAAATCCTCTACGAGGTTTAACTCAATATCCTGTTAAAATTTCAGCCAGATTGGTTTAATATTGAGCAAAAATATAAGGAATGAATAATTAAATAAATAACCTTTCATCTATAGATAAATAAATATACAGTAAAACCCCTCTATAGTGAACCCCAATGGGACAGAGCTTTTGGTTCACTATAGCCACGGTTCACTATAGCCACAGTTTGGCTATCTTTATTTACTTTTGAAAGTTTTAGATCGTAAAATTAAAGGACAGCCATACACACTGGTAGAGACTGCATCTAAATAGTGGTCACTTTGTTCTAATTCCCTTAATTGACCAATTTCCTTACATTAATACTGAATAATATTAGAAATCATTAGATGATAGGTTCTTCTTATCATTAACATACATGTTGTACCTCTATGTCTAATTTAAAAATCAAGACAAATCCTAGGCAAAGTTTTATTAAATATATATTCAGAGATATAAAATGATTTTAAAACATCTTTATCGCATTATATAATACAATGTTTACTTGGAAAGAGGCTCTAATACCTTGTTGCTTCAAACACTCTTCAAGCATTGAACTTTTCAAATAAAGTTAATGTATTTTTATTCTATTTCATGTTTCCATATATTCTTCTTAAGTCTAGAATTCCATTTATTTTGAACCTGTCATGCAAACCATTGATGTCCTTAAAATCGCCATAGTTCATGGCATAAAAAATAAATTTGGTTGCATCACAGGCCCGTTTATTTGGTCTTTTTTTAGCCTCTGGAGCAGGAGGTAGTGCTTCCACAGTTGAGGCTGGTGGTGCCAGTGCAGGAGGCCGAAGAACAACTGGTTGATGGAGCACAGCCTGGTCCGCAGGACCAACATCGGATACCCCCATAGAATGGGCAGGGGGCGCTGGTGCAGGAATCGGCACCTCCACAGTTGGAGCAGGGGGTGCTGGTTGCCCTGGCTGCTGAGGTGCGACGGGTGACTCGACACCTGTGGAAGAGGAGGGCGACGCCCTCCTAACGAGCATTGGGCAGCATGCCCTGCGGTGACCTTGCCTATGACACTTTAAGCATTTTATGCCAAAGGTCAGGAAGGCCGGCAGGGTGTCCTCCTTGGTCCTGATGTCCAGGCGGGTAGGCAGATGTCCAAGCGTTACGCCGTTGTTGAGGTGGACGAAGGCCTGGCGGCGGCCGTCGGCGTAGGTGTACTCGCCGAGCTTAAACTGCATGGGGGCGATAGATATTACCCTGCCATATGGCTGCAGCGCCTGGACGATGCTGTTGTCCTCGACAAAGTAGGGGAGGTTGCCAATGACAATCCTCTCAGCTCTCTTGCGGAAGGGGATTGTCCTGAGGAGCGTGCCTTCGATTTCAATGCTGTTCTCCAAGAGGCGCTTCGCAAGGGCCCTACTAGTCAATCCCACGAGGACGTGGCTATTCATTCTGGTGATTTGCAGGATGTTCCTCGGCCCGCCGACCACCGCATCAACCGCCCGGAGGTACTGGTATGGCGAGACGTCCGAGCATTGCTCAATATATAAGCATTATTCCTGCGTGGAGGAGGCCTGTCAGGCCATGGCGTCCGCAATGTGAGCTCGCGTGGTCTTAATCTCCTGGACCTGCGGTGACCCCATCCTAGGTGTGTTTCCTCGCGGAGCAGTGGTGGTCATTGCGCGGTGCAGCGCCGCTGGTCTGCGCTCCTGTAGTGCCGGAGGATCCCGATTCTCGGTGCCCCTTCTTTTGGCTCACCACGGTGAAGCCGTCGCCGTTATTCTCCTCTTCCTCCACGCTCTCCGCCCAATTCTCAGCAATCTTTAGGGCGCTGTTAGAAGGCCTAGCCGCAATTCGATTCGCCGCGGCAGTATTTGCATGAGTCATGCCAGCATGCAAATTTGCATCTTTAGGAATTTTCCGATTTTCTTGAGATGCATTCTTTCGAAAACCTATATTTGATGATTTCTCATCTCTGGCTTTTCCTTTCGAGCTGAGCCTTTCCGGCCTCTTTCTCCTTGGTTCACCTTGGTGAAGCCGTCTGTTTCCTCCTCTATGGGGAGTTGATTCGCCCGATCGACGAGATCCGCCCAGCCCGTCGACGGCTTGCCTGTTCCAGGCTGATGGTTAGGTGGGCTTCTCCATCGCTGGAGAAGTGCTGATTGCATCAGCAGTTGAAGATGGCAATTGGCTATCAGCCAAGGACATTGGTGATTCGGAGGGTGGGGAATCTCCCATAAAAATTTAAAATTACCCTTCTCTTCGGTGGCGGTTATAAATTCCAAGCCAGCAAAGTTCGGGGCAGGAGCGCGCGCCCGTGCATCCTCTCGAGCCTTATAGCTCACCGAGTGTTTCCAGGCCGGTTTTAATTTTTAAAAATCTCACTCCAAAAATGAAATTCAAAACTGTAAAAAATGGTAGATCAGGAAATATATAATGAAACTAGACGAATGACCCGGGCAACGCCCGGGTTTACCCGATTAAATGTTTTATTCAAACACTATTCGTTACAATTATAAATTGGCGCCGTGGATGTCACTCTTGTGAAACGTCCCGCTCCAAACTTTACAGTCAGATTAGTTACGATATAAATCTTCAAATCGAGCGAGCGTCTATAAATATTTCGATTTAGATCAAGTATTCTAATTATTAAGCGAACTATTATTAATAAAATTTTGAGAAGATTTCGATTTTGAACGTATTTATAACCTTGATAGAGGGCGTTGTTCGTGAGCTAAGTAGAATAATTTGAATATATAGTTTTAATAATTAATTTATATATAATTTAAAATAGCCTATCGTTTTCCTCGTATTTTTTTACCTATGTATGGAAATTTTGGTTTGAATTAGTGAACTACTGCGAATTTGTATACCGGACATACAAACCAACAAACAAACAAACAAACATACAAACATTCATTTTTATATATATAGAAGATATAATATAAATGAGTTTTAAAAATTGTTTAAAAAAAATGCATCGGCCGGGAATCGAACCCGGGCCGCCCGCGTGGCAGGCGAGCATTCTACCACTGAGCCACCGATGCGTATACAAAATGGCCATATTTGGGTATTCATTCCATTCCGGATTATTCCGCGTAAAAAAAAAGTTCTTCAAATGAAAAAAAGAAATAGCCAAAAATACTAAGCAAATTGTATCCAAAAATTTTCCTCAGGTTTATAAAAAGCGACTTGCAAAATTTGGTACCAATTGGTTCAGTAGTTTTTGAGTTTATCGCGAAACAGACAGACAGACAGAAATTGACTTTTATATATATAGAGATTAGTGTTTAGGTATTTGATTTAATTCATATAGTTGATATAATAGTATATATTTATATTATATTTTTTATAAATTAGTTTTAAAAATTGTAAAAAAAAAATGCATCGGCCGGGAATCGAACCCGGGCCGCTCGCGTGGCAGGCGAGCATTATACCACTAAGCCACCGATGCTTTAAAAAAAAAGGCCATATTTAGGTATTCATTCCATTCCGGATTAGTCCGCGTAAAAAAATAGTTCAAATTAAAAAAGAAATAGCTTAAAATAATAAGCAAAATGTAGCCAAAAATTTTCCTCAGGTTTATAAAAAGCGACATGCAAAATTTGGAACCAATTGGTTCAGTAGTTTTTGAGTTTATCGCGAAACAGACAGACAGACAGGAATTGACTTTTATATAGATATATATAATATATAATAAATATATATAATATATATATATATATATATATATAGAGATAGAGATAATATATTCTATATTATTATTGAGAGAGTTTAAAATATGTTATAAAATTTGTATTAAATATTTAATCCTTCATTAACTTTAATGTGGTTTAAGACTGGTATGCTCCACCTTCGTTGAATGAGATAATGTTCTAGACAAGGAGGTCGGTGGAAGGGGGTCTAAACCGTTGGTTTACGACCGCTATGACCCTGGATCGAATTCTAATTTTTTAAAATTGCTCCAATTGTCCACGATTCTTGCAAAAGTTCAATCCCACCAGCGAGTGAAATTAACCAAACTGCAACTGTTTTTCACGTGTATAGACATGTGGTGCACTTACATTAAAAGCAGTTGCCAACTTTTACCCACCATAGTCTGTACCATGTGTACTTGGGATTATAAAAAATGTTCCAGACAAGGTATATATTTTCGAAGTTCTAATATTGTCCCAAATACGTCTATATCATAATATAGGTATTTAAAAGAGTATACACACAGTAGAACCTTCATGAGGGAACACTCTACAAAGGACAATTTTTCTCGCCAAAATGACAATTTTTACTAATTATCTGCTCTATGGTAAGGGGATACCTTTCCCCAAAGAACACTTTAGCTATGCAACTAGGTATTTTATAGAAATATCTTACCTATTTGCATATTTTTAAAATTTATTTGGCGAACAAAAATATATATATATATATATTTTTAAGATTGAACATAAGGGCTTTTAATGGTAAAACAATTTATATTCTAGGAAGCAGAATATGAAGAGAAAATTTCGGTTATGTGTTTGGAATTATAAAATAGCGTCCTGGCTATTGTCATATTGAGTGGGGAATTCGAGGTTTTCCTATTAATTCTATTTAGTTTTGATTATATGAATGCATCTAAGAGAGAGAGAGAGAGAGAGAGAGAATATTTATTGTTGTTAGCTATTTGATGTTGTGGTAATGGGCTATTGCATGAATGTATGAATAAAATCTTATATAGGTCATATTTAATCATGTTTTTTAATACACTATTCCTATTTCTTGACAATTAATAGTTAATGTTTAGATGTCACATTTTGAAAGAATGTATTTGTGTTAGCTTTATTTTGTATAAATATTTGTCTAATATAATAAAAATAGATAAAAACACATCTTTCCTATTTATCTACAATGCTTATCTTTTATATTCATTTTATAATTTACATAGCGTGTGTTATCTCGATGATGAATTTCAATTTTGCATATATACCTAATATAAAACTTAATTGCAACATGTAATAACCTGGGAACTTTCGTATGCTCCAGGAGTCTGGGTTAGGTGCAAATTAACAAACAGTATGTCACACACACAACTGTATTAAGACAACCGTTCTTACACAGGACAAACAGCATGTCATGCAAACCTCTTCGCAATAATTTTTTAACAACGAATTATTAAGATCTATACGTATTTGCATAAAGACATCTCCAACGCACTTAATAAATGCATCAACAATAATACATTTATTTGATCTTTACGCACAGACCACACGCAATTTCATATCAATATATGAACCTTTACCAGTTTGGGCAAATTCATCAAAAATTCGTTTATCTGTATTTGAATGCTATAATCAAAAATATTCATTGTTTTGATGCTTTAATAAATTCATTTCAATGCTTATTTTAAAAAGTAGAGTTGACTTTTTTACATGAATACAATCCTTCTACTTTTTAACAGCGCAAATAGGTATCTATAGGTTATCATATAATTTAAATGTCGGTGTACAAGTGGGTAAAACCCTCGATTCCCGACAGTAATGAACCGGGATTGAATCCCGCGTTAACATTTTGTTTGAATATGTGAATAACCTTCACATATTATTGATTGTTGTAAATATCATAAACCAGGTTGCTCATTTTGAACGGTATCTAATAAAGTGATTTTGGAACAAGAGAACAATATAATTCAAGTTTTTTACTTAGCCTATATATTCAAATGTAATGTTGACTCTAGAATAGTAATTATTCATATGAAAGGGTTTAGCTCTGTTAGAAATCTAAGTTAAAAACACACTTCGCGGAGTAGCAGATTAACGAAAATGATGCAAAATTAACAAAAAAAAACGATTATTTTGATAATGAGGGAAAAGATGTGGATTCGTCAGCGCTGAAAAAAAGGTTTGAATCCATAATGAGTCTATATGATAAGTCCAGAATTAATCAAAATCCAAACTATGCAACAATGGAATTATAAATTCAATTGCCATCTATCGATAAATTTGTAATAATTTTTCCTTTTTTTTGGCAATTTTTTTCTCTTATGATGAATATTACTAGAATACTATCTTTAAACTTAACGACAATGATGAAACCTGTTGAATGAGAAGGCTCCTAAGTAATCAATCAAACCCTCATTTGATAACTTCAATCATTGCAGTAAGGTCTGTAGATATATTAAATGATAATATTTATCGCATATGAGAGAAACACATTGCCAAAAAAATTAATAATTATTACAGATAATGGTGCCTTCATTCATATCAGAATAGAAGTCTGCATTATTTTTATACCACGACCTCTCTGACTCTCGACCTCTCTTAATGGATCCCTGTTGTGTTGTTAGATATGTAAATTGCTCTTTGGTTGAGGCCAGTTTCCATGATATATGCTCAAATGGTATATTTATATAGCTTATTTTGATGGATTCTCAGGACTTGCATCTTACCATTATCCCTACTATATTGACAGATTTTGTTGTAAATGTAGCATAAAAGCTTTAGGGTTAAAAAGAAGCAAATGTTTCTCCATTAATTTTATGGCATCTGCATAACTCTGATATTATGTGGGATCTTCCAACTCTTTTATGAGTTGAAATAAATCTATACCATATGTGCTGATATCAGCAGACATCTCCAAATATATTTTAAAATAGATTTATCTTAACAAAAGGCAAGTTGAATAATCAATTTGGTACTTGAGTTGGCTTTTTCATTCACCTTAGCTTCAAATACAATTAGAAATTCAACAAGTATATAGTTGGAATACTAAATTGCATATAATAGACATGTTAATGTATTTTTAAATGATTAATAAGAAAAGCTTGAAGATATTGATAATTCTTTGTAAAGATAAGAAAAAATAGACAGGATTTTATAAAATAAAGAAGAAAACGAATTCCAATACAAATTATACACTCTCTAATGTTTGGGTTCTAATATATTTCTATGAAATCATATGATATTTACAAGAAATTTGACAATTATACCGAAAATGTTTCTTTTGAATGAAAAATTGAAATACATTTCAAAGAGAAATAACGATTATTTCTAACCTTGGGGATGAAGTATGATAGGATGAATTGTGAAGAGTAATGATAAACGGTAAAGTAAAGTGTCCAGGGATGGGCATATGGTATGGATAGGAAATGGATATTTGAATATTTTAATTTCTTCATATTCTTTGTGCTAATATCCCCTCCAACGGGAGAACTAGGACTTCAAGGAAGGGTGTATATTTATCTTGAAGTCATACCTATAATAGAAAGAGATTAGCTTTAATAAATTCATTTCAATGCTTATTTTAAAAAGTAGAGTTGACTTTTTTACATGAATACAATCCTTCTACTTTTTAACAGCGCAAATAGGTATCTATAGGTTATCATATAATTTAAATGTCGGTGTACAAGTGGGTAAAATCCTCGATTCCCGACAGTAATGAACCGGGATTGAATCCCGCGTTAACATTTTGTTTGAATATGTGAATAACCTTCACATATTATTGATTGTTGTAAATATCATAAACCAGGTTGCTCATTTTGAACGGTATCTAATAAAGTGATTTTGGAACAAGAGAACAATATAATTCAAGTTTTTTACTTAGCCTATATATTCAAATGTAATGTTGACTCTAGAATAGTAATTATTCATATGAAAGGGTTTAGCTCTGTTAGAAATCTAAGTTAAAAACACACTTCGCGGAGTAGCAGATTAACGAAAATGATGCAAAATTAACAAAAAAAAAACGATTATTTTGATAATGAGGGAAAAGATGTGGATTCTTCAGCGCTGAAAAAAAGGTTTGAATCCATAATGAGTCTATATGATAAGTCCAGAATTAATCAAAATCCAAACTATGCAACAATGGAATTATAAATTCAATTGCCATCTATCGATAAATTTGTAATAATTTTTCCTTTTTTTTTGGCAATTTTTTTCTCTTATGATGAATATTACTAGAATACTATCTTTAAACTTAACGACAATGATGAAACCTGTTGAATGAGAAGGCTCCTAAGTAATCAATCAAACCCTCATTTGATAACTTCAATCATTGCAGTAAGGTCTGTAGATATATTAAATGATAATATTTATCGCATATGAGAGAAACACATTGCCAAAAAAATTAATAATTATTACAGATAATGGTGCCTTCATTCATATCAGAATAGAAGTCTGCATTATTTTTATACCACGACCTCTCTGACTCTCGACCTCTCTTAATGGATCCCTGTTGTGTTGTTAGATATGTAACTTGCTCTTTGGTTGAGGCCAGTTTCCATGATATATGCTCAAATGGTATATTTATATAGCTTATTTTGATGGATTCTGAGGACTTGCATCTTACCATTATCCCTACTATATTGACAGATTTTGTTGTAAATGTAGCATAAAAGCTTTAGGGTTAAAAAGAAGCAAATGTTTCTCCATTAATTTTATGGCATCTGCATAACTCTGATATTATGTGGGATCTTCCAACTCTTTTATGAGTTGAAATAAATCTATACCATATGTGCTGATATCAGCAGACATCTCCAAATATCTTTTAAAATAGATTTATCTTAACAAAAGGCAAGTTGAATAATCAATTTGGTACTTGAGTTGGCTTTTTCATTCACCTTAGCTTCAAATACAATTAGAAATTCAACAAGTATATAGTTGGAATACTAAATTGCATATAATAGACATGTTAATGTATTTTTAAATGATTAATAAGAAAAGCTTGAAGATATTGATAATTCTTTGTAAAGATAAGAAAAAATAGACAGGATTTTATAAAATAAAGAAGAAAACGAATTCCAATACAAATTATACACTCTCTAATGTTTGGGTTCTAATATATTTCTATGAAATCATATGATATTTACAAGAAATTTGACAATTATACCGAAAATGTTTCTTTTGAACGAAAAATTGAAATACATTTCAAAGAGAAATAACGAATATTTCTAACCTTAAGGATGAAGTATGATAGGATGAATTGTGAAGAGTAAAGATAAACGGAAAAGTAAAGTGTCCAGGGATGGGCATATGGTATGGATAGGAAATGGATATTTGAATATTTTAATTTCTTCATATTCTTTGTGCTAATATCCCCTCCAACGGGAGAACTAGGACTTCAAGGAAGGGTGTATATTTATCTTGAAGTCATACCTATAATAGAAAGAGATTAGCTTTAATAAATTCATTTCAATGCTTATTTTAAAAAGTAGAGTTGACTTTTTTACATGAATACAATCCTTCTACTTTTTAACAGCGCAAATAGGTATCTATAGGTTATCATATAATTTAAATGTCGGTGTACAAGTGGGTAAAATCCTCGATTCCCGACAGTAATGAACCGGGATTGAATCCCGCGTTAACATTTTGTTTGAATATGTGAATAACCTTCACATATTATTGATTGTTGTAAATATCATAAACCAGGTTGCTCATTTTGAACGGTATCTAATAAAGTGATTTTGGAACAAGAGAACAATATAATTAAAGTTTTTTACTTAGCCTATATATTCAAATGTAATGTTGACTCTAGAATAGTAATTATTCATATGAAAGGGTTTAGCTCTGTTAGAAATCTAAGTTAAAAACACACTTCGCGGAGTAGCAGATTAACGAAAATGATGCAAAATTAACAAAAAAAAAACGATTATTTTGATAATGAGGGAAAAGATGTGGATTCTTCAGCGCTGAAAAAAAGGTTTGAATCCATAATGAGTCTATATGATAAGTCCAGAATTAATCAAAATCCAAACTATGCAACAATGGAATTATAAATTCAATTGCCATCTATCGATAAATTTGTAATAATTTTTCCTTTTTTTTGGCAATTTTTTTCTCTTATGATGAATATTACTAGAATACTATCTTTAAACTTAACGACAATGATGAAACCTGTTGAATGAGAAGGCTCCTAAGTAATCAATCAAACCCTCATTTGATAACTTCAATCATTGCAGTAAGGTCTGTAGATATATTAAATGATAATATTTATCGCATATGAGAGAAACACATTGCCAAAAAAATTAATAATTATTACAGATAATGGTGCCTTCATTCATATCAGAATAGAAGTCTGCATTATTTTTATACCACGACCTCTCTGACTCTCGACCTCTCTTAATGGATCCCTGTTGTGTTGTTAGATATGTAACTTGCTCTTTGGTTGAGGCCAGGTTCCATGATATATGCTCAAATGGTATATTTATATAGCTTATTTTGATGGATTCTGAGGACTTGCATCTTACCATTATCCCTACTATATTGACAGATTTTGTTGTAAATGTAGCATAAAAGCTTTAGGGTTAAAAAGAAGCAAATGTTTCTCCATTAATTTTATGGCATCTGCATAACTCTGATATTATGTGGGATCTTCCAACTCTTTTATGAGTTGAAATAAATCTATACCATATGTGCTGATATCAGCAGACATCTCCAAATATCTTTTAAAATAGATTTATCTTAACAAAAGGCAAGTTGAATAATCAATTTGGTACTTGAGTTGGCTTTTTCATTCACCTTAGCTTCAAATACAATTAGAAATTCAACAAGTATATAGTTGGAATACTAAATTGCATATAATAGACATGTTAATGTATTTTTAAATGATTAATAAGAAAAGCTTGAAGATATTGATAATTCTTTGTAAAGATAAGAAAAAATAGACAGGATTTTATAAAATAAAGAAGAAAACGAATTCCAATACAAATTATACACTCTCTAATGTTTGGGTTCTAATATATTTCTATGAAATCATATGATATTTACAAGAAATTTGACAATTATACCGAAAATGTTTCTTTTGAACGAAAAATTGAAATACATTTCAAAGAGAAATAACGAATATTTCTAACCTTAAGGATGAAGTATGATAGGATGAATTGTGAAGAGTAAAGATAAACGGAAAAGTAAAGTGTCCAGGGATGGGCATATGGTATGGATAGGAAATGGATATTTGAATCTTTTAATTTCTTCATATTCTTTGTGCTAATATCCCCTCCAAAGGGAGAACTAGGACTTCAAGGAAGCGTGTATATTTATCTTGAAGTCATACTTAGAAAGAGATTAGCTGAGCCCCTTGCAAAACTTCCAGTACAGTGTGCAGGGTGAAAGTGGAGTCAGAGGCTTGGTAGATCACTTTCCTATCTCGGTGAAAACTGCATATAGTTGTAAAATGCTTAAAGACAATTAAGGGAAGGTTTGGTGGTAAGGAAGATGTTTTAGGAGTAACGTCACAGAGCCATTTAAACACTCACCAAATGTAAGCATTTCGCGAACCAGTCAGTACATGAGAGATATAAAATATGTATTTTGATCAATTGAGCTTTAATTTCACTTACTCACTAATATGATAATGCAATGATTATACGCTTTTTAGTGTTACTTTTAAAAAATATTATGGGGTAAACATTTGTAAGCACATCAAGAACATTTTTTACCAAATGAATATTCATTAATAGAAAGATATGGGGGATCAGAGATAAAGAGTTAGAATAGATTTAATATATATATATATATGTTGTAATGTAGATTGTTATTCTGTTGTATGAATGCAGTGTGGCATGTTGGTAGCAATCGTAGTGGCCACAATGTTAAGAGTGGGTACAGGTGTTATTGGGATTACACAAAAGGACAAGACATGTTGGATGTCACCACAGAGATAGCGAGAGCGTAAGTGAAGCAGATACCAATCAGGGCAGATCTGTAGAGAGGGGTCTGTCAATCATGATGTTTCAAATCGGACTGATCTGTTTGAGCAAGAAAGGGGCACACTTGGGAACCCCAACATGTTTTTGGACCTTTTCCTGTCCTGGCGCCGGCTGTCACTCACTCGAAATTTTATTTTTGACATTTTGGTAATTAAACTATAACTATATAACATATGGGGTTATAATTATATATATATATATATTGGAATATATATTACAAATAATAATCACTTATAATCTTTTTTACTGCAAAATCTTACTAAAATTTGGGTCTCGAAAAAGTGTGAATATGAAAAGGTTGAACATTAAATATGTTTGCCTCAAAATGAATTATTACCTTATTTTTTATTACTTTATTTCAACACACAAAATGCTATATCCCTACTAGGGAAAATATATTCCGTCAATTTTATATTGTTAAACAGATAAACAGTTATTAAGATCATTATTCAAGAAAAAAAAATGATTAGATAGATTAGAAACCTTATCCATCAGGTTAGACAGATAGTCTTAAATATATTTATAAAAGTGATTGAATTTCTGACAATTCTATCTGGTATTATTACAAATTCATACAGATCTTTAGTCACTGTCTGTTGTCTATCACTTTGAAGAAGTGGGTATTTCAACAGTATGAATTTATGAAAAAAGCAGCTTGGATAAAGTATGTGCGCAACTAGCTTATCTTTATTTAGATATTTTCAGAGAGTTTTAGTTATATAACCATAATATATTGAGAAAAATGAATTTTTAACTTCTTTCTTTGTGAAGATGACAAGCAGACGCATAAAAAATATATGGTAATATTTTACGGGGCTGCTAACCAAAATAGATTATTTTTGAGCCCGGATGGCCGCATAAAGCGGAATATATACAAACCACTATGACAAGGCTGGAGAGGCTAGGGACAGGATCTCCATCAGGGAAGAGGCAGGTTAGGCAGGTATGGGTCCGCCGAGATCAGGAGGCAGGAAGAGGGCAGGAGGACTAGAAATTTGCAGCTCTAGCTCTGACAGTTGGGCAAGCCATTGATCTTGCCTCGTGGTTGGCAGAGAGACCCTTGGCTGAGCATTTAGCGCACTTGGCTATGCGGGGGTTGACAAGAGTTAGACAGCTTGAAAAAAAAAGTCTAGAACAGCAATGAGCTCCAAGTCGAAATTGTGGATTCTCTTAAATGTGATATTTATGTCTATGTGCAATGTCTCATTCAATTTTTAATATATATAAAATAAGGTCAATAGTAACACACTGTCAACTTAAGGCATTAAAATTATTACTAATCATTACTCGCATTATAAAACCTTGTTAAAAATTATAAATATTTTAAAATAATATATAGTGATTAAAAAACTAAAAAAAACACATTTAAAAAAAATAAAGATATTTTATTGATAAAACCCATCAAAACTCAGATAACAACAGCTAATCATGAGTTTGTTTATATCTCTCGTCAGCCAATTGGGTGGTTTGTTTCAGATCTGGGCAAAATGTCAGACAATAATAGACTCCAAGTAGCTTGCCCTGTGTGCAATTTAAGGGGTTAAATAATCCAGTATATATATTTATATTTACAGCCTATATAACTTACAAATTTTCCTATGCTAACATTCAAAATGAAAATATTTCAAAATATTTACATGTGATATGAAATGTAAATTATATTATTTACAAAATTGTAAACTTTATTGTTTTAACACTTTTTAAAAACAAACCATTCAAGGTTGCTATGTGATAAATGTTCTGCAATGAGGAGTCGAACAGACACTGTTGTCTTCTTGAACATCCTTTCTTGTGAGATAACATTCCATTTTTGAAACAGCTTGGCCCTCTCCACATCTTCATAAAAATATTGATCAAATGTACACAACAACAACAAAAAGCCTTTATTCAGGGTCACTGACCCTATACAGGATTCACCAGAGGTATGCATAAGAACAAAGCAGTGAGACAAAGGAAATAGCGATATATACAGAGAAAAGGAAAAAAAAAAACAAGAAAGAGAAAGAGGGAAGCAAGAAAAACAACACAAAAAGAGTAGCAGTAAGAAAGTGAGGAGTGAGTGTTACTTGGCCTTCTTCTGAGATATGGACTTGTGGAAACCATAAAACGCCGTAGCAATATACTTATTCTGGGTCATATTGTTAATTTTACGAATAATATTGATCAAATGTATCTTTATATGATTCAGCATTTTCTTTATACCACAAAATTTCTGACTCCAGCTCTTGTCGTATACCTGTGGTATTATTAGACATGTAATTTGCACTTTGATTGATATCCTTTTCCAAGAGATAGTTTCGCATTGTTATAAAACTTTTTCCCAGCTTGTGTTGATTCATTCTCAAAACTTGAATCCTACAATTATCCCACCACATAGACAGGTTTTGTGTGAAATTTGGTTTGATTGCCTCAGGGTTAAAAAGAAGCAAATGTTTCACCATTAATTTTATGACATCTTCATACCTCTGGATATTGGCAGAGACTTTCCAATGTTCCATAAATTGAACTAAATCAATATCACTTACAAGTCTCAGTAAGCTTATTAAATTAGCATTCAACATACCTCTAGATTTCAATGGAAAAAGAGCAGCTAGAGTAGTTGATTTGACTCCTAAGTTATCTGACATCTACCTCAGCGCCACCCTCAATTAGAAAATTGACAATATTCGAATCAGAAAACATGATTGCATATAATAAAGGTGTTAAACCTTGATTATCTCTAGCATTGATATTAGCACCAGAAATGATCAACATTTTCGCGTTAGTTAAGTTATTTGTTTTAACTGCTTTCATTAATGGAGTGACACCATCACTATTTATAGAATTAACGTCAAATCCTGATTTAATGAAGTATTCAAGAAATTTGGGATTCCCGCTTTCTGCAGCATAAAATAATGTTGAATTTCCAAATCCTACATGTTTAGTGTCAGCCCCAGCATCTAGTAAACAGTAAAAATTTTCTATTTTCCCTTTCGAGATAGCAATTTCTAAGGGAGTAAAATAATTACGGGTATGGCCTTGGATATCTGCCCCTTTTTCTATAAAGAGTTGAAGCAATTCCCTGTCATCAATTATTCCGACTATTTCTTTAAAGGGGGTTATTCCGAAAAAATTAGGAATATTTACATCTGCACCAGCTTCAACAAGTTTTCAAATTAAATTTCTATATGTCAGATATATAGCAGTATTCCATGGAGTATTAAAGTAATTGAAATATAAAATTACTGCATACAGTGGGGCTTCACCTGTATTATCTTTTATATTTACTTTGGCTCCTGCAGAAACAAGATAACGTGCAATAGATAATTCATTATGTATAATAGCGTAATGTAAGGGCGTTTTTCGTGCTCGGTTCTGGGAGTTTATATCGGCCCCTGATTCTACCAAACATTGTACAATATCTTGAATGCCACTTTTTACAGCCAAATGTAATGGAGTATTTTCATAATTATCTTTTAGGTTAATATCTGCGCCTGTTTCAATAATGGCTTTAACCCTGTCTAAATTGTCACTCTCAATTGCCAAATGTATATCCATATATAATTTCAATTCAAATATTAGCACTTACAAATCTATTAATTTTGTGAAGCACAGATATCTGGAGCGTGTACTGAAAAAATTAGCAATATTTATTTATTTATTTCGTCTCAATTTACAGGTGTTACATTCGAGCACAGCTCGCGAGTCACCTTGTCCTGGCTATTTACACATGGCGAGTTGGTGGAGTAGAAGTGGTCCCCCTAGGCCTTGCAGGAGGGCAGCTGTTGGGCGATGAGCTCTTGGCTAAGTGTCAGGGCCGGGTCGTCGGAATCGGGGATTGATATCTCCTTTATTTTGTAGAATATCTTGTATGGTTGGATTATTTGAGTTTTGCATTTGAAAGTATAATTTCTTAACGGAAGTTTGGTACATATCTTCTAGATCGGGTTGGTTCAAGTCCTCCTTCAGTATCTTGTTTGATAGGTTGAATGGAGCTCCTATACTTGTCCGAAGGCAGATTCTCATGAATGCGTTTATCCTATTTTTGTCTGTGGCTGTAATATATTTGCACCAAACTGGGAGTGCGTATGTTACTATCGGGAGGATACAACTTCTGTATAGAGTAAACTTTTGTTTTGTAGTCAATTTGCTTCTATAGTTGAACAGGCTTGATAATGTTATTTTGGCGATTTTTGCTTTCTTTATGATATTTTTGACATGTATGTTGAATTTCAACTTGGAGTCTAAGGTAACTCCAAGATATTTAACGCTGTCAGTCCAGTTAATAGGGCTCTGGTTTACCTTCAGGATGGATTGTGGCTTGAATTTTTTATTGTCTAGTGGAGGAAAAATTATTGCCTGAGACTTTTTTGGGTTGATGTCTAATTTCCAATCATTGCACCATTTGGTTATACTGTTTATGTAATTTTGGAGATGTGTAGTTATTATTCCTATTGATTTGGAGTTTGATAAAATTGCTGCGTCATCTGCGAAAAGCTTTATTTGACATTTTGGATGTGGAGGGAAATCGTTGATGTAGATGTTGAATAGGTAGGGTCCAAGGATAGAGCCTTGAGGGACTCCAATCTGGGTTGGTTTTGCCGTGGTTATATAATTCCCTTGCTTAATTGAAAAGGTTCTGTCCTGGAGATAGTTTTTCAAGAATTTGATAAAATCCCTTGGAAATTGATTTTTTGTTATTTTTGCTATCAAGCCATCATGCCATACTCTATCAAAGGCTTTGGTAAAGTCTAGAAAAACAGCACCTACTGCCTCCTTGTGGGACTTTCTAATTTGGATGTAGTCTAGTACTGTGATTAGCTGGTGGGTTGTGGAGTGTCCTTTTCTGAATCCAAATTGTTGGGGAATGATAAAGTTAATAGAATCCATGTATGACTGCAATCTGCGAAGAACGATTCTCTCGTATACCTTACCGATGGTAGAGAGAAGGCTGATTGGTCTGAGATCTTCAGGTGATTTTACGGGTGATTTTTTTGGAATGGTTATGACAATGGCATGTTTCCATGTCTTCGGGAAGTAGCACAGGTGTAATGCAGCATTGAAGATCCCAGCGAGAAAAACTATCCATTTGATGGGGAGGTTTTTAGTCATTTGCGGCGTAATATTGTCGTGGCCTGGAGCTTTGTGATTACCTAGGTTTTTAATCACTTCCTTGACTTCATTTGGCGTTGTCATTGATAGTATATTCTCTTGGGGATGATGGCAAGTGTTATCTGTTAGGTACGACGGAACCTCATCCTCCGCCTTGGAAAAGTGTTTGGAAAAATGCTCTGAAAGATCATTTCCAATTTCTTTGTCGGTCAGCAAGGTTTTTCCATTTGCGTTTAAACTAGTGATTTTGTCAGTTTTTTTCCTAATGGGTTTTGTTTTTTTCCAGAAGTCTGTTGGGCTCGATTCAAGTTTGCTTAAAAAACTATTCCAATTTTCAGATTTCTCAGCTTCAAGGGCTTGATTTACCTTTCCTTGAAGATCGAGGTAAGTAGCTCTATGAGCTGGATCCCAGGTTGATTGCCATCTTTTCCTAGCTTTATTTTTCTCCCTTATTAAGGCTTTGGTTTTTGGGTTCTTTATTAATTTGGAAGATGAAACTATGGTGTTTTTCGAGTAGCTATTATTAATTTTTTCGTTTAAAATTCCAACTGCTGAATCAATGTCTACTTCAGTTTTCAAGGGGAGTCTGGGGGGCGTGGTGGAGATTAGATCTTGTTGAAAATGAACCCAATTAGTTACTCGGCTGAGCTGGGTTGTGAATTCATCCTTTGGGCAATTCAATTCAAAGATTACAGGGAGATGGTCAGATGATAAATCGTCGGTGGTTCTGGCCTTTGGGGTCCAGGGAATGTTTTTAAGTACAGCGAAGTCTAGGAAATCGGGATTGCCGAGTGGACTGTAATGCGTGGGTGACGAAGGTGCGACAATGTCGAGGCTTTCTCTTTCAGAGAAATTGTGCAGCACGATTCCACTGTTATTTGAAGTCCTTGATCCCCAAAGAGGGTGTTTGGAGTTCCAGTCTCCTGCAACGATTATTGAGTGGTTGTGTTTTATCAGTTGGTTCAAATCTTCTTCCAATAATGGTGCATCAGGCTTCTTATAAATTGCTGTGATTTGCAAGAGGGTTTTTCCATCTGGTTTTATCAAAATTGAAGTATTTTCCAAGTTTAAAGTATGAATCAGCATATTTTTATATTTAAAAAAGGATTTTATAATGATGGCTGTTCCCCCACCCTTTCCTGTAATTCGATCAGTTCTAATGGTTTGATAGTTCCTGAACTTTAGATCAATTGAGGGTTTAAGGTGAGTTTCACTGAGCAGAGCAATGTCAATTGAGTTATCTTCTAAAAAGTGCAATAATTCTTCTTTCTTTGGTCTGATTCCGTTACAATTCCAAGCAATAATTTTAAAAGGTAATTTGCAATTCATTGTAGGTATGTTTTGATTACTTGCATCAATTTTTCACACAGGTCCTTAGTTTCAGAACGAGAAGTTTTTCTTGTCACAACCTCAGCATTGCTTTGGTTTTGTTGTTCTACAATTTTCGGCAGTGTTTCAGAACTTTTTGAAATCGGAAGTGGGTTGTTAGGTTTGTACTGACCAGGGTATCTTGGCTGTTGCTGATGTACTCTTGGAAACTTAGGGCATCCGCGGTAATTGGCTGTGTGCGCTTCTTCGCAGTTTGCACACTTTGGGGGAAGTTGTCTTGACTTTCTTGGGCAGTCCTTCGAATGGTGCTCCTCGGCACACTTGACGCATTTTGGTTTCAGGAAGCAGTTAAGTTGACCGTGCCCGAAACCCTGGCAGTTGAAGCATTGAGTCACACGGTTTGTTGTTCTGAAAGATTCTACTGCAATTTTCTGATAGAGAAGTTCAGTTATTCCGTAAATTTTCTTGTTTTGTTCATTTTTCGGTAATTCTACCAGTACTAAATTCATTGGCCTTTTAGTTGATTGTCTATGAAGTCTCTTCACAGAGGTCTCAGTAAAGCCCATTGTTGCAAGTTCTATTGCTATATCTTCAGTCTTGTAGGCTGTTGTCACGCCCTTTAATACTACTTTGAGCGGTTTTTCTTCTTGGAGTCTATAAGAGTAGCCGCCATTGTTTTTTTGAACATATTCCCTGATTTTTTTGAAGTCTGAAATATTTTTGGCCTTGATAATGTGCTTATTTCCTGAGATCGTGCATTGGAATTTATCTGTGCACAGGTCTTTCAGCTCTTGGCAGAGCAACTTCCAGTCTGTTACATTTTCTGCTATTACAGGTGGTATTCTTGGCTTTTTTGCATGTGTGACTTTTGTCCAAGGACCATCTTCATCAATGTCTTCTTCGTTAACCTGAGATGGGGTAGCTGCGGACGTTTCTTGAGGGACTTCAGTTACCTCGTTCATGGAGACATCGTTTTCATTATGCTGTGAGCCAACTTCCATTCTTGGTGTCTTATGGCTACGTGATGTTGAATCTGATGGAGATTCGTGAGTTCGTTTCTTTGTTGAAAGAGTTTCTTCTACTTTGTACTCGATGCCACATCTTTCAAGAATTTTTAAAAGTATGTTGGTTTCGATTATACTGACCTTTTCGCCAGCTGGGCCGATCGTTGATTTGATTACAATAGGCTGCATATTTTTCCTGAAAAAATTAGCGCCCATTAGCAATATAGTTCAAATAAATAAGTATATAATAATAGTGATATGAAAAAATGGGTCAAATATTATTAAATTATTTGAATGTTTTTATAAACTTCTCTAATTTTTTAATATATTTTATATCACGCCTGAAACCACTCTGAATTTTGTGGCCACCACGACTGCAACCAGTGCTGTAGTGGAGGGTATACGGGGGTATACGCCGTATACCCTATGCTTTTAAAATTTAGATAGCGTATACCTAGTGGTTTTACTTAAAAATAGCGTATACCCTATGATTTCGTTCAAATTTTTTATTAAAAATTTATTATTTTCTTTCTTTGTAATAGTAAAAAAAAATGATGATAAAAATTGTACTGAAAAATTGCAAAAAAATTTCAAATTAGCAATTCACACAAAATATTTCATTCATTTAGTAAATATTTCTTGGGAAAAATATATCAACTATATTCAAATTAATAATCAAACAAGCCTCCTTTAACGAAAAACGGAAAACAAATATAACCGAACCTTTAATTTTTGAAAATGGTAATTTTGTTTAAAAAAAACCACAATGAAATGAAAACTTTAAACTTTCCTAATATTTAAAAGTTATTATGTTTGTGTGCTTAATAGAAAATATGTTAAAAAATTAAAGTTTAAATAAAAATAAAGTTATATTTTCTGATGTTAAAATCATTTACAAAAAAAAGTAAAAACGACTTCTTCAAGATAGATGTTCTCTTATTACCAATGCTGTATTTATCCAGCAGTGATGTAAACTAATACATAAACAATTTGGTTTTCGATTTAAAACGATTTTCTTCTAATTCTATACAATTGAAAATATATTTGAATTTTATCAAATACTCTTCTTCAACTAAAGTTGCTATGGTAACCATGCTAAACTACGTTATTGTGGACGTTAATTTTGCATATTATTTAGTTTATTTGAAGTTAGCAAAAGCTGTTGACAAAATAACATTGATTTTCAAAAAAATATAATTTTGAAAACTTCTTTAAGAAAGTTTATTGATACTGGCTTAAAAGCTTATTTAAATTGTTTTAATTGTTGATGAAAAGTTGGTGTTTGTTTTTTAAAAAAATAAATAAAATAAAGATTTTATTCAAAACAAATCGATTAAGTAAGTATCTAAATTTTGTTAATGTTAAAATAAGTGAAATTTAAATTTTATGTACTTATACTAGCTTTCGAAAATAACTCTTCTGTTTAATTATGGACCGCTGGTTGAAGACAGGAAATTTATGTACTAAAAGAAGTTTGGAGGTAGAAGAAGATGCAGAAAAGAATGAACTAGAAGAAGCTGTTAAAAGAAATAAAAACACTGTTGGTACATCAAATGCAAGTACTATCTCAAAAAGAGCTGATATATTGATCAATAGTTCACCAGAGAAAATGAATGACCAGGATTCCAAATTTGAAGTTTGGAATGATTCTCAATATATTCAATTTAAGGAAAAGTATCCATGGCTTTCAATTTCCAAAGGTAGACTCGGATGTAACATTTGCGCAAGTGTTAAAACTTTAGGGGCTGCAAAAAGTGAAAGAATTCATATTTCACCAGAATGGAGTAACTACCTAATAGAAGCAGCAGGAAAAGATCGGGCAAGCAAATTATCAAACATTCGAATGAAAATTAAAAAGCATTGTGAGTCTGAAGCTCATAAAATAGCTGATAATATTAAGAAAGACAGAAAAAAAATAAATTAGAAGAATATGCAAACAATATAAACATTGAAGTAGAAAATGAAAATATTAAGCTTTTTAGAACTGCTTATAATATCGCTAAAACAAATAGACCATATTCTGATTATGAAAATCATATCACGTTACAAACATTAAATGGCATTAAATTAGGATCGACTCTTCACTCCAGATATTCTGCTACACAAATAATAAACCATATAGCCTGCGAAATGCGGAAAATGCTTGTTGCGAAGATTTTGTCAACAAATTCAAAAATTACTATACTAATTGATGAATCAACAACCTTAAGTAATAAATCAACTTTGGTCATTTTCTTGAAAGCATATTTAGGAGGAGAAAGTATTGATTATATATTTTCTTTGATTTGTGTGAATTACAATGCCAAGACTCAGAAAATATTGAAAAAGAGCTTTTGAATACTTTGTATAAACATGGGTTGAACGAAGAATATTTAAATGAAAATTGGATAGCAATTGCGACTGATGGGGCAAGTGTCATGGTAGGAAGACATTCGGGAGTCGTAACTCGACTTAAGCAAAAGTTTCCAAAACTTTTTGCATGGCACTGCCTCAACCATAGAATAGAGCTTTCTGTTGGCGATACTATCAAAGAAGTCCGCGGAATCAACCATTTTAAAGCTTTTATGGACAAACTGTATTCATTATATAGCCAATCTCCCAAAAATTGTCGTGCTCTGGAGGAAGCTTGCCATGAATTAGGAATAAGATTTGCTAAAGTGGGTCGAATTTTAGGAGTACGATGGATTTCAAGTAGTTTTAGAACAATAAAAACCGTCTGGGAGTCATACGAGTCATTGCACCATCATTTCAAATCATCAACATATCTCGATTCCACATATCAAGGGTTATTAAGAAGATTGGAGAGTCCAGAATTTATATTAGATTTAGGTTTAATGTACGACACGCTTCAGGAAATGTCAATGTTGTCTTTAGAGCTGCAGTCTAGAACAACTACTTTACAAAAGGCGGAACATATAATAAAGAGAACAATTAGAGTCATAGAAAGCTTCAAAACATCACCAGGAGAAAAAAGCTTGCTAGCTCTTGAAGCGGCAGAAAACTTAGTTTTTAGGAGCGTAACATTAGTTCCCAATGCCAAAATTATTCCGATTGATAGAAAAAAAATTCTTCTAAGTATAATAGAAAAGTTAAAATTAAGGTTGTGTACAGAATCAAATGAAGATAATGAGCAATTAATTAAGGATATTTCAGCTCTAGAACCAAACAATTTTGACGCAGAAAATGTTCGATATGGAGAGGTCGAAATGAGACGTATTTGTCGAAGGTTTAACTTAGATGAAATGAAATGCATTAACGGCTTGAGAGATTTTGTTGATGATAAAAACAATGTTCCCGAAACACTTCAACCATTTTTCAGGGCAATTTCAACATTACCCTGTTCAACAGCTGAATGTGAGCGAGGTTTCAGCCTGATGAATGATATAATAACAAACTTGCAGACTTCTTTGCTAATATCAAATGTTTCGAACTTAATGTTCATAAATTCAAATGGACCACCAATCGAAATGTTTCAGCCGAAAAAATACGTTCAATCATGGCTTTTACATCATAGATCATCTACTGACACTAGATCAAGAGTTTGTGCCAGAAAAAATACAGATGCATCTCGGCAGTCATTATGGGACATTTTTATGTAAAAGTTGTATGTAATATTATACGTCTTTTTTTTTTTCAAATAAAAATATAATTAAAAATAACCTTGTTTATTTTTACCAAAAAATTATATTCTCAAGCGTATACCCTATGCTAATTTTACGACTACAGCACTGCCAATAAGTATAGCCATTTGGACCCCAATATATATAGACTCCATATAGATATTCACATACATATATTCAGTATAAGCATGTGTAAAATAGCGAGTTTGCTTTAAAACTTTTAAATTGTTTTTGAAAAGTTTCTTTTGTTAATTTATACTGTAAAAATTTAATGATATATGATGCTTTGTTAAATTGATTATTCACGTTAAGTAGTGTCCAAAAATTATGAAATTGTCATAGAATTTCACAACTAATTTATTGCTCTGCTTTATTAAGGCAATAAAAAATTGAAATAAAATATTTTATATAAATGTATATATATATATATGTTGTAAGGTAGTGTTGTTATCCTGTTGCATGAATGTAGTGTGGCATGTTGGTTGCAGTCGTGGTGGCCACAAAATTCAGAGTGGGTTCAGGCGTGATATAAAATAGTTTAAAAAATTAGAGAAGTTTATAAAAACATTCAAATAATTTAATAATATTTGACCCATTTTTTCATATCACTATTATTATTTACTTATTTATTTGAACTATATTGCTAATTTTTTTCAGCGGGGCTCAAAAATCATTCATTTTGGTTAGCAGCCCCGTAAAATAAAGATATTTTCTCTCTCTAATTTTTTTCAGTACACGCTCCAGATATCTGAGTTTCACAAAATTAATAGATTTGTAAGTGCTAATATTTGAATTGAAATTATATATGGATATACATTTGGCAATTGAGAGTGACAATTTAGACAGGGTTAAAGCCATTATTGAAACAGGCGCAGATATTAACCTAAAAGATAATTATGAAAATACTTCATTACATTTAGCTGTAAAAAGTGGCATTCAAGATATTGTACAATGTTTGGTAGAATCAGGGGCCGATATAAACTCCCAGAACCGAGCACAAGAAACACCCTTACATTACGCTATTAAACATAATAAAATATCTATTGCACGTTATCTTGTTTCTGCAGGAGCCAATGTAAATATAAAAGATGAAAAAGGTGTAGTCCCACTGTATGCAGTAATTTTATATTTCGATCGCATTAAGAAAGATACTCCAACGAATACTGCTATACATCTGACATATAGAAATTTAATTTATGAGCTTGTTGAAGCTGGTGCAGATGTGAATATTGTTAATTCTTATGAAGAAACACCCTTTACAAAATTGATTGAAAGAATAGAAGACAGGGCATTGCTTCAATTCTTTATAGAAAATGGGGCAGATATCCAAGCTGAAAACCATCATGCGATTACTCCTTTGAAAAAGGCGGTTATGAATGGGAAAATAGAAAGTTTTTACTGTTTAGTAGATGCCGGGGCCGAAACCAAACATGTAAGTTTTGGAAAATCAACATTTTTCTATGCTGCAATACTTTCGAATACTTTCTTAAATCAGGATTTGACGTTAATTCTAGAAATATTGATGATGTCACTCCATTAATGCAAGCAGTTAGAACAAATAACTTAACTAACGCGAAAATGTTGTTATTTGCTGGTGCTAATATCAATGCTAGAGATAATCGAGGTTTAACACTTTTATCATATGCAATGAAGTATTCTGATTCGAATATTGTCAAGTTTCTAATTGAAAGTGGCGCTGAGGTAGATGTCAGAGATAACTCTGGAGTCAAATTAACTTCTCAAGCTGCTCTTTTTCCATGGAAATCTAGAGGTATGTTGAAGGTTTTTTTTTAAATCTTACTGAGACATGCAAGTGATATCGATTTAGTTCAATTTATGAAATATTTGGAAGTTTCTACCGATGTCCAGGAGTATGAAGATGTCATAAAATTAATAGGAAAACATGTTCTTCTTTTTAACTCCGGGGCAATTAAACCAAATTTCACACAAAACCTGTCTATGTGGTGGGATAATTGTAAGATGCAAGTTTTGAGAATGAATCAACACAAGCTGGGAAAAAGTTCTATAACAATGCGAAACTATCTCTTGGAGAAGGATCTCAATCAAAGAGCATGTTACATGTCTAATAATACCACAGGTATACGACAAGAGCTGGAGTCAGGAAGGTCGTGGTATAAAGAAAATGCTTATTTATATGCAGATATGTTCAAAGAATATTTATCTGAAGATTTGAAGAGGGCCAAGCTTCTTCAAAAATGGAATGTTATCTCACAAGAAAGGATGTTCAAGAAGACAACAGTGTCTGTTCGACTCCACATTGCAGAACACTTTTCACATAGCAACCTTGAATGGTTTGTTTTTAAAAAGTGTTAAAACAATAAAGTTTACAATTTTGTAAATAATATAATTTACTTTTCATATCACATGTAAATATTATAATGAACATTTGGAATGTAAGCATAGGAAAATTTATAAAGTATATAAGTTTAAAATATATATATATACTGGATTATTTAACATTTTAAATTATACACAGGGCAAGCTACTTGGAGGCTATTGTCTGAGATTTTGCCCAGATCTGAAACAAACCTCCCAATTGAGAAGTACAAACCTCCCAAAAACAAACTCATGATTAGCTGTTGTTATCTGAAGGAAGAGAGGTTTTTCAATAAAATATCTTTAATTTTTTTCTATTAACAAGAGTGAAATTCTTTAAACTCGCTATCATTCAAAAATGGTGATACTTTCAACAAGATTTCTAATGCGAAATATAATTAGTCATAATTTTAATGCCTTTGTGGTGACAGTCTGTTACTATATCCATTATTTTATTTTTACAAAAAAAAAAAAAAAAACTTGTTTCACAAAATAAATTGATACCAGGTTAAGATATATTTTTCATAGGAGAGTGGCCTTTTGATTTCTTTGTAATCAGAAAGCCGAGCAGATAAAGAGGAGATGACCCACATTTTGGTCTTTATTCTACCAGTTGGGGTAAATCGATCCTATTTCAAAAATTCGCGGAGTATACTTGTGTGTGGCCATGGCCAGTTAGGATGGTTGTTGAAGTGTACTCTTGTTAGATCCTTGTAAACATAAGGAATAAATATACTGGGCGTAAATATTCTGAGATTTTGCTGATTGTATAATTCAAAATGTTCAGGTCTATCAATAGATTTTGTGTGATCTGAGATCTTTTATTGTGGTCAAAGCTTCATGGAATGATTTTAAAAGACAGTGTATTTGATAGAAAGTGCTGCGGGCTTAACTCTTTTGTTCTGCTAGTTGATTTCCATGAAAACCGCTGTGACATTTGACACAGCAGAGTTTAAGATTGGATGTATAGTGGGGTGGTCTTCATATGACAGAAAGATTCAATTGGCATTCTGAGGCAATTCAGAAATTTAAAAATCTGGGTTTAATAGCCAAATGATCCAGGGTTTCTTCTTGGAAGGTTGACTATTCGTGATATAAGCCGCTCATTACGCTACAGAAACAGCTGCGCCTATTTATTCATCTCAAAGAAATATAAAAATTATATTCTATGTCTTACACCTCGTTAATACAGTCAGCTAAAAGTTTGATATTTATTACTCTTGATTTGTAAGCTGTTTTAAGCGAGTATATCAATTTAATACTGTGGTCTGGAATAATAACAAAATCGATCACAAAAATTGAAAGGAGTAATGGAGTTTAGTTCATTGTCGACCTCATTTTTATAGAATGATGGACGCTCTTTACACCACATAAACAGCTTCATTTGATAAATATATACAATGGCTCTTCTCTAATCTATACCTTGCTACTACAGTAACCTAAGAGCATGAAATTTTGTAAACTTGCATTTTTATTAGTAATGAAACAGCATAAAAAAACAGACTTCTACATGGTTTATATAAATTTTAAGAACCACATAATTATCCTGTTCCACAAACGAGCGGGTCTAGAACGATAGTCATTTATATAAACCTCCGTGGTTAAAGTTTTAACCATAAAAATTAACAAAAGTTGTAAAATATTTTTAGGAATATTTAAAATAAATGTGTGCATGATGATATAGAAAACAAATTATATCATTATAACAGATAAATAAATATATATTTGAACGATTTTTTCTTTTTATTCCAAAGAGGTTTCAGATAAGAACCTGCATTTTTTTGAAGTCTTGAATATTCATTGAAGTCGCTACTTCCAATGGTTATCACCATCAGCCAGTTGTCAGAAAATTTGTACACCTGTATTTTAGTTGGAATGAGCGAGTTTTCAAAATTTAAAACTTCCATCTGGTCTGGAAAAAGTATATTAAAATTAAATTATAAAATTTGAAAGGTAATTCAGAAATTTGTCTATTCCCGACCACTCTCGCCAACGAGAAGTCAGGGGTTCCTGGAGCGTAAAGGTAGCCAATTACACAGCTTTCCTTCTACCCAAAGTGTTCTTGGTTTTATTTACAATGCCGGTGGAAGTCCAATTCATAAAATGGCGCCTTCTTTTTGCAAAATCATTTTATTAGGTACCGCTCAAAAAGAGCAACCTAATTTATGATAATTGCAAAAATAAATAATATGTGAAGGTTCTTCACATAATAGACAAAATGTTAACGCGGGGTTCGATCCCGGTTCATGACTGTCGGGATTCGAGGATGTTACCCACTCGTCCCTTATTGAGATATTTCTACCCGGCCAAAACACCAATGCAAGTAATAATTTCTATAATAAAAAGTAGCTTGAACCTCTATGTTCACTATAAAGAAGGTCCAATTCATAAAATGGCGCCTGGCGAATTTACCTATTTGGAAAGGTTTTATAGGGATGCTAGACTTAGGTTAATGATCAAAAAGAGGTTGGCCATTATTTTATAGATAACATGGAAACAATGCAAACAAATATGTAATTCGTTAATTACTTTTTGGTTTTTCAATATTTTAAAATAAAAATACAACCTTTCGCAATGAGTTTCTTTTATTATCAAATTTGTTTTAAATATATTGATAAAGTGGAAGCAATCCTTCAAAATATTTTGAATAAAAAATGTTTTTATTTTACAAAGATCCAGGTATGCCTTTTCAAATTCTAATATGGGGGGGGTCGGTGGAAGGCTGGTTAAACCGTTTGGTTTTCGACCACTAAGACCCGGGTTCGAATCCTGCATTGGACACTTTTTTCTGTTAAAAAAAATGCACCAATGGCCCTCGATTCTTGCAAAAGTCCAAAAATTTCTTCTAAGTATAATAGAAAAGTTAAAATTAAGGTTGTGTACAGAATCAAATGAAGATAATGAGCAATTAATTAAGGATATTTCAGCTCTAGAACCAAACAATTTTGACGCAGAAAATGTTCGATATGGAGAGGTCGAAATGAGACGTATTTGTCGAAGGTTTAACTTAGATGAAATGAAATGCATTAACGGCTTGAGAGATTTTGTTGATGATAAAAACAATGTTCCCGAAACACTTCAACCATTTTTCAGGGCAATTTCAACATTGCCCTGTTCAACAGCAATTGTATATAGAATGGACTATAGAATGGAAAAAATTAAGGAAGTGAAAAATCTTTTATGTCGCGAGTCGTCTGTTTTTTTTTTTTTTTTAAGGAGACAGAGGCAATTTTGTTCACACTTGGTTATCTCGTGTGTCTTTAATAAAGGTCACTGTGTATCAAATATTTTTCAAGAGTTATCGTCTCAATACCGATATACATGCTAAAAGGAACAACTTTTTTGAGTTTTGTTCATAAGTGTGTGTATAATTTTTATTAAACGTTTTTATTGAAAATGGGTTATAAAAAGTGGATTTAACTTTAATAGTATATGACCTGGCTTCTCCCGTGTTCTTCTCGGAAGAATCTTGTTCCTGCGTATTAAAAATGATGGTTTTGCTCCGCTTGTAATATCTTCTTGAGTGTATGATTCCTGAAAGAATTTTGTTTTGTCCATCAAACATGATACAGCAATATTGCATAATAATTTACTAACTAAAATATAGGATATATTAGTTCAGTACTTGGTTAATTCAAATTTTCCTTGGATGAAAATGTGGCAAAATCCTCTTTGAGACTTAACTAAATATCCTGTTAGGATTTCAGCCAGATTGGTTTAATATTGAGCAAACATATAAAGAACGCGAATAAATAAAAAATAAATTTTCATCTATAGATAAATAAATATAGATTAGTCATGTGTGTTTCAATATAAAATGGTTAAACTGGACTTTGAACTTTCCTTTTATATTTATATTAACTGGCTTCGACCATGTTTAGATCAATGTAAATGTTTAACTTAAAGAATCTTGTTTATGGCTATTAAAATGAGGGATTTAGACCTAGAGCAGCAGCTTTACACACCCAAGATAGTGTACATGGCTGCTTCTGTGATAGAGATGAATTGAGACATCTGTGGCTCTTCATTGGACACGACAACAACAACATAAAATGATGGATTTGTTCTACTATCTTTATTTGATTATTTGCCCAAATTTAGGTGCTGCATATAGAAGAGACGATACTACAATTGAGTCCAGTAGTTTCAATGCTGTTCTTTCTTATTGAGGATGTCTTTGATTTAGTCAGAATTTCTATACTGCATTATTGCAAGTAATGAGTTATTTTTGAAATACAGGGTATTTCGCAGCATGGCATTTTGAATATTATCGAATAATATATCTGCAGATCTTCCTACAATGATGAAAGTTATTATAAATGAGAGGGCTTGGCTCATCAGTGGTGATCCCTCTCAGCGTTTTCGCTGAATTAATCTTCTCTAATGATCCAAGCCCTCTAATTCAATAACGTTCACCATTGCAGTGAGGTCCGTGGAGATATTATTTGATGCTAAAGATTAATTTGCGAAACTTCTAAGAGGTTTCACCAGTGATGAACCAAGTCCTCTAATTCAATAACTTTCATCATTTCAGTAAGGTCAGTAGAGATATTATTTGAAGATATTTATTATAAGAAACACATGAAGAGAAACACACACAGAAAACTTCCTAAATATCACTAGATGAGCTGTGAGTGAAGGTCACTGACAGATAAAATTGGAGAATATTTGTCACCATAGTGTCATCAGAATTCGAACTCGACTTGATGGATGCGCTGTCAATAAAAAACAACTAGGTAACCCAGGTAACACCTGGAGAGTGTATCCATAGATCGCCAACTATCCGGGCTGTTCTTTGGTCTTGGTAGCCTTAATGAAAAAGCTCACAAGTGTTTCCAGGCCGGTTTTAATTTTTGAATATCTCACTCCAAATGAAATCCAAGACTGTAAAACATGGTAGATCAAGAAATATATAGTGAAATAATATATTCTATATTATTATTATTATTTAGTTTAAAATATGAAACATATATCAAATATTTAATCCTTTATTAACTTTAATGTGGTTTAAGACTGGTACGCTTCACCTTCGTTGAATGAGCTAATGTTCTAGACAGGGGGGTCGGTGGAAGGGTTGTCTAAACCATTGGTTTTCGACCGCTACGACCCAGGATCGAATTTTAATATTTAAAAATTGCTCCAATGGTCTCCGATTATTTCAAAAGTTCAATCCCACCAGCGAGTGCAAGTAACCAAACGGGGCTCTGTCATATTTTAAAGTGCAACTGCTTTTCACGTGTATAGACATGTGGTGCACTTACAGTAAAAGCAGTTGGCAACTTCTACCCACCATAGTCTGTACCATGTGTACTAGGGATAATAAAAAATGTTCTAGACAAGATAGAGAGATATATTTTTTTCAAAGTTCTAATATAGTCCCAAATACGTCTATATCATAATATAGGTATTTAAAAGGGTATACACACAGTAGAACCTTCATGAGGGAACACTCTACAAAGGACATTTTTTCTCGCCAACATGACAATGTTTACTAATTAGCTACTCTTTGTTAAGGAGATCCCTTTCTATGAAAGAACACATTAGCTATGCAACTAGGTATTTTATAGATATATCTTACCTTTTACATATTATAATTATTTGCAGAACAAAAATGAATTTTTGCTTTTCAAAATATTGAACGTGATGGTTTTAATGGTATAACAATTTATATTCTAGGAAGCAGAATATGACGAGAAAATTCGGGGATGTGTTGGGAATTATAAAACAGTGTCCTGGATATTGTCATATGGAGTGGGGAAGTCGAGGTTCTTACTATTAATTCTATTTAATTTAAATTAACGAATGCATCTAAGAATATTTATTGTTGTTAGCTATTTGATGTTGTGGTAATGGGCTATTGCATGATTTAGACCGAATGTATGAAAGTGTATGAATAAAATCTTATATTTGACATATTTAATCATGTTTTTAAAATAAACTATTCCTATTTCTTTTCAATTAATAGTTAATGTTTAGAGGTTACATTTTGAAAGAATGAATAAGTATTACATATGAAAGAATATTTGTGTTTGTTTTATTGTATAAATATTTTTCTAATATAATAAAAATATATAAAAACACATCTTTCCTATTTATCTACAATGCTTATCTTTTATATTCATTTTATAATTTACATAGCGTGTGTTATCTCGATGATGAATTTCAATTTTGCATATATACCTTATATAATACTTAATTGCAACATGTAATAACCCGGGAACTTTGGAATGCTCCAGGAGTCTGGGTTAGGTGCAAATTAACAAACAGTATGTCACACACACAACTGTATTAAGACCAACGTTCTCACACAGGACAAACAGCATGTCATGTAAACCTCTTCGCAATAATTTTTAACAACGAATTATTAAGATCTATACGTATTTGCATAAAGACATCTCCAACGCACTTAATAAATGCATCCAAAAATAATACATTTATTTGATCTTTACGCACAGACCACACGCAATTTCATATCAATATATGAACCTTTACCAGTTTGGGCAAATTCATCAAAAATTCGTTTATCTGTATTTGAATGCTATAATCAAAAGATAATCAAAAATATTCATTGTTTTGATGCTTTAATAAATTCATTTCAATGCTTATTTTAAAAAGTAAAGTTGACTTTTTTACATGAATACAATCCTTCTACTTTTTAACAGCGCAAATAGGTATCTATAGGTTATCATATAATTCAAATGTCGGTGTACGAGTGGGTAACACCCTCGATTCCCGACATTAATGAACCTGGATCGAATCCTACATTAACATTTTGTTTTAATATGTGAATAACCTTCACATATTATTGATTGTTGTAAATATCATAAACCAGGTAGGTCATTTTGAACGGTATCTAATAAAGTCATTTTGGAACAAGAACAATATAATTCAAGTTTTTTACTTAGCCTATATATTCAAATGTAATGTTGACTCTAGAATAGTAATTATTCATATGAAAGGGTTTAGCTCTGTTAGAAATCTAAGTTAAAAACACACTTCGCGGAGTAGCAGATTAACGAAAATGATGCAAAATTAACAAAAAAAACCCGATTATTTTGATAATGAGGGGAAAATGTGGATTCGTCAGCGCTGAAAAAAAGGTTTGAATCCATAATGAGTCTATATGATAAGTCCAGAATTAATTAAAATCCAAACTATGCAACAATGGAAATATAAATTCAATTGCCATCTATCGATAAATTTGTATATTACTATATACATCTATTACTAGAATACTATCTTTAAACTTAACGACAATGATGAAACCCGTTGAATGAGAAGGATCCTAAGTAATCAATCAAACACTCATTTGATAACTTCAATCATTGCAGTAAGGTCTGTAGATATATTAAATGATAATATTTATCGCATATGAGAGAAACACATTGCCAAAGAAATGAATAATTATTACAGATAATGGTGCCTTCAGTCATATCAGAATAGAAGTCTGCATTATTTTTATACCACGACCTCTCTGACTCTCGACCTCTCTTAATGGATCCCTGTTGTGTTGTTAGATATGTAACTTACTCTTTGGTTGAAGTAAGTTTCCATGATATATGCTTGCATGGTTTATTTACATAGCTCATGGTCTTGAAAATATTCTTCATGCATATCAGAATAGAAGTCTGCATTATTTTTATACCACGACTTCTCTGACTTCAGCTCTTGTCGGATCCCTGTGATGCTGCTAGATAGTAACTTGCTCTTTGGTTGAGGTCAGTTTCCATGATATATTCTCGCATAAAATATTTACATAGTTTATTGTTGATGCATTCTCAGGACTTGCATATTACAATCATCCTACCATATTGAAAGATTTTGTGCTAAATTTAGTGTAAAATTTCAGGGTTAAAAAGAATCAAATGTTTCTCCATTAATTTTATGGCATCTGCATAACTCTGATATTATGTGGGATCTTCCAACTCTTTTATGAGTTGAAATAAATCTATATCATATGTGCTGATATCTTCAGACATCTCAAAATATATTTTAAAATAGATTTATCTGAAAAAAAGGCAAGTTGAATAATCAATTTGGTACTTGAATTGGCTTTTTCATTCACCTTAGCTTCAAATTCAATTAGAAATTCAGCAAGTATATAGTTGGAATACTAAATTGCATATAATAGACATGTTAATTTATTTTTAAATGATTAATAAGAAAAGCTTAAAGATATTGATAATTCTTTGTAAAGATAAGAAAAAATAAACAGGATTTTATAAAATAAAGAAGAAAACGAATTCCAATACAAATTATACACTCTCTAATGTTTGGGTTCTAATTTATTTCTATGAAATCATATGAAAAAAATTTACAAGAAATTTGACAATTATACCGAAAATGTTTCTTTTGAACGAAAAATTGAAATGCATTTCAAAGAGAAATAACGAATATTTCTAACCTTAAGGATGAAGTATGATAGGATGAATTGTGAAGAGTAAAGATAAACGGAAAAGTAAAGTGTCCAGGGATGGGCATATGGTATGGATAGGAAATGGATATTTGAATCTTTCAATTTCTTCATATTCTTTGTGCTAATATCCCCTCAAACGGGAGAACTAGGACTTCAAGGAAGCGTGTATATTTATCTTGAAGTCATACTTATAATAGAAAGAGATTAGCTAAGCCCCTTGCAAAACTTCCAGTACAGTGTGCAGGGTGAAAGTGGAGTCAGAGGATTGGTAGATCACTTTCCTATCTCGGTGAAAACTGCATATAGTTGTAAAATGCTTAAAGACAATTAAGGGAAGGTTTGGTGGGAAGGAAGATGTTTTAGGAGTAACGTCACAGAGCCATTTAAACACTCATCAAATGTAAGCATTTCGCGAACCAGTCAGTACATGGGAGATATAAAATATGTATTTTGATCAATTGAGCTTTAATTTCACTTACTCACTAATATGATAATGCAATGATTATACGCTTTTTAGTGTTACTTTTAAAAAATATTATGGGGTAAACATTTGTAAGCACATCAAGAACATTTTTTACGAAATGAATATTCATTAATAGAAAGATATGGGGGATCAGAGATAAAGAGTTAGAATAGATTTAATTTAGAAAAATTCAAGGACTTTTACTGGTAAATTATAAAGCTGGACGACACGTGAAGTAAGATGAGTTTCTTTTAATAAACGAAAACGCAAGCTTTCGGGACGTACGCCCTTCAACAGGCAATTATACACGCAAAGATACAAATGTTAGGTAGGAGCGAATATTTATATGTGCTAGTTTTTTAACATATTTACAAGAATTTTGCTGTAAAATTAGCATATTAAGCTAAACCAAAGAAATGCAAAATCTAACTATTATTTCAATGACGGGAACTATTGTACATATAATATTTTATGAAAAACTAAGATGTTACAGGAGTTTCAGCCAAGAAAACACCATATATATCGGGAATATCTATTAAATTTTATTGCCCTCTATCGTTAAAATTTTACACAAATAAATTTACTGGCAATGCGTTTCTTTTTTAAATCTCTACAGTAAGGTCTGTAGAGATTTAAAAAAGAAACGCATTGCCAGTAAATTTATTTGGGAATATCTATCTTTCTATTTATGCTATTGTGTTTGTGTGAGAATATGGATTCCAACACCAATCGTTGGTGTTGGTCGTGGATATGCCTATAGTGGATTACTGGATGGTTAACATCGAATGTATGTCCTGTAGATGCTATGTGTTGGTGGATGAGGGATTTGGGGTCTTTGTTAGTTATATTGCGGGAATGCTCTGTCATTCTGATGCCTACAGTTCTACCTGTCTCACCCACATATGTGGCAGAGCACTGCTCACATGAGACAGAGTAGACTGCTCCTGTACTTTGAAGGGGGCTGGGAGGAGTGTCTGCTTTGGTTATGGGATGTCTGAGGTGTGTGGATATGTTATTGGTGTTGCTGAAAAAGGTCTGGATGCCATGGGTTTTAAGAAGTCTGGCTATATTGACTGTGTAGGGTGAATAAGGTAAAATACAAGTGGATCTATGAGCTGTTGGGGGTTTTTGAGGACTGGGTACGAAAGTGTGTCTGTTGATGAAGGTAAGAGGGAACGCTGAGGCAGTAAGATGGGAAATTACTAATTCTTTTTCTATGGTTTTGAATATGGGGAGGGAACAATGGGTATGTATTCGTTTTGTTAAAGTTTTAACTATGTTAATTTTATGGACTATGGGGCAATATGAATTGAAGTGGGTATAGTTGGGGGGGGGGGGGGGGGGGGAGGGAGTTTTTCTTGTAATAGACTGTGGTATGGAAGGAATTTGGAGTACGTATGATCAGTGTGTCTAGGAAGGGGATGACATTTTTGTGTTCTTGTTCTAAAGTGAATGAGAAATCAGGGTGATAATTGTTGAGGTATTTTAGGATGGTGCCCTCTTGGCTGATTTTACAGATGCAAAAAACGTCATCTATGTAACGCCGCCATATGGAGATGCTTGATGCATGTATTTGGTTAATCCACGCATCAATTTTGGTCATCACTATTTCAGCTGCTATGGAGGAGAGGGGACTTCCCATAGGGGAACCTTTAGTCTGTTTGAAGTGTTCACGATTATAGGTAAAAATGTTCATTTTAAGGCATATTTCTGAAAGTTTTGTTATTGTAGTAACTATTTGGGGATCTATATTAATGGAGGTAAGGAACTGGTGTATACTGTCTGTTATTAAAAACATCTTAGTTTTTCATAAAATATTATATGTACAATAGTTCCCGTCATTGAAATAATAGTTAGATTTTGCATTTCTTTGGTTTAGCTTAATATGCTAATTTTACAGCAAAATTCTTGTAAATATGTTAAAAAACTAGCACATATAAATATTCGCTCCTACCTACCATTTGTATCTTTGCGTGTATAATTGCCTGTTGAAGGGCGTACGTCCCGAAAGCTTGCGTTTTCGTTTATTAAAAGAAACTCATCTTACTTCACGTGTCGTCCAGCTTTATAATAGATTTAATATATATATATGTTGTAATGTAGATTGTTATTCTGTTGAATGAATGCAGTGTGGCATGTTGGTAGCAATCGTAGTGGCCACAATGTTTAGAGTGGGTACAGGTGTTATTGAGATTACACAAAAGGACAAGACATGTTGAATGTCACCACAGAGATAGCGAGAGCGTAAGTGAAGCAGACACCAATCAGGGCAGATCTGTAGAGAGGGGTCTGTCAATCATGATGTTTCAAATCGGACTGATCTGTTTGAGCAAGAAAGGGGCACACTTGGGAACCCCAACATGTTTTTGGACCTTTTCCTGTCCTGGCGCCGGCTGTCACTCTCTCGAAATTTTATTTTTGACATTTTGGTAATTAAACTATAACTATATAACACATGGGGTTATAATTATATATATATTGGAATATATATTACAACTAATAATCACTTATAAACTTTTTTACTTCAAAATCTTACTAAAATTTGGGTCTCGAAAAAGTGTGAATATGAAAAGGTTGAGCATTAAATATGTTTGCCTCAAAAAATTGAATTATTACTTTATTTTAGGAAGGAGTTTAGGAGTAACATCACAGAGTCATTTGAACACTAACTAAATGTAAACAATATCAGACCAGTTAGTACATGGGAGGGAGAGAGAGAGATATAAAATTATGTGTTTAGATCAATTGAGCTTTAATATGACTTACTCAATAATATGATAATGCAATGAATATACGCTTTTCAGGGTTTCTTTTTAAAAATATATTGAGGTAAACATTTGCAAGCGCATCAAGAACTTTTTTTACCAAATGAATAATCATTAATAGAAAGATATGGGGGATCAGAGATAAAGAGTTGAAATAGATTTAATATATATATATATAATTACTTATAATATTTTTACTTCAAAATCTTAAAAGCATTTGGGTCTCGAAAAATTAAGAAATTGAAATGGTTGAACATTAAATAAGTTTGCCTCAAAAGGAATTATTACCTTATTTTTTATTACTTTATTTCAACACACAAAATGCGATATCCCTACTAGGGAATATATATTCCGTCAATTTTATATTGTTAAACAGATAAACAGTTATTAAGATCATTATTCAAAAAAAATGATTAGATAGATTAGAAACCTTATCCATCAGGTTAGACAGATAGTCTTAAATATATTTATAAAAGTGATTGAATTTCTGACAATTCTATCTGGTATTATTACAAATTCATACAGATCTTTAGTCACTGTCTGTTGTCTATCACTTTGAAGAAGTGGGTATAACATGAATCATGAAAATTTCTCTTATAGAATTGTAAATAGTTATAAAACGAAGAGAAATTTTTTTATTTTTACTATACATGGGCTACAAGCTTTCGGGCTTCACGCCCTTCGACGGGTACCCGTCGAAGGGCGTGAAGCCCGAAAGCTTGTAGCCCATGTATAGTAAAAATAAAAAATTTTCTCTTCGTTTTATAACTATTTAATAAGTGGGTATTTCAACAGTATGAATTTATGAAAAAAGCAGCTTGGATAAAGTATGTGCGCAACTAGCTAATCTTTATTGAGATATTTCAGAGAGTTTTAGTTATACAGTCGAACTTGGATAATTCGAACCCCAAGGGACCATAAAAAAATTCGAATTATCCAAAAATTCGAATTAAAGATGTTTTGAATAAAGGGACCAAGGTTCTAGGGACCAAGATAAATATTCGAATTAAAGAGGTTTTCGAATTAAAGAAGTTCGAATTATCCAAGTTCTACTGTATAACCATAATATATTGAGAAAAATGAATTTTTAACTTCTTTCTTTGTGAAGATGACAAGCAGACGCATAAAAAATATATGGTAATATCTTTTTTTATGTGGCTGCTAACCAAAATAGATTATTTTTGAGCCCGGATGGCCGCATAAAGCGGAATATATACAAACCACTATGACAAGGCTGGAGAGGCTAGGGACAGGATCTCCATCAGGGAAGAGGCAGGTTAGACAGGTATGGGTCCGCCGAGATCAGGAGGCAGGAAGAGGGCAGGAGGACTAGAAATTTGCAGCTCTAGCTCTGGCAGTTGGACAAGCCCTTGATCTTGCCTCGTGGTTGGCAGAGAGACCCTTGGCTGAGCATTTAGCGCACTTGACTATGCGGGGGTTGACAAGAGTTAGACAGCTTGAAAAAAAAAGTCTAGAACCGCAATGAGCTCCAAGTCGAAATTGTGGATTCTCTTACACGTGATATTCATGTCTAGTTGCGACGTCTCATTTCAATTTTTAATAGATATAAAAAAGGTATATAGTAACACACTGTCAACTTAAGGCGTTAAAATTATTACTAATAATATTTCGCATTATAAAACCTTGTTAAAAATTATAATTATTTTTAAATAATATATAGTGATTAAAAAACTGAAAAAGAACAACTCTTTAAAAAAAATTTAAAGATATTTTATTGATAAAACCCATCATCCCTCAGATAACAACAACTAATCATGAGGTTGTTTATATCTCGCGTCAGCCAATTGGGAGGTTTGTTTCAGATCTGGGCAAAATGTTAGACAATAATAGACTCCAAGTAGCTTGACCTGTATGCAATTTGAAGGTTTTAAATAATCCAGTATATATATTTTTTTACAGCTTATATAACTTACAAATTTTTCCTATGCTAACATTCAAAATGAATGCTAAAATTCAAAATGTTGTTTTATCAGTATTTATAAACAAACCATTCAAGGTTGCTATGTGATAAGTGTTCTGTAATGAGGAGTCGAACAGACACTGTTGTCTTCTTGAACATCCTTTCTTGTGAGACAGCATTCCATTTTTGAAACAGCTTGGCCCTCTCCACATCTTCATAAATATATTGATCAAATGTATATTTATATGAATCAGCATTTTCTTTATACCACGAACTTCCTGACTCCAGCTCTTGTCGTTTACCTGTGGTATTATTAGACATGTAATTTGCTCTTTGGTTGATCTCCTTTTCCAAGAGATAGTTTTGCATTGTTATAAAACTTTTTCCCACCTTGTGTTTATTCATTCTCAAAACTTGCATCCTACAATTTTCCCACCACATAGACAGGTTTTGTGTGAAATTTGGTTTAATTGCCTCAGGGTTAAAAAGAAGCAAATGTTTCACCGTTGATTTTATGACATCTTCATACCTCTGGATATTGGTAGACTTCCGAATGTTCCATAAATTGAACTAAATCAATATCACTTGCAAGTCTCAGTAAGCTTATTAAATTAGCATTCAACATACCTCTAGATTTCAATGGAAAAAGAGCAGCTAGAGTAGTTGATTTGACTCCTAAGTTATCTCTGACATCTACCTCAGCGCCACCCTCAATTAGAAAATTGACAATATTCGAATCAGAAAACATGATTGCATATAATAAAGGTGTTAAACCTTGATTATCTCTAGCATTGATATTAGCACCAGAAATTATCAACATTTTCGCGTTAGTTAAGTTATTTGTTTTAACTGCTTCCATTAATGGAGTGACACCATCACTATTTATAGAATTAACGTCAAATCCTGATTTAATGAAGTATTCAAGAAATTTGGGATTCCCGCTTTCTGCAGCATAAAAGAATGTTGAATTTCCAAATCCTACATGTTTAGTGTCAGCCCCAGCATCTACTAAACAGTAAAAATTTTCTATTTTCCCTTTCGAGATAGCAATTTCTAAGGGAGTAAAATAATTATGGGTATGGCCTTGGATATCTGCCCCTTTATCTATAAAGAGTTGAAGCAATTCCCTGTCATCAATTATTCCGACTATTTCTCTAAAGGGGGTTTTTCCGAGAGGATTAGGAATATTCACATCTGCACCAGCTTCAACAAGTTCCCAAATTAAATTTCTATATGTCAGATATATAGCAGTATTCCTTGGAGTATACTTCATAATGTAATCGAAATATAAAATTACCTCATATAGTGGGACTATTCCTGTATTATCTTTTATATTTAGATTGGCTCCTGCAGAAACAAGATAACGTGCAATAGATATTACATAATGTATAATAGCGTAAAGTAAGGGCGTTTTTTGTGCTCGGTTCTGGGAGTTTATATCGGCCCCTTATTCTACCAAACAGTGTACAATATCTTGAATGCCACTTATTACAGCCAAATGTATAATGGAGTATATTCATAATTATCTTTTAGGTTAATATCTGCGCCTGTTTCAATAGTGGCTTTAACCCTGTCTAAATTGTCACTCTCAATTGCCAAATGTATATCCATATATAATTTCAATTCAAATATTAGCACTTACAAATCTATTAATTTTGTGAAGCACAGATATCTGGAGCGTGTACTGAAATTTTTTTTTATTTATTTCGTCTCAATTTACAGGTGTTACATTCGAGCACAGCTCGCGAGTCACCTTGTCCTGGCTATTTACACATGGCGAGTTGGTGGAGTAGAAGTGGTCCCCTAGGCCTTGCAGTAGGGCAGCTGTTGGGCGATGAGCTCTTGACTAAGTGTCAGGGCCGGGTCGTCGGAATCGGGGATTGATATCTCCTTTATTTTGTAGTATATCTTGTATGGTTGGATTATATTTGAATTTTGCATTTGAAGGTATAATTTCTTAATGGAAGTTTGGTACATATCTTCTAGATCGGGTTGGTTCAAGTCCTCCTTCAGTATCTTGTTTGATAGGTTGAATGGAGCTCCTATACTTGTCCGAAGGCAGATTCTCATAAAGGCGTTTATTCTGTTTTTGTTTGTGGTTGTAATATACATTATATTTACACCAATACACCAATCACACCATATATACATTGTATTTACACCAAATTGGGAGTGCGTATGTTACTATCGGGAGGATGCAACTTCTGTATAGAGTAAACTTTTGTTTTGTAGTCAATTTGCTTCTATAGTTGAACAGGCTTGATAATGTTATTTTTGCGATTTTTGCTTTCTTTATGACATTTTTGACATGCATGTTGAATTTCAGCTTGGAGTCTAAGGTAACTCCAAGATATTCAACGCTGTCAGTCCAGTTAATAGGGCTATGGTTTACCTTCAGAATGGATTGTGGCTTGAATTTTTTATTGTCTAGTGGAGGAAAAATTATTGCCTGAGACTTTTTTGGGTTGATGTCTAATTTCCAATCATTGCACCATTTGGTTATACTGTTTATGTAATTTTGGAGTTGTGTAGTTATTATTCCTATTGATTTGGAGTTTGATAAAATTGCTGCGTCATCTGCGAAAAGTTTTATTTGACATTTTGGATGTGGAGGGAAATCGTTGATGTAGATGTTGAATAGATAGGGTCCAAGGATAGAGCCTTGAGGGACTCCAATCTGGGTTGGTTTTGCCGTGGTTATATAATTCCCTTGCTTAATTGAAAAGGTTCTGTCCTGGAGATAGTTTTTCAAGAATTTGATAAAATCCCTTGGAAATTGATTTTTTGTTATTTTTGCTATCAAGCCATCATGCCATACTCTATCAAAGGCTTTGGTAAAGTCTAGAAAAACAGCACCTACTGCCTCCTTGTGGGACTTTCTTATTTGGATGTAGTCTATTACTGTGATTAGCTGGTGGGTTGTGGAGTGTCCTTTTCTGAATCGAAATTGTTGAGGAATGATAAAGTTAATAAAATCCATGTATGACTGCAATCTGCAAAGAACGATTCTCTCGTATACCTTACCGATGGTAGAGAGAAGGCTGATTGGTCTGAGATCTTCAGGTGATTTGACAGGTCATTTTTTTGGAATGGTTATGATAATGGCATGTTTCCATGTCTTCGGGAAGTAGCACAGGTGTAATGCAGCATTGAAGATCCCAGCGAGGAAAACTATCCATTTGATGGGGAGGTTTTTAGTCATTTGCGGCGTAATATTGTCGTGGCCTGGAGCTTTGTGATTACCTAGGTTTTTAATCACTTCCTTGATTTCATTTGGCGTTGTCATTGATAGTATATTCTCTTGGGGAAGATGGCAAGTGTTATCTGTTAGGTAAGACGGAACCTCATCCTCCGCCTTGGAAAATTGTTTGGAAAATTGCTCTGAAAGATCATTTCCAATTTCTTTGTCGGTCAGCAAGGTTTTTCCATTTGCATTTAAACTAGTGATTTTGTCAGTTTTTTTCCTAATGGGTTTTGTTTTTTTCCAGAAGTCTGTTGGGCTCGATTCAAGTTTGCTTAAAAAACTATTCCAATTTTCAGATTTCTCTGCTTCAAGGGCTTGATTTACCTTTCCTTGAAGATTGAGGTAAGTAGCTCTGTGAACTGGATCCCAGGTTGATTGCCATCTTTTCCTAGCTTTATTTTTCTCCCTTATTAAGGCTTTGGTTTTTGGGTTCTTTATTAATTTGGAAGATGAGACTATGGTGTTTTTCGAGTAGCTATTATTAATTTTCTCGTTTAAAATTCCAACTGCTGAATCAATGTCTACTTCAGTTTTCAAGGGGAGTCTGGGGGGCGTGGTGGAGATTAGATCTTGATGAAAATGAACCCAATTAGTTACTCGGCTGAGCTGGGTTGTGAATTCATTCTTTGGGCAATTCAATTCAAAGATTACAGGGAGATGGTCAGATGATAAATCGTCGGTGGTTCTGGCCTTTGGGGTCCAGGGAATGTTTTTAAGTACAGCGAAGTCTAGGAAATCGGGATTGCCAAGTGGACTGTAATGCGTGGGTGAAGAAGGTGCGACAATGTCGAGGCTTTCTATTTCAGAGAAGTTGTGCAGCACGATTCCACTGTTATTTGAAGTCCTTGATCCCCAAAGAGGGTGTTTGCAGTTCCAGTCTCCTGCAACGATTATTGAGTGGTTGTGTTTTATCAGTTGGTTCAAGTCTTCTTCCAATAATGGTTCATCAGGCTTCTTATAAATTGCTGTGATTTGCAAGAGGGTTTTTCCATCTGGTTTTATAAAAATTGAAGTATTTTCAAAGTTTAAAGTATGAATCAGTATATTTTTATATTTAAAAAAGGATTTTATAATGATGGCTGTTCCCCCACCCTTTCCTGTAATTCAATCAGTTCTAATGGTTTGATAGTTCCTGAACTTTAGATCAATTGAGGGTTTAAGGTGAGTTTCACTGAGCAGAGCAATGTCAATTGAGTTATCTTCTAAAAAGTGTAATAATTCTTCTTTCTTTGATCTGATTCCGTTGCAATTCCAAGCAATAATTTTAAAAGGTAATTTGCAATTCATTGTAGGTATGTTTTGATTACTTGCATCAATTTTTCACACAGGTCCTTAGTTTCAGAACGAGAAGTTTTTCTTGTCACAACCTCAGCATTACTTTGGTTTTGTTGTTCTATAATTTTCGGCAGTGTTTCAGATCTTTTTGAAATCGGAAGTGGGTTGTTAGGTTTGTACTGACCAGGGTATCTTGGCTGTTGCTGATGTACTCTTGGAAACTTAGGGCATCCGCGGTAATTGGCTGTGTGCGCTTCTTCGCAGTTTGCACACTTTGGGGGAAGTTGTCTTGACTTTCTTGGGCAGTCCTTCGAATGGTGCTCCTCGGCACACTTGACGCATTTTGGTTTCAGGAAGCAGTTAAGTTGACCATGCCCGAAACCCTGGCAGTTGAAGCATTGAGTCACACGGTTTGTTGTTCGGAAAGATTCTACTGCAATTTTCTGATAGAGAAGTTAAGTTATTCCGTAAATATTCTTGTTTTGTTCATTTTTCGGTAATTCTACCAGTACTAAATTCATTGGCCTTTTAGTTGATTGTCTGTGAAGTCTCTTCACAGAGGTCTCAGTAAAGCCCATTGTTGCAAGTTCTATTGCTATATATTCAGTCTTGTAGGCTGTTGTCACGCCCTTTAATACCACTTTGAGCGGTTTTTCTTCTTGGAGTCTATAAGAGTAGCCGCCATTGTTTTTTTTAACATATTCCCTGATTTTTTTGAAGTCTGAAATATTTTTGGCCTTGATAATGTGCTTATTTCCTGAGATCGTGCATTGAAATTTATCTGTGCACAGGTCTTTCAGCTCTTGGCAGAGCAACTTCCAATCTGTTACATTTTCTGTTATTACAGGTGGTATTCTTGGCTTTTTTGCATGTGTGACTTTTGTCCAAGGACCATCTTCATCAATGGTTTCTTCGTTAACCTGAGAAGGGGTAGCTGCGGACGTTTCTTGAGGGACTTCAGTTACCTCGTTCATGGAGACATCGTTTTCATTATGCTGTGAGACAACTTCCATTCTCGGTGTCTTATGGCTATGTGGTGTTGAATCTGCTGGGGATTCGCGAGTTCGTTTTTTTGTTGAAAGAGTTTCTTCTACTTTGTACTCGATGCCACATCTTTCAAGAATTTTCAAAAGTATGTTGGTGTCGATTATACTGACCTTTTCGCCAGCTGGGCCGATCGTTGATTTGATTACAATAGGCTGCATCTTTTTTAGCTCCTTGTTGACAATTATTAACAAGTCAGCTAAACTCCCCAAAAATATCTCGACAAAAACTTCAGTTCCTGAAAAAATTAGAGAAAATATCGTTTTACGGGCTACTAACCAAAAGTTATGATTTTTAAGCCCAAGCGCGATGTCAGGTGGCAAGGGACCCTAGGATCTGGCTGCAGGAGATGTGTCGCAGGGGTAATGGAAACGTTGGACAAGCAGGGGAACAGCGCCAAGGTGCAGTGAGGCAGGAGAATTGAATTGGCCAGGAATCCAGTAGAAGTGGCAGATGGAATTGGAGGCAGAAGGTCCTTGAAGCCTAGAACTTGAGGGCCCTAGACTTCAGGATGGGGCAGCTTGAGGCTCTCGCCTCGTGCTTGTCAGGAAGGCCCTTGGAGCAGCAGGCTAATATTCTATTATTATTATAATAATGCTTTATTGATAAACACAATTCGACATACTACATCGCATTTCATGACCTCAGAATAAGCAAGTCATTCTGACACTTGACTATTTTCAAATTGTTAAGGGTAGAATTCCTTCAAGATGATCATTCTCTTTAAAATATGTAAATATGTTATTTGTTTATTTTTTACAGGTTTTAATGGCCAATATTTTAAACTGCGTCTATATGTACCTACTTGATATACACTCATGGACAAATTTAAGGAAATGAAAAATCTTTTATGTCGCGAGTCGTCGGTTTTTTTTTTTTTTTTTAAGAGACAGAGGCAATTTTGTTCACACTTGGTTATCTCGTGTGTCTTTAATAACGGTCACTGTGTATCAAATATTTTTCAAGAGTTATCGTCTCTATCCCGATATACATGCTAAAAGGTACAACTTTTTTTTAGTTTTGTTCATGAGTGTTTGTGTAATTTTTAATAAACGTTTTTATTGAAAATGGGTTATAAAAAGTGGATTTAACTTTAATAGTATATGACTTGGCTTCTCCCGTGTTCTTCTCGGAAGAATCTTGTTCCTGCGTATTAAAAATGATGGTTTTGCTCCGCTTGTAAAATCTTCTTGAGTGTATGACTCCTGAAAGAATTTTGTTTTGTCCATCAAACATGATACAGCAATATTGTATAATCATTTACTGACTGAAATATAGGATATATTAGTTGAGTACTTGGTTAATTTAAATTTTCCTTGAATGAAAATGTGGCAAAATCCTCTTCGAGACTTAATATCCTTTCAAGATTTCAGCCAAATTGTTTTATGTTGAGGAAACGTATAAGAAACAAATAAATAAATAACCTTTTTAGCTATAGATATATAACTTATAGATTTGGTTAATTAAAATTTTCCTTGGATGAAAATGTGAGAAAATCCTCTCTGAGACTTAACTCAATATCCTGTTAGGATTTCAGCCAGATTAGTTTAAAATTGAGCAAACATATAAAGAACGAATAATTAAATAAATAAACTTTCATCTATAGATAAATAAATAAAGATTAGTCATGTGTGTTTCAATATAAAATGGTTAAATTGGACTTTGAACTTTCCTTTTATATTTATATTAACTGGCTTCGACCATGTTTAGATCAATGTGAATGTTTAACTGAAAGAATCTTGTTTATGGCTATTAAAATGAGGGATTTAGACCTAGATCAGCAGCTTTACAGACCCAAGATAGTTTACATTGCTGCTTCTGTGATAGAGATGCATGGAGACATCTGAGGCTCTTCATTGGACACGACAACAACAACAACAAATGATGGATTTGTTCTACTATCTTTATTTGATTATTTGCCCAAATTTAGGTGCTGCATATAGAAGAGACGATACTACAATTGAGTCCAGTAGTTTCAATGTTGTTCTTTCTTATTGCGGTCGTCTTTGATTTAGTCAGAATTTTCTATACTGCATTATTGCAAGTAATGAGTTATTTTTGAAATACAGGGTATTTCGCAGCATGGCAGTTTGAATATTATCGAATAATATAACTGAAGATCTTCCTACAATGATGAAAGGTATTATAAATGAGAGGGCTTGGCTCATCTGTGTTGAACTCTCTCAGCGGAAATAATCTCCTCTGATGATCCAAGCCCTCTAATTCAAAAACTTTCATCATTGCAGTAAGGTCTGTAGAGATATTATTTGATGCTAAAGATTAATTTGCGAGACCTTTGAGAGGTTTCACCAGTGATGAGCCAAGCCCTCTAATTCAATAACATTCACCATTGTAGTGACGTCTGCAGAGATATTATTTGATAATATTTATCATAATAAACACATGAACAGAAACACACACAGAAAACTACCTGAATATCACTAGATGAGCTGTGAGTGATAGCCATTGACAGATAAAATTGGAGAATATTTGTCACCATAGTGTCATCAAAATTCGAACTCGACTTGATGGATGCACTGCCAATAAAAAACAACTATGTAACCCAGGTAACACCTGGAGAGTGTATCCATAGATCGCCAACTACCCGGGCTGTTCTTTGGTCTTGGTAGCCTTAATGAAAAAGCTCACAAGTGTTTCCAGGCCGGTTTTAATTTTTGAATATCTCACTCCAAATGAAATCCAAGACTGTAAAACATGGTAGATCAAGAAATATATAGTGAAATAATATATTCTATATTATTATTGTTGTGATAGAAGTTAAAAATATAAACATATATCAAATATTTTATCCTATATTAACTTTAATATGGTTTAAGACTGGTACGCTCCACCTTCGTTGAACGAGCTAATGTTCTAGACAAAGGGGGTCGGTGGAAGGGGGGTCTAAACCGTTGGTTTTCGACCGCTACGACCCAGGATCGAAATCCAATTTTTAAAAATTGCTCCAATTGTCCCCGATTCTTGCAAAAGTTCAATCCCACCAGTGATGGCAAGTAACCTAACGGGGCTCTGGCATATATCAAAGTGCAACTGTTTTTCACGTATATAGACATGTGGTGCACTTGCAGTAAAAGCAGTCGCCAACTTCTCCCCACCAAGTTTATCATAGTCTGTACCATGTGTACTAGGGATAATAGAAAAATGTTTTAGACCAGATAGAGAGGTATATATTTTTTAAAGTTCTAATATAGTCCAAAATACGTCTTTATCATAAAAGAGGTACTCCAATACCTTGCTTTGCGTCGTTTCGTTTTACGTTTTTTTCGAAGTTGCATCGCTGCTTAATTTTTACTGATTTTCACTGTGCGTCGTTAGATTTTCGAAGTTGCGTTGTTTTGGATTCGAGTCTAATTTTTTTTTTTAGAATTTTTTTTCCTAAAATATGGCAACACCTTTGTTTTTAATTGCGCAATGCCATAAAAATTTGGGGATTCCCTTTCTAACTAAAAATCAATGCAAATTTAATACAATTTTTATTTTCACTTTGTTTTGCTTATTTTAGAGTTCAGTTTAATTGGGTTCTAATTTTGAAGGTATGGAAGAGACCGACATAAATGAATTGCTAACATCGCACAACCAAAAATTCTCTAATAAAGAAATATTGCAACTGGAATTGCATTTTGCTAATGAAGAAGACGACAGTGACCGTTTAATATAAATCTCCAAAGAACAAAATTTAACCACCAAACAAATTTCTAAAGCGATGTGTTTGATTGACGAAGCTATGGAAATTAAAAAAAAAACGATCCTGACAGCGGAAGGAGTTTAAAAGTGTCCCAGGCGGTAGCTACGAATATAAATTGCTACAAGGAAATTTATTTTACGTTGAAAAAAAAAAGCTGTTCAACAAACAATAGACCAATATTTTGTGAGAGAAAGCCGACCTACGACAACAGCCACTATGGACTCATCAGACAGTGATTAATATGTAGTTTATTTTGTTTAATTGAATAATTAATTGAATAATTTTTTGTATATTATTTTTGTTTGAAAAAATTTTTGTTTGTTCAATTTTATTTTTAAAAGGTAGTATTTTCGTAAGCCTGGAACCTATCTTCGATCATTAAATGGTTTTCTATAGAAAATTTATTTTCACTTTGCGTCGTGTTTTTTTTTTTTTTTTGGAACGTAACCCCGAAGCAAAGCGAGGTATGGGTGTATTTAAAAGGGTATACACACAGTAGAACCTTCATGAGGGAACACTCTTTCCACAAAGGACAATTTTTCTCGCCAAAATGACAATTTTTAGTAATTAGCTTCTCTCTGTTAAGGGGATACCTTCCCCCAAAAACACTTTAGCTATGCAACTAGGTATTTTACAGATATATCTTACCTCTTTACATATTATTATTATTGTTATTTGGCGAACAAAAAATATTTTGGCTTTTAAAAATATTGAAGGTGAGGGCTTTTAAAGGTATAACAATTTATATTCTAGGAAGCAGAATATGGAGAGAAAATTTCGGGGATGTGTTTGGAATTATAAAATAGTGTCCTGGATATTGTCATATTGAGTAGGGAAGTCGAGGTTTTCCTATTAATTCTATTTAGTTTTAATTATATGGATGCATCTAAGAATATTTATTGATGTTAGCTATTTTATGTTGTGGTAATGGGCTATTGCATGATTGAGACCGAATGTATGAGAATGTATGAAGAAAATCTTATATATGTCATATTTAATCATGTCAATTCTTGTCCATTAATAGTTAATGTTTTGAGGTCACATTTTGGAAGGATGTACTTGTGTTAGTTTTATTGTATAAATATTTGCTTTATAATAATAATAGATAAAACACATCTTTCCTATTTATTTAAAAAACTTATCTTTTATATTTATTTTATAATTTACATAGTGTGTGTTATCTCGATGATGAATGTCAATTTTGCATATATACCTTATATAAAACTTAATTGCAACATGTAATAACCCGGGAATTTCGTATGCTCCAGGAGTCTGGGTTAGGTGCAAATGAACAAACATCATATCGCATATACAACCGTATTAAGACCACCGTTCTTACACAGGACAAACAGCATGTCATGTAAACCTCTTCGCAATAATTTTTTAACAATGAATTATTAAGATCTTCTATACGTATATTTGCATAAAGACATATCCAACGCACTTAATAAAAGCATAAAAATAATACATTTATTAGATTTTTTCGCACAGACCACACGCAATTTCATATCAATATATATATAAACCATTAGCAGTTTGGGCAAATTCATCGAAAATTCGCTATTCGTTTATCTGTATTTAAATGCTATAATCAAAAATATTCATTTTTTTGATGCTTTAATAAATTCATTTTAATGCTTATTTTAAAAAGTAAAGTTTACTTTTTTACATGAATGCAATCCTTCTACTTTTTAGCAGCGCAAATAGGTATCTGTAGGTTATCATATAATTCAAATGTCGGTGGACGAGTGGGTAACACCCTCGATTCCCGACATTAATGAACCTGGATCGAATCCTACGTTAACATTTTGTTTTAATATGTGAATAACCTTCACATATTATTGATTGTTGTAAATATCATAAACTAGGTTGCTCATTTTGAACGGTATCTAATAAAGTGATTTTGGAACAAGAACAATATAATTCAAGTTTTTTACTTAGCCTATATTGAAATGCAATGTTGACTCTGTAATAGTAATTTTTCGTAGGAAGGGGTTTAGCTCTGTTAAAAATCTAAGTTAAAACACACTTCGCGGATTAGCAAATTAACGAAAATTATGCAAAATTAAAAAAAAACGATTATTTCGATAATGAAGGAGATGTGGATTCGTCAGCCCTGAAAAAAGTTTGAATCCATAATTTGCCTATGTGATAAGTCCAGAATTAATTAAAATCCAACCTCTAAAACCAATTCAATTTCCATCTATCAATTAAATTTGTAATAATTTTTCCTTTTTTTATATGACGAATATTATTGAATACTATATTTACAGATCTAACTACAATGATGAAATCTGTTGAATGAGAAGGCTCCTCAGTAATCAACCAAACCCTCATTTGATAACTTCAATCATTGCAGTAAGGTCTGTAGATATATTATTTGATAATATTTATCGCATATGAGAGAAGCACATTGCCAAAAAAATGAATAATTATCACAGATAATGGTGCCTTCATTCATATTAGAATAGAAATCTACATTATTTTTATACCACGACCACTATGACTCTAGCTCTTGTCGGATCCCTGTCGTGCTGTTAGATATGTAACTTGCTCTTTGGTGGAGGTCAGTTTTCATGTTATATGCTTGCATGGTTATAGAATAATTACATAGTTTATGGTCTTGAAAATATTCTTCATTCATATCAGAATAGAAGTCTGCATTATTTTAATATCACAACATCTCTGACTCCAGCTCTTGTCGGATCCCTGTCGTGCTGATTAGATATGTAACTTGCTCTTTGGTTGAGGTCGGTTCCCATTATATATGCTCGCATTGAATATTTAAATAGCTTATTGTTGATACTTTCTCAGGACTTGCATTATACAATTATCTTACCATATTGACAGATTTTGTGGTAAATGTAGTGTAAAACTTCAAGGTTAAAAAGAAACAAAAGTTTCACCAATAATTTTGTGGTATCTGCATGACTCTGATATCATGTGGGAATTTCCAACACTCTTATGAGTTTAAATAAATCTATATCATATGATATCATCAGACATCTAAAAATATATTTTAAAATAGATTTATCTGAACAAAGGGCAACTTGAATAATAATTTGGCACTTGAGTTGGCTTTTTCATTCACCTCAGCTCCAACTTCAATTATAAATTCAACAAGTCTATAGTTGGAATACTTAATTGCATATAATAGACATGTTAATATATTTTGAAATGATTAATAAGAAAAGCTTAAATATATTGATAATTCTTTGTAAATATAAGAAAAAATAGACAGGATTTTATATAAAATAAAGAAAAAACGAATTCCAATGCAAATTATACACTCTCTAATGTGTGTACTCTAATAAATTTCAATGAAATCATATGAAGTTTACAAGAAATTTTATTATTATAGCGCAAATGTTTCTTTTGAACGAAAAATCGAAATTTATTTTAAGGAGAAATAATGATTATTTCTAACCTTAGGGATGAAGTATGATAGAATGAATTGTGAAGAGTAACGATAAACGGTAAAAATAGTGTCCAGGGTTGGGAATATCGTATGAATAAGAATGGGATATTTGAATATATTTTTATTTCTTTAGATTTTTTGGGCTCATAATCCCTCCAACAGGAGAACTAGGACTTCAAAGAATCGTGTATATTTAGCTTGAAGTCATACTTATAATAGAAAAAGATTAGTTGAGCCCCTTGCAAAATTTCCAGTACAGTGTGCAGGATGAAAGTGGAGTCCGAGGCTTGGTAGATCATTTTCCTATCTCGGTGAAAACTGCAGATAGTTGTAAAATGCTTAAAGACAATTAAGGGAAGGTTTGGTGGGAAGAAAGGTGATTTAGGAGTAACGTCACAGAGCCATTTAAACACTCATCAAATGTAAGCAATATTGGACCAGTCAGTACATGGGAGAGATAAAATTATGTATTTTGATCAATTGAGCTTTAATTTCACTTACTCACTAATATGATAATGCAATGATTATACGCTTTTTAGTGTTACTTTTAAAAAATATTATGGGGTAAACATTTGTAAGCACATCAAGAATATTTTTTACCAAATGAATATTAATTAATAGAAAGATATATAGAACAGAGATAAAGAGTTAGAATAGATTTAATATATATATATGTTGTAATGTAGATTGTTATTCTGTTGGATGAATGCAGTGTGGCATGTTGGTTGCAGTCGTGGTGACCACAATGTTTAGAGTGGGTTCAGGTATTATTGGGATTACACAAAAGGACAAGACATGTTGGATGCCACCACACAGATAGCGAGAGCGCAAGTGAAGCCGACACCGATCAGGGCAGATCTGTAGAGAGGGGTCTGTCAATCATGGTGTTTCAAAGCGAACTGATCTGTTTGAGCAAGAAAGGGGCACACTTGGGATCCCCAACATGTTTTTTAGACCTTATACTGTCCTGGCGCCGGCTGTCACTAACTCGAAATTTTATTTTTGTCATTTTGGTAATTACACTATAATTACGGAATAAAAAAAATGGTAATATCTTTTTAAGGGGCTGCTAACTAAAATAGATTAATTTTGAGCCCTGATGGCCGCATAGAGCAGAATATATACAACCCACTATTTAAAAAAAGAAGGCATCTCCTGGCCACGAGCACATGTGCTTTTTAGATGGCAGACAAGGCTGGGGAGGAGAGGGACAAGATCTCCGTCAGGGAAGAGGCAGTTAAGGCCGGAAGGTCCGCCGAGATCAGGAGGCAGGAAGAGGGCGAGAGGACTAGAACTTTGCAGCTCTAGCTTTGGCAGTTGGGCAAGCCATTGATCTTGCCTCGTGGTTGTAGGAGAGGCCCTTGGCTGAATAGTTAGCGCACTTGGCCATGCGGGGGTTGACAAGAGTTGGACAGCTTGAAAAAAAAATTCTAGAACAGCAACGGGCTCCAAGTCGAAATTGTGGATTCTCTTACACGTGATATTCATGTCTAGTTGCGACGTCTCATTTCAATTTTTAATAGATATAAAAAGGTATATAGTAACACACTGTCAACTTAAGGCGTTAAAATTATTACTAATTATATTTCGCATTATAAAACCTTGTTAAAAATTATAATTATTTTTAAATAATATATAGTGATTAAAAAACTGAAAAAAACAACTCTTTTTAATAAAATTTAAAGATATTTTATTGATAAAACCCATCATCCCTCAGATAACAACAACTAACCATGAGTTTGTTTATATATCGCGTCAGCCAATTGGGAGGTTTGTTTCAGATCTGGGTAAAATGTTAGACAATAATAGACCCCAAGTAGCTTGCCCTGTGTACAATTTAAAGGTTTTAAATAATCCAGTATATATATATATTTTTACAGCTTAAATAACTTACAAATTTTCCTATGCTAACATTCAAAATGAAAATATTTTAAAATATTTACATGTGATATGAAAAGTGAATTATATTATTTACAAAATTGAAAACATTGTTGTTTTATCGGTATTTATAAACAAACCATTCAAGGTTGCTATGTGATAAGTGTTCTGCAATGAGGAGTCGAACAGACACTGTTGTCTTCTTGAACATCCTTTCTTGTGAGATAACATTCCATTTTTGAAACAGCTTGGCCCTCTCCACATCTTCATAAAAATATTGATCAAATGTATCTTTATATGAATCAGCATTTTCTTTATACCACAAAATTCCTGACTCCAGCTCTTGTCGTATACCTGTGGTATTATTAGACATGTAACTTGCTCTTTGGTTGATATCCTTTTCTAAGAGATAGTTTCGCATTGTTATAAAACTTTTTCCCAGCTTGTGTTGATTCATTCTCAAAACTTGCATCCTACAATTATCCCACCACATAGACAGGTTTTGTGTGAAATTTGGTTTAATTGCCTCAGGGTTAAAAAGAAGCAAATGTTTCACCATTAATTTTATGGTATCTTCATACCTCTGGATATTGGTAGAGATTCCCCAATGTTCCATAAATTGAACTAAATCAATATCACTTACAAGTCTCAGTAAGCTTATTAATTTAGCATTCAACATACCTATAGATTTCCATGGAAAAAGAGCAGCTAAAGTAGTTGATTTGACTCCTTGGTTATCTCTGACATCTACCTCAGCGCCACCCTCAATTAGAAAATTGACAATATTCGAATCAGAAAACATGATAGCATATAATAAAGGTGTTAAACCTCGATTTTCTCTAGCATTGATATTAGCACCAGAAATTATCAACATTTTCGCGTTAGTTAAGTTATTTGTTTTAACTGCTTCCATTAATGGAGTGACACCATCACTATTTATAGAATTAACGTCAAATCCTGATTTAATGAAGTATTCAAGAAATTTGGGATTCCCGCTTACTGCAGCATAAAAGAATGTTGAATTTCCAAATCCTACATGTTTAGTGTCGGCCCCAGCATCTACTAAACAGTAAAAATTTTCTATTTTTCCTTTCAAGATAGCAATTTTTAAGGGAGTAAAATAATTATGGGTATGGCCTTGGATATCTGCCCCTTTATCTATAAAGAGTTGAAGCAATTCCCTGTCATCAATTATTTCAACTAATTCTCCAAAGGGTGTTTTTCCGAAAGAATTAGAAATATTCACATCTGCACCAGTTTCAACGAGTTCACAAATTAAATTTCTATATGTCTGATGTATAGCAGTATTCTTTGGAGTATCCTTCCTAATGTAAGCCAATTTTGAAATTGCTGCATACAGTGGGACCTTATCTGTATTGTCTTTTATATTTACATTGGCTCCTGCAGAAACAAGATAACGTGCAATAGATATTTTATTATGTTTAATAGCGTAATGTAACGGTGTTTCTTGTGCTCGGTTCTGGGAGTTAATATCGGCCCCTGATTCTACCAAATATTGTACAATATCTTGAATGCCTCTTTTTACAGCCAAATGTAATGGAGTATTTTTATAATTATTTTTTAGGTTAATATCTGCGCCTGCTTCAATAATGGCTTTAACCCTGTCTAAATTGTCACTCTTAATTGCCAAATGTATATCCATATATAATTTTAATTCAAATATTAGCACTTACAAATCTATTAATTTCGTGAAGCACAGATATCTGGAGCGTGTACTGAAAAAATAGCAATATAGTTCAAATAAATAAGTAAATAATAATAAAGATATGAAAAAAATGGGTCAAATATTATTAAATTATTTTAATGTAATTTATAAAATTCTCTAATTTTTTTAATCTATTATATATATATTTATCACGCCTGAACCCACTCTGAATATTGTGGCCACTACGAATGCAACTAACATGCCACACTACATTCATGGAACAGGATAACAACTCTACCTTACAACATATATATATTTATTTAAAATATTTTATTTTAAAGTTCTGCCTCAATAAAGAAGCAATAAATTTGTTGTTAAATTCTATGACAATTTCATATATTTTGGACACTACTTAAGGTGAATAATCAATTTAACAAATCATTATATTTCATTAAATTTTTTACAGTATAAATTAACAAAAACAACTTTTCAAAAACAATTTGAATGTTTTAAAGCAAAATCGCTATTTTACAACTGTTTATACTGAATATATGTATGTGAATATCTATATGTAATAAAAATTTCCTCTCCTTTCAAAAATATACTAAAACAATGAATTTTGTTTCTCACTCCAATATAAAATTAATGAGATCCTTCTCGGTACATCAATTTCATTCTTCCAATACTTTAAGATATATAAATATCATATATTTCTGGAATATTTATCCAATATGGATGGTATTCTATATCAATTAATATAATTTGATCTCTTAAACACCTTTTTCTGACATTTAACCCATAAACATTCATACTGTGAATAAATGTTGTGTATGAACTAATTTTCTTATTTCTTCCCCGAAAATTATTTTTAAAAATATTGCTTCATAATGTTTTATATATGGCCCTAATATTTATTAATTGATTTAATATTGTTCTATTGAGGTGTAATATATCATATTTTCATTTAACATATCATATTTTGATATTTTCATATCAAATTAGATTTCAAAAGGCCTACGTGGATCGTTGTAGAAGAAAAACATAGTTTATTCGAATATTTTGAAAGATTGCTTTCTCTTTATCAATTTATTGTAAAAACAAAAAGTAATTCACGAATTCCATGTTTGTTTGCATTGTTTCCACGTTATCTATAAAAATAACTGCCACCCTCTTATTGATTACTTAACCTAAGTCTAGTATCCCAATAAAATCTCTTCAAATAAATAAATCTGCCAGGTGCCATTTTATGAATTGGGTCTTTTTAGTTTATAAATAGTTATATAAACTTTCCTATAAATATTCTCTGGGTAATAGTTAATCCACATCTGAATGAGCTAAGTGAATATTAAGGTTTAAGCTACTTCTCATTATAGAAATTATTACCTCCATTGGGGGTTGATGAAATTAGCAATTCCAGATGTTTCTATGATACAATAAACTTGTGTTTGCATAAAATTTCAGCATTATCTATGCAAATTGACATATCTGCCTATATTGCGCGGCCTTTTTGGATTGTTGGTAGGCTAGCGGTTAAGTTAATAGGGCAGGCTGGCGTGAGCTGCTGATGTACATATAATTTGATCTCTTTGTCCTTCCTTCTTTTATTATTTTATACAATTAGGTAATAAAGGATCTTTCTCTTCTTCTACGAATCTATAATTTTTTCCTAACAAGGGTTTGGCCGGGTAGAATATATCTCTATAAAGGACGAGTGGGTAACACCCTCGATTCCCGACAGTTATGAACAGGGATCGAATCCCGCGTTAACATTTTGTTTAATATGTGTGCAACCTTTACATATTATTCATTGTTGCCATTATCATAAACTGGGTTGCTCTTTTTGAGCGGTAACTAATAAAGTGATTTTGTAACAGGATGAACAAGAATGCGCCATTTTATAAATTGGACTCCCACTGGCATTGTAAATAAAACCAAGAACACTTAGGGTAGAAGGAAAGCTGTGTAATTGGCTACTTCTGTACGCTCCAGGAACCCCCTGGGTTATCTGTATGATAGTAAATGATCTACAAGGATTTTTAAATTAAATAAGACAGTTTCTTGGGATGAGTTTCCAACATTGCAAAGAAACTAGCCATAAATTTGCAATATATCAACCCCAAGTGTATATATTACATTAATATAAACAATAAATATTAAAGGTTAATCATTGAAGCACTATTATCAAGAAAATATTGTAACCTAGAAAATTAACAAAAGATAAAGGCTGCCTGGCCGGCATTCATAGTTATTAAAATTGAAGTTACTTGAGGCAGTAAATATTTTCACTTCAGAATGACACAGAAATTTATTAAAGGCTAAAATCAAAATAAAAATTATAAAGATAGGCAATGAGGGAAGTTTCCAGAGTAGTGAAATGAATACATTTCTATATTTCTTTTTAAATCTTATGCATGGTACAAAGTCAAGCCGGAAACAGTTGGGAGTTACGAATCGATTTTTTCTGCGATTGTTCACGAACATAAATGAGTTAGAAATATCAATATTCAGGTCCCTATTTGAAACCTCTTTTAAATTAAAAGCAAAAGGCTGTCAAAAGTCAATAAATATTATAATATTAGCCGAATGATCCAGGCAGCGCCCGGGGTTTACCCGATTAAATGCTTTTATTCAAATACTATTTGTTACAATTATAAATTGGCGCCGTGGGTGTCATTCTTATATAATTTATAAATGAGTTTTAAAAATTGTAAAAAAAAATGCATCAGCTGGGAATCGAACCCGGGCCGCCCGCGTGGCAGGCGAGCATTCTACCACTGAACCACCGATGGTTATGAGAAATGGCCATATTTGGGTATTTATTCCATTCACAAAATAAACGGTGACAGAATTGATTAAGAAAGGGCAATGCCCGGGTTTTACCCGATTAAATGCTTTTATTCAAATACTATTCGTTACAATTATAAATTGGCGCCGTGGATGTCATTCTTGTGAAACGTCCCGCTCCAAACTTTGTGTCTGAGAAGCGATATTTTTATAAAGAGATGATCTGGCTTTGTGTCTTCTGCTCGAATGAATGTTTTTCTGTTAGAATTTTGTTCCTGCATACTAAAAATGAACTGGCTTCACCCGTGGTCTCTGCTTTTTGGAATTTTTCCGGATATAATTTTGTATCTGATAATCAAATATGATACAGCAATATTGTCATCATCATTTTCTGAATAAAAAACAACTACTTTTTTTCCCAGAACCTGTCAATTTATTTTTCTTGACTAAAAATCCCAAAAATATATTTTCCAGATTTTTCTCTATGTCCTGTTAAAACACGTTTTATATGTCCATTAGGTCAGCTGATATTACCTCCCATCTTCACCGCTAGAGGCGCTGCTTGCGAGCGAAAGGGCAAATTTGCCACGCAATTTGCAAATAACTTGTATGCATACTTGTATACTTGTGTACATAGACCATAAATCTGTACATAAACAGGAAAAACACATATATTTTAATAATATAAATTAGTTTTAAAAATTGTAAAAAAAAAATGCATCGGCCGGGAATCGAACCCGGGGCGCCCGCATGGCAGGCGAGCATTCTACCACTGAACCAAAAGCAAACGGTGACAGAATTGAGAAAGAAATGTGCGTGACGCTGATAACTGTATATATTAATGATACAGCAATATTGTCATCATCATTTTCTAAATAAAAAACAACTACTTTTTTCCCAGAACCTGTCAATTTATTTTTCTTGACTAAAAATCCGAAAAATATATTTTCCAGATTTTTCTCTATGTCATGTTAAAACACGTTTTACATGTCCATTAGGTCAGCTGATATTACCTCCCATCTTCACCGCTAGAGGCGCTGCTTGCGAGCCAAAGGGCAAATTTGCCACGCAATTTGCAAATAACTTGTATACATACTTGTATACTTGTGTACATAGACCATAAATCTGTACATAGACAGTAAAAGCACATATATTTTATTAATATAAATGAGTTTTAAAAATTGTAAAAAAAAAAATGCATCGACCGGGTTTCGAACCCGGGGCGCCCGCTTGGCAGGCGAGCATTCTACCACTGAACCAAAAGCAAACGGTGACAGAATTAAGAAAGAATGCATGACGCTGATAACTGTATATATTAATACTAGACGAATGACCTGGGCAACGCCCGTGTTTTACCCGATTGAATGTTTTTATTCCAATACTCTTTGTTACAATTATAAATTGGAGCCATGGATGTCACTCTTGTGAAACGTCCCGCACCAAACTTTACATGTACATTAGGTCAGCTGGTATTACCCCTCATTTTCACCGCTAGAGGCGCGAGCGAATTGACTTTTTGTAAATAAACATAATTATAAAGATAGAAGCTTCTATAGAAGATAATGATCATAATGATGATGCGCGCGCATCCGTGACATGAGGAATTGAGGAATTGAGGAAAGACGGTCGTGACTATATATAATAATAATAATAATAATAATATAATAATTATTATTATTATCATTAGATAATGATAATGATCATAATGATGCGTGCGCAAACGTGACATGAGGAATTGAGGACAGCGATAATAAAATAATAATAATAATATAATAATAATGATTATTATTATTATCATTAGATAATGATAATGATCATAATGATGATGCACGCGCATCCGTGACATGAGGAATTGAGGACAGCGATGAGGAAAGACGGTCGTGACTATATAGGTTGATGATAATAATAATAATAATATAATAATAATAATTATTATTATTATCATTAGATAATGATAATGATCATAATGATGATGCGCGCGCATCCGTGAAATGAGGAATTGAGGACAGCGATGAGGAAAGACGGTCGTGATTATATATGTTGATATGTTATAATAGAGTAATCTAATTGCAATATCATCACGCATATATTTATATTCATTATACAGGGTGATCCAAAAGTCCCGCACAACTTTAAAAATTAATAACTCCGCGAATATTCGCGCTAGAGCAATGCGGTAAACACCATTGTTTTCAGGATGCAATGGGATTTTTTATGGCAAATAATGTAAAATTCGAAATTGATTTTAGTTACAATTTTATTCGCCAGATGGCGCTCTACCAGAATCAGAGATTCAGCGGCCAAATTGTTTGATAAATTGAAAAATATAACTGATCGACACGTATTTTTCCTTTTTGAATACCAGGAAAGAACCCTAATAATATCAAATAACAAATTAATAAAACACCACTTCGCCAAAAGTATGAAGAATTGGTTAACGATTTTCAAATACAATCAGAGATATGTAAAATAGGTAAATGCAAATTAAAACATGTAGCAAAAAGAAAATTGATATTTTAGATACGGTTTGTTTCCGAAGATAATAAATTTCGAATATTTTTAATTCAACTCTCACTCAGTATCGATTATATTTATTTTAATTCATTTGAAAAATAAATATCTATCTCTGATAATTTATTTTACTCTGGAAAGCCGTTGTTGTTGTCGTGTCCAATAAAGAGCCTCAGATGTACCATGCATCTCCATCACATCAGCAATGTCCACTATCTTGGGTGTGTAAAGCTGCTGCTCTGGGTCTATGTCAAATTTCTGCAAGGCTGCGGCCATTGCTGGACATGAGAATATGTGGGTAGGTGTAAGTTCCACACCAGGACAATTGTTGCATGCCCTATAGGTTCTTGTGCCATCTGGATGTATTGTCATTCCTTTATAGTGTTTTGTTCTAAGTCTTGTTATAGTTTTTGTCATTTTTCTCTCAGAGTTTATTTCGCATTTTGATCTTTTCTTATTTTTTTGTTTAATTATCTTGTATTCTGACAAAGAATCAGCGTCAAATAATGACATTTGTTCTTTCCTTTGGCTCAACTTTCTGGCTTCCTTTGCCAATTCAAATGCCATTTCATTAGCCCCGATCCCAGCATGGGCATGATGGATCCAATGTAGAATGCAGTTATTCTCCAATGGTTCCAGTTGGGTAAGTAACGAGTGTATTTTCTGTGTGATTTTAGTATTGCCCTTCTGAATTGCTTCTAGAGCGGATATGGAGTCGCTGTATATTAAAATTCCTTCTGATTGATGCAGGGATGGTTGGTTAAGGCATACATCAAGGGCTTTCCAGATAGCTGTCAGTTCACAAGTGAAGTTTGACGAAATCTGTCCTGCTCCTTCTTTGATTTTGATGTTTGTTCCATCTTGCAGTAATATGTTAATTCCGGCCCCTCCATTACTCAGGGTAAGGTCTGAAGATCCATCTGTATATGCTGTTAAAGGGCGTGGCCTAGCATTTTTAATCAATAATTTGTACTATGAGGACATAGCCGTTAATATTCCAAACACATTAGACCTCGAAACCCAAGGTATTAAAGTCTACCTCAATCAAAACAAAGCCATCAACATATACAATATGTATCTCCCTCCAAACAATACATTTATTGACGATGGAACAATGGCTCAATTTCTTACAGACAACACTATTATTTTAGGTGACCTTAATGCCAAACATCAACTATGGGGATGTTCTACGCCAAACCCAAGAGGCAAAATACTATCAAACATATTTGACGACAATGCCTTCATGTGCTTAAATGATGGGAATCCTACCCATCATTCCTACAGCTATAATACTGCACAAGCCCTTGATATAAGTTTTTACTATCCTGACATTTTCCACAAATGCAAATAGCAAATATTAAAAGGTTTTGAAAGTGATCATTTGCCTAATTTGATAGAAATTAGCACCTAGACCAAAACTAGCTCAATTAAGAAAAATTATGGAACTTCAAAAAGGCTAATATGATATCTTTCGAAAACACCATTATTAAAGCAGCCAAAGTTTCAATACCAAGAGGTTATATTAAGAAATGGATTCCAAATTATACACACCAGGCAAAAAATATTCAAACACTTATAACTAAAAGAAATGAACTACAAAAAGTGCACCCAAAACCAAACAAATTGTAGAACTGAACTGAACATTGTGATTACAAAAATAAAAAAATTATACGTAAATGTGAAAAGGGAAAAATGGAAACAAACTTGTGAAAACCTGAACCCAAGAAACCCAAATATAAAACTTTGGAATTTGGCAAAACAAATTGACAGAGTCCAGCCACAAACTGAAAACACAAATATGATTGAGAATACAGATGGTACACCAGCAACTAATGACAAAATTGCTGCCAATCTTTTAGGTAATTCATATCAAATAAGTAGTAAAATCAAGGTTGAAAAAAGGCCCGAAAGATTATTCATGACTGTAAAAATGTCACCAGCACTCATAATATTTTCCATGAAAAAAATCAATATGAAAGAGCTAGCTTATGCATTAGAAAACACTGACCTAAACAAGACTCCTGGGCCAGATGGAATCCATGGCCGAATGATATCAAACTTGGACAAAATTGGCAAAGAAAGACTTCTTAATATTTTCAATAACTCCTGGAAAACTGGAAAATTGCCTCAAGACTGTAAAAATGCAACAATAATTCCCATTAAAAAACTTGACAAATCTGCTGATGACCCAAAAAACTACCGACCTATCTCCCTCACAAATATTTGCTGCAAATTAATGGAAAAAATTATATTCAGACGACTCACCTACCACCCCGACACAAGAAATCTCTTACCAGAAGAACAATATGGATTTAGGAAAGGACATGGGACAATAGTCCAACTCTTATTTTTCACACAAAAGGTAAAAGATGCACAAAACAAAAAGCCAACTAACCACACCATAGCTGCTTTTTAGACCTTACACAAGCTTTTGATAAGGTATGGAAAAACAAGTTAATTACAAAATTATACAAACATTTCAAAATTGATGGAAAAGCTATCACTTGGATAAATGATTCCCTTAAAAATATATACATCAGGGTCAAATATAATGGCACTCTATCTAAAACCTTCAAATTGTACCAAGGATTACCACAAGGATCAGTCCTTAGCCCAACTATCTTCACCCTATTTATTGCAGGCATAGAAGACAAATTTTCACATAAAACCAATATTGGACTTTTCGCTGATGACATTATTCTATGGAGCAGCAACACTAACTTGAAAAAAGCTGAAAGAGATTTGACCAAGACTATTCTCCACCTAGAAAAATTTGCTAATAAACATATATTAGAATTTAACCCCCAAAAATCTTAAACCTGACTTTTTACTACCGATAAGAAACTATACAAAATAAGACCAAATATTATTCTGAAAGAACAACAATTGCAATATAATAAACATCCTAAATATCTCGGCTACACCCTGGATCCAGAAATTAACTCCAGTAAACATATCGAAGGAGTTGTTAGAAAAGGAAGAGACCGACTAAAAATCTTGAAATATATTTCAGGAAGAGTGGAGAGCTGAAGCAACAACACTAAAATTAACTTACACATCTCTAATGAGACCTATCTTGGAATATGGATATCAAATCTATGGTACAGCATCTGAAACAAATCTAAAAACACTGGAAAGGATACAACTAAATGCACCTAGAATTATTACAGGTCTTCGAAATACCTGCCCTAATAATATTGTACTTTGCGAGGCAGACATTATGCCCTTAAAGGATAGAATAAGCTACAATCTGCCAAAATATACAAACAAAATCAAGAGTTATGAAAATAAACACAGAACTTTCAATTACATACTTATTTGGGAACCCAATATAAGACTCAAAAAAGAAGGCCCTCTCACCTGGCCAAAAGAAATGGATTTTTAAAATATAAAGTGGAAAAATATTATTTAGCTGAAAAAATATCTACATGCGAACCACTAACAAAATGTTATTTTTAATGCCACTTTAAACGAACCCACCAACAAACAATACCAAAATCCAGAATACTTAAAACAATTATCATTAGAAATAATTAATAAAAATCCTAAAAATGCAATAACTATCTATACCGATGGTAGCAGAGACGAGTTGGGACACACTGGCAGTGGCTCTCTCATTAAAACCACAAATGGCAATGAGAAAATGAACAGAAGAAACCCAGATTTTTGCTCAATCTTCAGATCAGAACTTATAGCCATCTATGAAGTCTTAAAATCCATCAGAAATACTAAACATCACGATATATGGATTCTTACTCATAGTAGAAGTGCCATACAACACTTGAGTCACACAGGGGAACTTAGAGACAAATAAGTAAGAACATAATTGGTTATCTCCAAAAACTCTCAATACCTCAAAAATTCACCTTCAATGGATACCCTTACATGTTAGCATTGAAGGCAAAGAAGCTGCTGATGCGCTAGCGAAAAAAGGCACAAAAGAACCCTTGCTACAGAAAAATAAACTTACTTTTAAAGAAACAGAAACAGTAGCCAAAATAAACTAGAACTGGAGGATCCCACCTAAGCACAGTTGGTACACCCTAGAAGCAGATGGCCACCCAGACCTTTCAGTCCATAAGCCGGCATGCGAAGCATGCCCTTCGCTGCTATTCTGTTCAACTCATAAGCCAAGTAACGGTATCCAAGCTAGTGCTTGGACATTGTACCTGGAAACACCACCTCCCAGACAACGTGTCTGGAAGGATTTCTATACCGGTGGCCTTTAATCACAGCAAAATAGGAAACTATCTACTGTGTGCAGCAGGGACCGCGGGGAGGCAGCCCCCGGTCGACTCTGTTCACTCACAGCTGAGGAAAAGCTCAGCTGCCACGTCGTTGGCTTTCTCAAGAAGCTTGCTGTGATTTCTCAGCAGCTTACTCTCGATCGCGCCCCTCGCCCTCCTGCTTTCTTCCTGCACACCCACTACCCTTGGACAATCCAAGACGTAGTGGCGTGCATCCACATCCCTTTCTCCACAGACGCAATCAGGGTTTCTCTTAATTTTAAATCTGTGGAGACTTGGGGAAGAGCCCATGTCCCGAACTACCCTAATGAGTTTGTGGGACATTACCTTACAGAGGTACTTGGGTGTTGTTACCCCATTGAATACCTCTCTCCCCTTCACACTGTTCCTCCATCTGTCCAACCATAAGTTCTGGACGTGACCCCTGATCCTCCTATAAACTTCTTTCTTGTTCACTGGGGTCCTCAGTGATCTACCTCTAAAGCATCCTGCCTTAGCGATCCTGTCTGCGAACTCATTACCTTCGATGAGGCTGTGTCTCCTAAACCAAGGGAGCTCCGGAGCCCGCGTCATCATCTCCAGCTCCTGGATTATTTGATGCGCGAGTTGCCCTTTCTCCAGATTGATAACGACGAGGGCCGACATACAATCTGAATAGAGGCGGTCCGGGCTGAAGTTCTTCTCGGCACACACTCTGAGGGCTACCCTGATCGCAACCAGCTCGGCTGAAAAGACCAATTCGTCCACTCTTAGTGCTAAACCTTCTTGGAAGATCAGTCTCCATTAGTGTATATCACTACCCCAGCTCCAGTATTGGTTCCAGACTTACTACCATCAGTGAAAACCTCCGTGCCAATCCCTGTCGGCCCTCTAGGACTCCAATTCCACTTTGGCAACCACTGCGGAGGCTTCCTTGTGTCCCTCTTCGATTCCAGGGCACCCGCTTAAAGTCCCAGGGCATCTTCCCCTTTCTCCCAGATCTTCTGTCTGATGGTCTACTCCTCTAGTTTCAATCCCAGGGGAATAAGCCCAGCGAGGACCAAAAAGGCCTCACTGCTGGTAGTGCGATATCCCCCTGTGATTCTGAGTGCCGCTGTCCTCTGCACTCTCTCTAGAGTTGTTGCCACCTTCTGATCCCTGTTTCGGCGCTACCAAGACCCGGAAGCATATAGCAAGATTGGCTCGACACAGGAGAGGCAGAGGTTCCTAAAAATAGTACCCTCCTTCTCTCCCCCCCCCTGTTGAGGGCCAACCAGGACAGGCCTGCACAACGCCTCCCTGCCTCTCGCCACCATCTCCTCCGCCTGGTATTGCCAACCCATATTGTCATCAATGACCACCCCCAGGATGGTCATCCTATTGACCAACGCTACCCTCCGTCCTTCCATCCGGATAGCCGGCTCGTGTTCCCATTTGATCCCTTTCCTTTTAGTTCTTATGTCCCTAGGCTTAAAGCTGAGGGCTTTAGTTTTGGAGACATTGAACTTAAGGCCAGAGTCATGGGCCCAGATCGAGAAAATTTGGAGAGAAGTTTCAACACACTTCTCAGCCTTCGCTCTCGAAGCAGTCTCAATGATGAGGAACTGGTCGTCAGCATAGAGAACCAGCCTGTCTCCCTCATGGAGCTCCTCCTGTAAAACGGTGTTTACCAGGATATTCCACAGAATAGGTCCGCAGCAAGAGCCCTGGGGGCAACCCCTAGCACAGTTTCTTTCCAACTTCCGCCCACCAAAACTGAGGCTAATCCGTCTATCCCTCAGGAAGTCACGAATCAAGCTGCACAAATTATCAGGACAACCCATGTCCATCAAATTTCTCATCAACTTGTTCCAGCTCATGGAGTTGAACGCGCCATCAATGTCCAGGGCCACGAAAAGAACCCAAGCACCCTTATTTAAGCCCATCTCAACCCCCTCTAACACCTCGTTCAGAGCTGTGGTTGTGGACTTCCCTTCCCTAAAACCATGTTGGAAAGAGGAAAGGAGCTCATTACTCTCTAGCCAGTGCTTCAGTCGCTGAGCTAGTAGGCTATCCAGGACCTTACCTAGACACACTAGTAAAGAAAGCGGACAATAATCATTAGGAGAATTACCCTTTCTACCAGACTTTTCGAGAAGCACTACTCGGGCAACCTTCCATGCCTCAGGAAATGTACCAGTTTCCAGGCACTTATTGAATAACCTGGAAAGAAGCGATGGGTGCATCCTTGCCAGGGCTTTCACGACCGTGATATCGATCCCTTAGGGACCAGAAGATTTCCATTTCGCGAACTTGAAAGCCGTCAGTTTCACCTCATTCTCAGAAAAGGGCGGATCCACCAAACCACAAGTGGTCAGAGAGATCTCGTCCTCTGGTTCCTCGTTTCCGAAGTGCCGATCCAAGTTGTTTTTATTTTGTCTTCTGCTTTCGAGCGAGTAGGTCTAGAACACATTCTCTCTGAATTTTCTCATTGTTGGTGGATGAAACAGCACCAGTGATTATTTTGGCCGCTTTGGCTTGACCACTGTCTAGTCTTACTTTTAGTGATGAGCTTGAGGGAGCCCAGACCGTTGTTGCATATTCCATTATCGGTCTTATTAAGGTGGTATATGTTGTTCTGAGAATTCTGGGTTTTGCTCCCCAATTTGTTCCACATAGCCTTCTCAGAATGTTTAGTTTTCTGATAGCTCTATTTGAGGTGCTAATTATGTGCTATTAAAATTAAAATTCCTCATAAATAATAATTAAAATAATTTTGTTGACATCTTGTCAATACATACACAGTCTGTACTATTAAAAAAAGATAATATGCATTATATACACTATGTACAATGAATATGGCGCCTCTGCCAGCGCTGCAGAGTTTGGTGGAGAATCGCCAGTGGGTCTCCAGCGACACCACGCATTTTGCGATCTACGATGAATACGTAGATAGCGTACTTCGCCGCTTAGGAGATGGTGATGGCGTGGTCCTCGAGACCAACTGGAAAATTCCAGGACTGCAGTATCACACCTAGGTATTATGGATTTCTAATTTTATCAATTATTTGTTTGTTTATGCTTATTTTGTGGTTATATTTATGCCTTTTTCCCTGGGAGTGGAGAAGAGGCATAGGTTTGGTTTTATTGGGTTTATGGTCATTTGGAGTTCCATTGCCCACTTCTCCAGTCCTCTCATTGATGTCTTCAGTATCTTTTACGATTTTTCTATGCTGCTACTTGTGTGCCATATGGCTTTATCATCTGCATAACAGGCAACCTTTTTGTCGTCAGTGAGGTAAGGATGTATGTCGTTAATATATAGCAGATAGAGTAGAGGACTGAGCACAGATCCCTGAGGTACACCAGCCCATGTTCTTCCTTCCTTGGAAAATTCTCCATTGACCCGAACCTTTAACCTTCTTCCCCTTAAGAAGTCTGCAATCCAGATTAAGGTTTTTCCTCTTACTCCGATGTTGTGCAGCTTTTCACGTAATTTTTCCCTCCACACTCGATCAAAAGCTGAGGTCATATCAAGGAATATAGCCGTGGTCTTCTTTGGCGGTTTTTCCCGGAAAGAATCTATTATTGATTGACAGAAGTAGAACAGTTGATCAGTTGTACAGTGCTGGGATCTATAGGCCGTTTCGTAGAGGTTTATTTTATTATTTTTTTGTGAGCCAGACTATGAGCCTAGAGTGGATAATTCGTTCTGGTATTTTACAAAGTATGCTGGCGAGAGCAATTGGCCGATAGTTCTTGTATTCCTTGGCATCTTTGTTTGGCTTCAGTATTGTCACTATAATTGATATCTTCCAATTCTTTGGTAGTTTACCAGTTTGCCATGAAATGTTCAGTATTCATAGGAGTTGATTATTAGCTTTGACTTCAAAGTGTTTAATCATTTGACCAAAGATTAGATTATCTCTTGGTGACCTCTTGGATTTTTTTATTGATGAGTTTAGCTCATTCAGTGTGAAGTCTCTCGAGAAAATATCTTGTTGATGGAAGTTTCTTGCTTGTTTAACTAACTGGTTTATATTATTTTTAGAGTCCTGTCTTCATTCGTATAGTTGAGTAGGGAAGTGCTTGAAAGATATTCAGCAATTATGTCAGCCATCTGTTTGTTCTCGTTCTCGCTGTTCTATTCATATCGGTTAGAGTATTGGAGGATTGGTATTGGTTTTGATTGTTCTCTAACACTCTAATTATATTCCAGTGTTGGCTGTCCTTTCTTGGATCCATTTTTTTCTCAGAATTCTGCCATTTTTCTTGTTTGAATATCCAAATTTCTTGTTATATTTTGTGAATAATTTCAATGAGTTCCTTTCTGTTTTATTTGTTTTAAGAAGTCCTTTGATATTGTCTCTCTCTCTGAAATCATTGCCTCGATGTTGTGGTCCTTCCAGTAAGGTATCCACAGGTCTTTACGTCTACCTCTAGTTATCGATGCTCTTATGCAGCTTTTTAAATGTTCGAAGAGAATTTTTCCAAGCTTTTGTCAAGCGTTCTGTAATTCAATTTTTCGTTGCACAGTTCTTCAAGCTTTTCTGTGAATTTTTTTCAAGTCGGCTTTCCTAAAGTTCATGTTCTTTTATTCTAATGGACATTCTCAATTTTGAAGTTTAGGGTTGTTAAAATTCGTCAGTGGTCACTGATTGCACCTCTCAGGATTTTCCATTGTGTTGTGGGTGCGATGTTGTAATTTATCGCTGTGATGTCTATTGCGGATTCTGTGCCTGTGGACATAGATAGGTGTTCTCTCTGTTATTTAACGGTGTAAGGTCGAGGTCGGTTAGCATGTCCTCAACCTACTGACTTTTGTTATCCTGGACAGGTAATCCCCGAATTGAACTTTTGGCGTTAAATTCGCCGAAGTATGATTGTGATATCCGAAGACGCTTCACTTAATGTCTCTATTGTGTGTGCCCATACAAAATGCAAAGATTTCACGAGCTGAAAGTTGGCGATTTTGAGATGCGTCAAGAATTCGCTGCATGGGTTTTCCGGCAAATTGATATTGATGAAAACTGGCTGTCGAATGTTCTGTGGACAGATGATGCTCACTTTTCTCTAAACGGAGAATTTAACATTCAAAACAGCCGCATTTGGGCAACAGAAAACCCTAGGTTTTTCACAGAAATGCCACTTTACCAGCCTAGAGTTACAGTTTTGTGTGGGTTCACTTCTTTTATTATTGGGTCATTTTTCTTTGAAAAATCAATGGAAGAACTTTTAAAACCGTTTTTGTAACTGGTGAACGTTATGAGAAAAGGGTATTCCCATATTGCAGGGTAAAAGCACTAAGCGAAATAACATTCATGAAAGATGGAGGACCTCCTCATATCTCCCGAGGTGCCAAACAATTGCTGAAGGATACGTTCGGTGAAAATCGTGTGATAGGTCGCCACTTTATATACCAGTGGCCTCCAAGATCAACAGACTTGACGCCTTGCGATTTTTGTTTAAGGGGATACATTAAATCGTGTGTTTATCGATGCTGGCCTACCACATTGGCCATGTTGAAGGCTTCTATCAGATGGCACGCTTTATCAATTTAACAGATATGTTATTTAATGCTCTCCATTCTGTCATTTATCGTCTGCAGGCGGTGATTGAGAATGAATGGTGCCACATTGAGCAAGGATTGTGACCTAATACAAGAGAGAAGGCAGTTACCTCATGTGTTGTATAAGCCGCCATGTATTATATTATTTACCAATATTTTGTAGCTCTTTGTGTTGGGATATGGGGATAATAAATGCTGTCCTCACATCTTGACTCATTTTTTTGTGAACAGTGATATTTTGTTTGTCATTTGCTCACATATTATGTCGTGCAAACCAGAGTGTTATAACTTCTCGAATAACACTGGTACACACAATTTTACCCCTTATGTTTAGTTTTTCGCTTTTCGCTCATTAGAAGAAATACATAGATAATAGATAACATAGAAATACATACATAAGAAATACATGTAGCATAAGGAATATTTTCTGTACACCAATAACTTTAGAAATTTTGTGAAAAAAATAATACGAAATGATTTTACTACCACGTTTTTCAACGCAAAAGGTCGATTTAAAATTTATTTTTATTTGAGGGGACACATTTTTAAAATTGTGTACAGTATAATAAACAATGATAACATTTGACAAGCCCATAGGATATTTGGAATAAAGTACGACAAATATATTTTGTCACTCCCCTTTATATTTCATTTGTTGGATCATGACAAATATCCAGTTAAATAGTCAAGGGTCGCCAATCAGTCAAGAAACCACATTTCTTATAGCAAGAAATCCTATTAATAGTGCCATCATAATTTTTGGTACTATATTAACATTTCAAAAATTCGTGTATTGATATCAGCAGTGTTTTTCAAACATTCAATCTATTTCACAAAACCTCATATAAAAATAAATATTTTGCTACATGTTTTAATTTGCATTTACCTATTTTACATATCTCTGATTGTATTTAAAATCGTTAAACAATTCTTCATACTTTTGGCGAAGTGGTGTTTTATTAATTTGTTATTTGATATTATTAGGGTTCTTTCCTGGTATTCAAAAAGGAAAAATACGTGTCGATCAGTTATATTTTTCAATTTATCAAACAATTTGGCCGCTGAATCTCTGATTCTGGTAGAGCGCCATCTGGCGAATAAAATTGTAACTAAAACCAATTTCGAATTTTTCATTATTTGCCATAAAAAATCCCATTGCATCCTGAATACAATGGTGTTTACCGCATTGCTCTAGCGCAAATATTCGCGGAGTTATTAATTTTTAAAATAGTGCGGGACTTTTGGATCACCCTGTATATTTTTATTATGATTATATAGGGCCACAAATTTCATGACACCGTTATAAATAATTCCCCTTTGTTAATAATATTTGTTTAATTACTTATAACTAAAATTAATCAATTGAATAGTCACACAATACAGTAAAACCCCTCCATAGTGAACCCCAGTGGGACAGAGTTTTTGGTTCACTATAGCCACGGTTTGGCCATTTTTTTAAACCTTTCTAAATTTTTAGACCGTATAATTAAAAAACAGCCATACAAACAGGAAAAGGCAGCCACTTAATAATGGTCACTTTGTTTTAATTCCCTAAATTGACCTATTTCTTTACAGTAATGCTGAATATCAAAAGAAGTCATTTTTGATAATAGGTTCTTCTTATCATTAGCATACATCCTTCCTTTCCTTATATATATATATATATATATAAATGAAATGCGAAATCGATGTTTGTTATCGCATCACGCAAAATCTACTGACTCAATCATTATGGAATTTCGCATGTAGGTAGCTGAAGATTTCGTTTAACATATAGGCTATTCAAAAAACTAAAAAAGTTAATGTGCTTTTTTTTAAAATAAAAAACCAAAAAGCGTTAGTTCCAGTCTTTTACCGCTAGGGCGCAGCACTGGTCGCGACGATAAATGAATTTGATTTTTTTAAAGCATCGGTGGTTCAGTGGTAGAATGCTCGCCTGCCACGCGGGCGGCCAGGGTTCGATTCCCGGCCGATGCATTTTTTTTTAAACCATTTTTTAAAACTCATTTATATTATTATTATATCTATATTAATAAAATGCAAATTTCATAAGTGGTGTTCGCTAAAAACTTTCGTTACAATGCATCAATTTCGACCAAATTTTCAACATTTATGTAAAACGAGATGGAGCAGGTTTTGCTTAACATCAAAATATTTTTCCTAACTTTAAAATACATAACTTTGCTGTTATCGATAAAATACAAAAAAATTCAACAGAGTTAATTTTATTTATATATAAATACAAAAAAAAATCATCAATTCATTCAACTCAATCTAAAAAAATATTCAAAACAAGCAATTTTAAGATAACACCATATGTAAAACAGTCGGCCAAGAAAACAACAACGATATTACATCTTTCTCACATATTCACACACAATCTTGATTAATAATTAAAACTAATCTTTAACATTGTTTATTATACTTCATAATATATAATATTCGTTAGGCAAACTTTCAGTCGGATAAAACCCGGGCGAAGCCGGGTACACATCCGCTAGTGTTTATATATAAACCTATGTATTATTTAAAAATTAAGCCAAATCTCCTAGGCAAAACATTATTAATTATATATTTAAAAGGTATAAGAGTATTTTAGAACATCTTTCTCAAATAATATAACACTAAATTTATTTGAAAAAATGCTTCTAACACCTTGTTGTTTGAAAGTGAAAAGTAAAATTTGAAAATCAGAATTGTCGTAAAATATCGTTATTTCCATCAAAGGAATAAAGCTTCGTGTATTCTGAATCAATTGAGGATAAATCAAAAGTATCCAATTCAGAAAAATCGGACGCGAAACATGTTGATACGATAGCGCGATCGGTAAAATTGCGATTAAAAAACGCCAATTTACAAACACAAAATCGGTGGTAAAACGCCCGTCCAGGGGGAATGTCCACGAACCCTGAAGAAGTCATATACCTAAAAAGAATTCCATTCTAAAAATAGAAATGTACTGGTAGTTTTTGAGAATTTATAAGTCGATTTGTTTGTGGCTCATGAGACACAGGGAACTTGGGGGAACTGGTTTTTTCCCCTTCTTCTTCCAATTCCAGTTTTCACATATTCTTCTGAAGCGTATATTAAATTTTGTTTTTAACCTGTTATTCAAACCATTTCTGGATTTAAAATTATTTGGAATTATTATTTAGCCTAGATTAAACTTGATATAGAACGCTTCTAACAGTGCTGTAGTCGTAAAATTAGCATAGGGTATACGCTTGAGAATATAAATTTTTGGTAAAAATAAACAAGGTTATTTTTAATTATATTTTTATTTGAAAAAAAGACGTAAAATATTACATACAACTTTTACATAAAAATGTCCCATAATGACTGCCGAGATGCATCTGTATTTTTTCTGGCACAAACTCTTGATCTAGTGTCAGTAGATGATCTATGATGTAAAAGCCATGATTGAACGCATTTTTTCGGCTGAAACATTTCGATTGGTGGTCCATTTGAATTTATGAACATTAAGTTCGAAACATTTGATATTAGCAAAGAAGTCCGCAAGTTTGTTATTATATCATTCATCAGGCTGAAACCTCGCTCACATTCAGCTGTTGAACAGGGCAATGTTGAAATTGCCCTGAAAAATGGTTGAAGTGTTTCGGGAACATTGTTTTTATCATCAACAAAATCTCTCAAGCCGTTAATGCATTTCATTTCATCTAAGTTAAACCTTCAACAAATACGTCTCATTTCGACCTCTCCATATCGAACATTTTCTGCGTCAAAATTGTTTGGTTCTAGAGCTGAAATATCCTTAATTAATTGCTCATTATCTTCATTTGATTCTGTACACAACCTTAATTTTAACTTTTCTATTATACACTTAGAAGAAATTTTTTTCTATCAATCGGAATAATTTTGGCATTGGGAACTAATGTTACGCTCCTAAAAACTAAGTTTTCTGCCGCTTCAAGAGCTAGCAAGCTTTTTTCTCCTGGTGATGTTTTGAAGCTTTCTATGACTCTAATTGTTCTCTTTATTATATGTTCCGCCTTTTGTAAAGTAGTTGTTCTAGACTGCAGCTCTAAAGACAACATTGACATTTCCTGAAGCGTGTGTGTGTGTGTGTGTGTGTGTGTGTGTCGTACATTAAACCTAAATCTAATATAAATTCTGGACTCTCCAATCTTCTTAATAACCCTTGATATGTGGAATCGAGATATGTTGATGATTTGAAATGATGGTGCAATGACTCGTATGACTCCCAGACGGTTTTTATTGTTCTAAAACTACTTGAAATCCATCGTACTCCTAAAATTCGACCCACTTTAGCAAATCTTGTTCCTAATTCATGGCAAGCTTCCTCCAGAGCACGACAATTTTTGGGAGATTGGCTATATAATGAATACAGTTTGTCCATAAAAGCTTTAAAATGGTTGATTCCGCGGACTTCTTTGATAGTATCGCCAACAGAAAGCTCTAATCTATGGTTGAGGCAGTGCCATGCAAAAAGTTTTGGAAACTTTTGCTTAAGTCGAGTTACGACTCCCGAATGTCTTCCTACCATGACACTTGCCCCATCAGTCGCAATTGCTATCCAATTTTCTTTTAAATATTCTTCGTTCAACCCATGTTTATACAAAGTATTCAAAAGCTCTTTTTCAATATTTTCTAAGTCATGGCATTGTAATTCACACAAATCAAAGAAAATATAATCAATACTTTCTCCTCCTAAATATGCTTTCAAGAAAATGACCAAAGTTGATTTATTACTTAAGGTTGTTGATTCATCAATTAGTATAGTAATTTTTGAATTTGTTGACAAAATCTTCGCAACAAGCATTTTCCGCATTTCGCAGGCTATATGGTTTATTATTTGTGTAGCAGAATATCTGGAGTGAAGAGTCGATCCTAATTTAATGCCATTTAATGTTTGTAACGTGATATGATTTTCATAATCAGAATATGGTCTATTTGTTTTAGCGATATTATAAGCAGTTCTAAAAAGCTTAATATTTTCATTTTCTACTTCAATGTTCATATTGTTTGCATATTCTTCTAATTTTTTTTTCTGTCTTTCTTAATATTCTCAGCTATTTTATGAGCTTCAGACTCACAATGCTTTTTAATTTTCATTCGAATGTTTGATAATTTGCTTGCCCGATCTTTTCCTGCTGCTTCTATTAGGTAGTTACTCCATTCTGGTGAAATATGAATTCTTTCACTTTTTGCAGCCCCTAAAGTTTTAACACTTGCGCAAATGTTACATCCGAGTCTACCTTTGGAAATTGAAAGCCATGGATACTTTTCCTTAAATTGAATATATTGGGAATCATTCCAAACTTCAAATTTGGAATCCTGGTCATTCATTTTCTCTGGTGAACTATTGATCAATATATCAGCTCTTTTTGAGATAGTACTTGCATTTGATGTACCAACAGTGTTTTTATTTCTTTTAACAGCTTCTTCTAGTTCATTCTTTTCTGCATCTTCTTCTACCTCCAAACTTCTTTTAGTACATAAATTTCCTGTCTTCAACCAGAGGTCCATAATTAAACAGAAGAGTTATTTTCGAAAGCTAGTATAAGTACAGAAAATTTAAATTTCACTTATTTTAACATTAACAAAATTTAGATACTTACTTAATCGATTTGTTTTGAATAAAATCTTTATTTTATTTATTTTTTTTAAAAAACAAACACTAACTTTTCATCAACAATTAAAAACAATTTAAATAGGCTTTTAAGCCAGTATCAATAAACTTACTTAAAGAAGTTTTCAAAATTATATTTTTTTGAAAATCAATGTTATTTTGTCAACAGCTTTTGCTAACTTCAAATAAACTAAAGAATATGCAAAATTAACGTCCACAATAACGTAGTTTAGCATGGTTACCATAGCAACTTTAGTTAAAGAAGAGTATTTGATAAAATTCAAATATATTTTCAATTGTATAGAATTAGAAGAAAATCGTTTTAAATCGAAAACCAAATTGTTTATGTATTAGTTTACATCACTGCTGGATAAATACAGCATTGGTAATAAGAGAACATCTATCTTGAAGAAGTCGTTTTTACTTTTTTTTGTAAATGATTTTAACATCAGAAAATATAACTTTATTTTTATTTAAACTTTAATTTTTTAACATATTTTCTATTAAGCAAACATAATAACTTTTAAATATTAGGAAAGCTTAAAGTTTTCATTTCATTGTTGTTTTTTTTAAACAAAATTACCATTTTCAAAAATTAAAGGTTCGGTTATATTTGTTTTCCGTTTTTCGTTAAAGGAGGCTTGTTTGATTATTAATTTGAATATCGTTGATATATTTTTCCCAAGAAATTTTTACTAAATGAATGAAATATTTTGTGCGAATTGTTAATTTGAAAATTTTTTGCAATTTTTCAGTACAATTTTTATCATCATTTTTTTTTTACTATTACAAAGAAAGAAAATAATAAATTTTTAATAAAAAATTTGAACAAAATCATAGGGTATACGCTATTTTTAAGTAAAACCACTAGGTATACGCTATCTAAATTTTAAAAGCATAGGGTATACGGCGTATACCCCCGTATACCCTCCACTACAGCACTGGCTTCTAAAAGGGCATGCTGCCACTTTTTTTTTTTTTTTTAGAACGCCATTCTTTGTTTCTTTATTTTGGAAGCCATTTGTAAATTTCTTCTATTTCAAAATTGTCGAATGAAAAGATATTCTATTAAATAAAAGTATAATGTGTAAAAATTTATACAACATACAGCAAAAATAGAATGGAAATGAAAACAAACAATGCCGCTAATTTTTTGTTTTGAAATCGCGATCCGTGAGCAGAAACATGCTCAAAATTTTGGTGTTTTAAAAATTTTTTAAAATCACAATTTTAAGTTCGTTATAAGCCTAGTAATTTTAATAGTTTTTATCATTTTGGGATCGAAAATAGGTTCGTTATAGGGGTAGTTCGTTATTTTAAAAATCGCAAAGTTCGTTATAACGATGGTATTTTCAATTGAATGGAATTGGGAATCGCGGTGGGTTCGTTATATGGGAAGGTTCGCTATATCCAGAGTTCGTATTAGCGGGGTTTTACTGTATATATTAAATAGGTACCCTCAAAAATAAATCATTACATGTCTGTAACTTTTTCATATAGTTCACAATATATGCAGGGGTCCCCAAACCAAATGTAAATAAGCATATTTTAGTTAGGCTTTAGCCTATGTCACTTCCTGCCTTTTATGAGGTGTTGAACAATCCGCCGCAAGCACACTTCCATATACAGTATAACCTCGTTAATTCGACACACGCAAATTCGACACTCTACCTTAATTCGACCATATTTTGATGTCCCGACCTCCGGCCTATCAAATAACGAACCGTAATTCGACAGTATCGATAATACGATAGTTCCGATAGTTCGACCATTTTAAAATTCGAATTTCGACAGTTGAATGTTTTTTTTACATACAACTTTACTGCTAAAAAGGTATTACGGCGGCGACGATCGACATCGGCGGGCGCCGATAGGATCGCGCCCACGCACTTTTGGTTTCAAAGTTTCACTTTGCAGTGCCGTTGCGCAATGTCACGAGTGTTATTATTTTTTTACGCGGGAATTTAGGAATCGCGCGCTAATTAATAATATTATTTTCTTTTTAAATTTCAGCATTGAAATACTTAGTTATTTTAAAATTTACAAATAATTTCTTTTCAAATAAATAAATCTTCATAAAATGTAGCCACAATGATTATGATAACATTTTATTTATATATTCCATTTCCATATTATTATAAAATATTTAAACACAAAATCAATAACACCTGCAGCAGCAGTGGATGCCTTTAATATATTAAAATTTATTTATTAAAAGACATTTCCGAAGAAGAAAGACATGCATGTTTTTTTTTTTAAACAGACCATCTGGAATACATCCTGAATAGGATTTCTGTGCAAAAACAGACATCTTTAAAGGAATTTTTAATAAGATCTCTCTTCATGATTATTTCTAAATATTATTTTTAAATTTTCTTTTTATTTTCCATATTTATTTCCTTTCAACTGCTATATTCTTAAATTAGAGTAAAATATTATTTGTAATTATTTTCTGTTTCAAAATATGTAGTATTGCCATTTTGTCCCTGATACTAAAGTTAGTCATGAAAATAAAAAAATAATACAAAAAAGGACGCACACAATGGTTTCAATTAATATGATCAATTTATATTACAAAGCAATTTAAATCCCTTTGGGTGGTGAATTAAAGAGGTTCGACTGTATTTAATAACGATTTTTGAAAATATTTTATTTAACTTGCTTCATTTCTGTCTGTCCACAGATTTTGTAATAAATTACCAAGTAGAAAACTGAAATTCTGTACTTATTCAAACCTGATTTTAATTCAGGTTGACACATTTTTAAACTTCCGGTTAGTCAGAGTGTTCAAGAACGAACTAATTTCCTAATTGCCTTTCAAATTTTATAATTCAATTTTAATATGCTTTTTTTTCCAGACCATATGGAAATTTTAAATTTTGTACACTCTCTCATTCCAACTAAAATGCAGGTGTACAAATTTTCTAACATCTGGCTGGTGGTGAAAACTTTTGGAAGTAGCGACTTCAATGCATAAAAAAGACTTTTAAAAAATGCAGGTTCTTATATACTCTTTGGAATAAAAAGCAAAAATATGTTTGAAATATATTTATTTATCGGATATAATTAAGTAATTTGTTTTCAATATCATCATGCACACATTTATATTAAATACTGAACGAATTACCCGACTTCACCCGAGAATTGCCTGATTGCAACTTCCTTCATACTGAAAGTACATCAATAATAAATAGTAGAAGTGCCATAGAATAGCGATTATATATCAGAATACAGAAGTAACACATAAAGAACAGGAAAAAAGTGTGTGTGACCGCAAAAATTGTATTATATTAGTGTTTAGGTATTTGATTTAATTATTTTTTACAATCCATTTAGTTGTTTCAAAATCAATACAGTTTGAATAGTTGTCAGCTTTTCCACCCAAACCTCGAGGTACCCGCCCCAGCGCATTAACTCTTGAAATTGTATTAATTGATTAAGTGACAGCGATGGATCTTGACTGCAATTCCCAAAAAAAAAAACAAATACCAGAATAAAAATGAATAAAAATACAAAAGCCATTATTTACATACAGTAACGCTTTTTTTAATTGCATTGTGTTCACTTACTGTTACTTAGTAATATAAATTTCTCTCTCAATATTCAATACTTTTTTGACTTTCATATATAAAGATATATTTAATAAGTACAAAGCAACAGGGAAAAATGCAGAACGCTCATTATTCGCTTAATTGGCATGGTGCTGTTATTTCGCCTCGTATTTATTCCACGTAAAAAAGTTCTTCAAATGAAAAAATAAATAACCAAAAACACTAATCAAAATGTAGCCGAAAAATTTCCTCAGGTTTATAAAAAGCAACATGCAAAATTTGGTACAAATTAATTCAGTAGTTTTTGAGTTTATCGCAAAACAGACATTGACTCGTATAAGTCACAACTTTTGAAAATATATATGAGTAAAATTCTAACCACAGAGGTTTAGAAATGACTATCGTTCTAGAACCGTTCGTGTGTAGAACTGGATAATGATCTAGTTCTTAATATTTATATAAACCATGTAGAAGTCTGGTATTTTATATGCTGTTTCATTACTGTTAACAATACAAGTTTACAAATTTCACGCTTTTAGGTTACTGTAGTAACAAGGTATAGATTAGAGAAGAGCCATTGAATATATTTATACAATGAAGCTGTTTATGTGGTGTAAAGAGCGGACATCATTCTAAAAAAATGTGGTCAACAAAGAACTAAATTCCATGCCTCCTTTCAATTTTTGTGATCGATTTTGATATAAAACCAGACCACAGTATTAAATTGGTATACTCGCTCAAAACAGCAAACAAAACAAGAGTAATAAATATCAAACTTTCAGGTGACTGTGTTTAGATGAAGAAAATAGGCGCTGCTGTTTCTGTAGCATAATGAGCGGCTGATATCATGAATATTCAACCTTCCAAGAAGAAACCTTGGTTATTTAGGCGACTAAAGCTAGCCAGATTTTTACGCGTGTAAATTTCTGAATTGCCTCAGACTGCCAATTGACTCTTTCTGTCATAAGCAGTTCACCCCACTATATACATGATTTTCAACACTGCTCTGTCTAAAGTCACAGTGGTTTTCATGGAAATGAACTAGCAGAACAAAGCCCGCTGCACCTTCTAACTTAAATACAGTCTTTCAAAATCTTTCCATTAAACGTTGTCCTCAATAAAAGAACTCAGATCATACAAAATCTATTGATAGACCTATACATTAAGAATTATACACACATCAAAATCTCATAATATTTATGCCAAGAATTTTTATTTTCCCCATACTTCTAAGAATCTAACAAGAGTACACTTCAACAACCATCCTAACTGGACATGGCCACACACAAGTATGATCAGCGAAATTTTGAAAGAGGATCGATTTATCCCAACTGCTAGAATAAAGACCAAACTGTGAGTCATCTCCTCTTTATCTGTTCGGCTTTCTGATAACAAAGTAATCAAAAGCAAACTCTCCTATGAAAAATATATCTTAACCTGGTATCAATTTATTTTGTGAAAACAAGTTTTTTATTTTTTTTATTTTTTGTAGAAATAAAATAATGGATATAGTAATACACTGTCACCACAAAGGCATTAAAATTATGACTAATTATATTTCACATTAGAAATCGTGTTAAAAGTATAACCATTTTTGAATTAAAGCGAGTTTAAAGAATTTCACTCTTGTTATTAGATTTATTTATGCTTATGAGGTGATACAGCAGCGTATTTACAATTAGAGAGGAGACAAAATGAATTAAATCTAGAAAAAAGAAGTGAGGACATATCGGTCATTAAAATTTGAGAGGCATGTCCAGTAGCTGCTGTATTGTCCGTGAGGTCAGACGTACGGACCTCTGTGGTGTTGATCTCTTGGCGAAACGACTTGATAAAACCCTTCGTCCTTCAGATAACAACAGCTAATCATGAGTTTGTTTATATCTCGCGTCAGCCAATTAGGAGGTTTGTTTCAGATCTGGGCAAAATGTCAGACAATAATAGACTCCAAGTAGCTTTCCCTGTGTGCAATTTAAAGGGGTTAAATAATCCAGTATATATATATTTTTACAGCTTATATAACTTACAAATTTTCCTATGCTAACATTCAAAATGAAAATATTTTAAAATATTTACATGTGATATGAAAAGTGAATTATATTATTTACAAAATTGAAAACATTGTTGTTTTATCAGTATTTATAAACAAACCATTCAAGGTTGCTATGTGATAAGTGTTTTGCAATGAGGAGTCGAGCAGTCACTGTTGTCTTCTTGAAAATCCTTTCTTGTGAGATAGCATTCCATTTTTGAAGCAGCTTGGCCCTCTTAAAATCTTCAGAAAAATATTCTTTGAACATATCTGCATATAAATCAGCATTTTCTTTATACCACGACCTTACTGACTCCAGCTCTTGTCGTATACCTGTGGTATTATTAGACATGTAACACGCTCTTTGATTGAGATCCTTCTCCAAAAAATAGTTTCGCATTGTTATAGAACTTTTTCCCAGCTTGTGTTGATTCATTCTCAAAACTTGCATCTTACAATTATCCCACCACATAGACAGGTTTTGTGTGAAATTTGGTTTAATTGCCTCGGAGTTAAAAAGAATAAAATGTTTTCCTATTAATTTTATGTCATCTTCATACTTCTGGATATTGGTAGAAACTTCAAAATATTGCATGAATTGAAATAAATCGATATCACTTGCATGTCTCAGTAAGATTTTTAAATAAACCTTCAACATACATCTAGATTCCCATGGAAAAAGTTCAAGTCGAGTAATTAATTTGACTCCAGAGTTATCTCTGACATCTACCTCAGCGCCACTTTCAATTAGAAACTTGACAATATTCGAATCATAATACTTGATTGCATATGATAAAGGTGTTAAACCTCGATTATCTCTAGCATTGATATTAGCACCAGAAATTATCAACATTTTCGCGTTAGTTAAGTTATTTGTTTTAACTGTTTGCATTAATGGAGTGACACCATTAATATCTCTAGAATTAACGTCAAATCCTGATTTGATGAAGTATTCAAGAATTTTGGGATTCCCGCTTACTACATCAATTGAAAATTTAGACGTTCCATATCTTGAATAAAGATTCATTTTTGCCCCCGCATCTACTAGACAGTAAAAATTTTCTATTTTACCATTCTTGACAGCAATTTCTAAGGGATTAAAAGAAAGATGGTTATGGCCTTGGATATCTGCCCCATTATCTATAAAGAGTTGAAGCAATTCCCTGTCATCAATTATTTCAACTAATTCTCTAAAGGGTGTTTCTTCGAAAGAATTAGAAATATTCACATCTGCACCAGCTTCAACAAGTTCACAAATTAAATTTCTATATGTCAGATATTTAGCAGTATTCTTAGGAGTATCCTTCTTAATGCTATCGAAAAATAAAATTACTGCATACAGTGGGACTACACCTTTTTTATCTTTCATATTTACATTGGCTCCAGCAGAAACAAAATAACGTGCAATAGATATTTTATTATGTTTAATAGCGTAATGTAAGGGTGTTTCTTGTGCTCGGTTCTGGGAGTTAATATCGGCCCCTGATTCTACCAAACATTGTACAATATCTTGAAATCCTCTTTTTACAGCCAAATGTAATAGAGTATTTTTATAATTATTTTTAGGTTAATATCTGCGCCTGCTTCAATAATGGCTTTAACCCTGTCTAAATTGTCATTCTCAATTGCCAAAAGTATATCCATATTTAATTTAAATACAAATATTAGCACTTACAAATCTATTAATTTTGTGAAACACAGATATCTTGAGCGTGTACTGAAAAAATAGCAATATAGTTCAAATAACTAAGTAAATAATAATAGTGATATGATAAAATGGGTCAAATAATATTAAATTATTTTAATGTTATTTATAAACTCCTCTAATTTCTTTAATCTATTATATTTATATATATCACACCTGAACCCTCTCTGAATAATTTGGCCACCACGATTGCAACCAACATGCCACACTACATTCATGCAACAGGATAACAACACTACCTTACAACATATATATATATATATACACATTTATATAAAATATTTTATTTCAATGTTTTTTTTTGCCTTAATAAAGCAGAGCAATAAATTAGTTGTGAAATTCTATGACAATTTCATATATTTTTGACACTACTCAACGTGAATAATAAATTTAACAAAGCATCATATTTCATCAAATTTTTACAGTATAAATTAACAAAAGAAACTTTTCAAAAACAATTTAAAAGTTTAAAGCAAAATCGCTATTTTACACATGCTTATACTGAATACATGTATATGAATATCTATATTGAGTCTATATATATTGGGGTCCAAATGGCTATACTTATTGGACTGCCATCATTAAATGACACTGCTCTATTGAGAGAATCTACCAAGAAATAAACCAGACTGGAAACACTTGGTGAACTGGTTCACTAAGGCTACCAATATCTAAACCGCAGGAGAGTCCAGGTAGTTGGCGATCTATGAATACGCTCCAGGAGTTACCTGGGTTACCCAGTTGTTACTACTATATATTGGGGTCCAAGAATAGTTGCGCTCAGGGAGTTATTTGGGTAAAATAGATTTTGAAAAATTAGGTTAAGCATTTAATATGTTAAACTTTTTGCTTATATTAATGTACATTTTGGTAAATTTGAAATACATTAGTGAAATATATAGTTTCCCACTACTCTCTTTTTTCAACTTTATTAAGGTGAAGATTTACTAAAGCTTTAGAACTGAAATTTGTTGTAGACCTGTTATTTAAACAGGCTAATATTCTAGTATTATTATAATAATGCCTTATTGATAAACACAATTCGACATACTACATCGCATTTCATGACCTCAGAATAAGCAAGTCATTCTGACACTTGACTATTTTCAAATTGTTAGGGGTAGAATTCCTTCAAGATCATTTTCTTTAAAATATGTAAATATGTTATTTGTTTAGTTTTTACAGGCTTTTAATGGCCAATATTTTAAACTGCGTCTATATGTACCTACTTGATATACACTCATGGACAAAACTTAAGGAAGTAAAATGTCGCGAGTCGTCTGTTTTTTTTTTTTTTTTAAGAGACAGAGGCAATTTTGTTCACACTTGGTTATCTCGTGTGTCTTTAATAAAGGTATTTGTGTATCAAATATTTTTCAAGAGTTATTGTCTCAATCCCGATATACATGCTAAAAGGTACAACTTTCTTGAGTTTTGTTCTTGAGTGTGTGTATAATTTTTATTAAACGTTTTTATTGAAAATGGGTTATAAAAAGTGGATTTAACATTAATAGTATATGACCTGGCTTCTCCCGTGTTCTTCTCGGAAGATCTTGTTCCTGCGTATTAAAAATGATGGTTTTGCTCTGCTTGTAATATCTTCTTGAGTGTATGATTCCTGAAAGAATTTTGTTTTGTCCATCAAACATGATACAGCAATATTGCATAATAATTTACTAACTAAAATATAGGATATATTAGTTCAGTACTTGGTTAATTCAAATTTTCCTTGGATGAAAATGTGGCAAAATCCTCTTCGAGACTTAACTCAATATCCTGTTAGGATTTCAGCCAGATTGGTTTAATATTGAGCAAACATATAAAGAACGAATAAATAAAAAATAAATTTTCATCTATAGATAAATAAATATAGATTAGTCATGTGTGTTTCAATATAAAATGGTTAAACTGGACTTTGAACTTTCCTTTTATATTTATATTAACTGGCTTCGACCATGTTTAGATCAATGTAAATGTTTAACTGAAAGAATCTTGTTTATGGCTATTAAAATGAGGGATTTAGACCTAGATCAGCAGCTTTACACACCCAAGATAGTGGACATTGCTGCTGCTGTGATGGAGATGCATGGAGACATCTGAGGCTCTTCATTGGACACGACAACAACAACATAAAATGATGGATTTGTTCTACTATCTTTATTTGATTATTTGCCCAAATTTAGGTGCTGCATATAGAAGAGACGATACTACAATTGAGTCCAGTAGTTTCAATGCTGTTCTTTCTTATTGAGGTCGTCTTTGATTTAGTCAGAATTTTCTATACTGCATTATTGCAAGTAATGAGTTATTTTTGAAATACAGGGTATTTCGCAGCATGGCAGTTTGAATATTATCGAATAATATATCTGCAGATCTTCCTACAATGATGAAAGTTATTATAAATGAGAGGGCTTGGCTCATCAGTGGTGATCCCTCTCAGCGTTTTCGCTGAATTAATCTTCTCTAATGATCCAAGTCCTCTAATTCAATAACTTTCATCATTGCAGTAAGGTTTGTAGAGATATTGTTTGATGCTGAAGATTAATTTGCGAAACTTCTAAGAGGTTTCACCAGTGATAAGCCAAGCCCTTTAATTCAATAACTTTCATCGTTGCAGTAAGGTCTGTAGAGATATTGTTTTATGACGAAGATCAATTTGCGAAACCTCTGAGAGATTTCACCTGTGATGAACTAAGCCCGCTAATTCAATAACTTTCATCATTTCAGTAAGGTCAGTAGAGATATTATTTGATGATATTTATTATAAGAAACACATGAACAGAAACACACACAGAAAACTACCTGAATATCACTAGATGAGCTCTGAGTGATGGTTACTGACAGATCAAATTGAAGAATACTTGTCACCATAGTGTCATTAAAATTATAACGCGACTTGATGGATGCGCTGCCAATAAAAATCAACTATGTAACCCAGGTAACACCTGGAAAGAGTATCCATAGATCGCCAAATACCCGGACTGTCCTGTGGTCTTGGAAGCCCTAGTGAACCAGTTTCCAGGCCGGTTCTAATTTTTAAATATCTCACTCCAAATGAAATCCAAGACTGAAAAACATGGTAGATCAGGAAATATATATTGAAATAATATATTCTATATTATTATTGAGAGTTTAAAATGTTATAAAACACACAAACACTTGTATCAAAGATTTAATCCTTCATTAACTTTAATGTGGTTTAAGACTGGTACGCCCCACCTTCGTTGTATGAGCTAATGTTCTAGACAAGGGGGTCGGTGGAAGGGTGGTCTAAAACCGTTGGTTTTCGACCGCTACGACCCAGGATCGAATTCTAATTTTTAAAAATTACTCCAATTGTCCACGATTCTTGCAAAAGTTAAACCCCACAAGCGAGTTCAAGTATTCAAACGGGGCTCTGGCATATTTTAAAGTGCAACTGTTTTTCACGTGTATAGCCATGTGGTGCACTTACAGTAAAAGCAGTTGCCAACTTCTACCCACCATAGTCTGTACCATGTGTACTTGGGATTATAAAAAAATGTTCCAGATAAGATAGAGAGGTATATATTTTTCGAAGTTCTAATATTGTCCCAAATACGTCTATATCATAATATAGGTATTTAAAAGAGTATACACACAGTAGAACCTTCATGAGGGAACACTCTACAAAGGACAATTTTTCTCGCCAAAATATCAATTTTTACTAATTATCTGCTCTATGTTAAGGGGATACCTTTCCCCAAAGAACACTTTAGGTATGCAACTAGGTATTTTATAGAAATATCTTACCTCTTTGCATATTTTTAAAAATTATTTGGCGAACAAAAATATAGTTTTGCTTTTTAAATTATTGTATGTGAGGGCTTTTAATGGTATAACAATTTATATTCTAGGAAGCAGAATATGGAGAGAAAATTCCGGGGATGTGTTGGGAATTATAAAATAGTGTCCTGGCTATTGTCATATTGAGTAGGGAAGTAGAGGTTTCACTATTAATTCTATTTAGTTTTAATTATATGAATGCATCTAAGAATATTTATTGTTGTTAGCTATTTGATGTTGTGGTAATGGGCTATTGCATGATTGAAACCGAATGTATGAGAATGAATGAATAAAATCTTATATTTGTCATATTTAATCATGTTTTCTAATAAACTATTCCTATTTCTTGTCAATTAATAGTTAATGTTTAGAGGTCACATTTTGAAAGAATGAATAAGTATTACACATGGAAGAATATTTGTGTTTGTTTCATTGTATAAATATTTGTCTAATATAATAAAAATAGATAAAAACACATCTTTCCTATTTATCTACAATGCTTATCTTTTATATTCATTTTATAATTTACATAGTGTGTGTTATCTCTATGATTAATCCCAATTTTGCACACACACACATATATACCTTATATAATACTTAATTGCAAACATGTAATAATCCAGGACCTTTCTTATGCTCCAGGAGTCTGGGTTAGGTGCAAATGAACAAACAGCATATCACACATACAACTGTATTAAGACTACCGGTCTTATACAGGACAAACAGCATGTCATGTAAACCTCTTCGCAATATTTTTAACAATGAATTATTAAGATCTTCTATACGTATATTTGCATAAAGACATCTCAAAAGCACTTAATAAATGCATCAAAAATAATACATTTATTTGATCTCTACGCACAGACCACACACAATTTCATATCAATATATATAAATCATTACCAGTTTGGGCAAATTCAACAAAAATTAGTTTATCTGTATTTGAATGCTATATTCAAAAGATAATCAAATAAATCCATTGTTTTGATGCATTTAATATATTCATTTTAATCCTTATTTTAAAAAGTAAAGTTGACCTTTTTTTACATGAATAAAATCCTTCTACTTTTTAACAGCGCAAATAGGTATTCGTAGATTATCATATATTTCCAATGTCGGTGTACAAGTGTGTAAAACCCACGATTCCCGACAGCAATGAAACGGGATCGAATATATATGTATCCCGCGTTAACAATTTTTGTTTTAATATGTGAATAACCATCATATATTATTTATTTTTATAAATATCATAAACTCGGTTGCTCTTTTAGAGCGGTACCTAATAAAGTATTTTGGAACAAGAACAATATAATTCAAGTTTTTTACTTAGCCTATATATTAAAATGTAATATTGACTCTAGAATAGTAATTATTCATAGGAAAGGGTTTGGGTCTGTTAGAAATCTAAGTTAAAAACACACTTTGCGGATTAGTAAATTAACAAAAATGATGCAAAATTAACAAAAAACAACGATTATTTCGATAATGAAGGAAAATATGTGGATTCGTCAACCCTAAAAAATTTTGAATCCATAATGAGTCTATGTGATAAGTCCGGAATTAATTAAAATCCAACCTATGCAACAATGGAATTATAAATTCAATTGCCATCTATCGATAAAATTTGTAATAATTTTTCCTTTTTTTTTTTTTGGCAATTTTTTTTTCTCCTATGATGAATATTATTGACTACTATCTTTACAGACCTAACGACAATGATGAAATCTGTTGAATGAGAAGGCTCCTCAGTAATCAACCAAACCCTCATTTTATAACTTCAATCATTGCAGTATGGTCTGTAGATATATTAAATGATAATATTTATCGCATATTAGAGAAACACATTGCCAAAGAAATGAATAATTATTACAGATAATGATGCCTTCATTCATATCAGAATGGAAGTCTGCATTATTTTTATACCACGACCTCTCTAACTCTCGACCTCTCTTAATGGATCCCTGTTGTGTTGTTAGATATGTAACTTGCTCTTTGGTTGAAGTAAGTTTCCATGATATAGGCTTGCATGGTTTATTTACATAGCTCATGGTCTTTAAAATATTCTTCATGCATATCAGAATAGAAGTCTGCATTATTTTTATATCACGACTACTCTGACTTCAGCTCTTGTCGGATCCCTGTGATGCTGCTAGATAGTAACTTGCTCTTTGGTTGAGGTCAGTTTCCATGATATATTCTCGCATAAAATATTTACATAGTTTATTGTTGATGCATTCTCAGGACTTGCATATTACAATCATCCTACCATATTGACAGATTTTGTGCTAAATTTAGTGTAAAATTTCAGGGTTAAAAAGAATCAAATGTTTCTCCATTAATTTTATGGCATCTGCATAACTCTGATATTATATGGGATCTTCCAACTCTTTTATGAGTTGAAATAAATCTATATCATATGTGCTGATATCTTCAGACATCTCAAAATATATTTTAAAATAGATTTATCTGAAAAAAAGGCAAGTTGAATAATCAATTTGGTACTTGAATTGGCTTTTTCATTCACTTTAGCTTCAAATTCAATTAGAAATTCAGCAAGTATATAGTTGGAATACTAAATTGCATATAATAGACATGTTAATTTATTTTTAAATGATTAAAAAGAAAAGCTTAAAGATATTGATAATTCTTTGTAAAGATAGAAAAAATAGACAGGATTTTATAAAATAAAGAAGAAAACGAATTCCAATACAAATTATACACTCTCTAATGTTTGGGTTCTAATATATTTCTATGAAATCATATGAAAAAAATTTACAAGAAATTTGACAATTATACCGAAAATGTTTCTTTTGAACGAAAAATTGAAATACATTTCAAAGAGAAATAACAAATATTTCTAACCTTAAGGATGAAGTATGATAGGATGAATTGTGAAGAGTAAAGATAAATGGAAAAGTAAAGTGTCCAGGGATGGGCATATGGTATGGATAGGAAATGGATATTTGAATATTTTAATTTCTTCATATTTTTTGTGCTAATATCCCCCCCAACGGGAGAACTAGGACTCCAAGGAAGCCTGTATATTTAGTTTGAAGTCATACTTATAATAGAAAGAGATTAGCTGAGCCCCTTGCAAAACTTCCAGTACAGTGTGCAGGGTGAAAGTGGAGTCAGAGGCTTGGTAGATCACTTTCCAATCTCGGTGAAAACTGCATATAGTTGTAAAATGCTTAAAGACAATTAAGGGAAGGTTTGGTGGGAAGGAAGATGTTTTAGGAGTAACGTCACAGAGCCATTTAAACACTGACCAAATGTAAGCATATCGCGAACTAGTCAGTACATGGGAGATATAAAATATGTATTTTGATCAATTGAGCTTTAATTTCACTTACTCACTAATATGATAATGCAATGATTATACGCTTTTTAGTGTTACTTTTAAAAAATATTATGGGGTAAACATTTGTAAGCACATCAAGAACATTTTTTACCAAATTAATATTCATTAATAGAAAGATATGGGGGATCAGAGATAAAGAGTTAAAATAGTTTTAATATATATATGTCGTAATGTAGATTGTTATTCTGTTGTATGAATGCAGTGTGGCATGTTGGTAGCAATCGTAGTGGCCACAATGTTAAGAGTGGGTACAGGTGTTATTGGGATTACACAAAAGGACAAGACATGTTGGATGTCACCACATAGCGAGAGCGTAAGTGAAGCAGACACCAATCAGGGCAGATCTGTAGAGAGGGGTCTGTCAATCATGATGTTTCAAAGCGGAATGATCTGTTTGAGCAAGAAAGGGGCACACTTGGGAACCCCAACATGTTTTTGGACTTTTCCTGTCCTGGCGCCGGCTGTCACTCACTCGAAATTTTATTTTTGACATTTTGGTAATTAAACTATAACTATATAACACATGGGGTTATAATTATATATTGGAATATATATTACAACTAATAATCACTTATAATCTTTTTTACTTCAAAATCTTACTAAAATTTGGGTCTCGAAAGAGTGTGAATATGAAAAGGTTGAACATTAAATATGTTTGCCTCAAAAATTTGAATTATTACTTTATTTTAGGAAGGAGTTTAGGAGTAACATCACAGAGTCATTTGAACAATAACCAAATGTAAACAATATCAGACCAGTTAGTACATGGGAGAGAGAGAGAGATATATAAAATTATGTGTTTTGATCAATTGAGCTTTAATATGACTTACTCACTAATATGATAATGCAATGATTATACGCTTTTCAGGGTTTCTTTTTAAAAATATATTGAGGTAAACATTTGCAAGCGCATCAAGAACTTTTTTTACCAAATGAATAATCATTAATAGAAAGATATGGGGGATCAGAGATAGAGTTAGAATAGATTTAATATATATATATAATTACTTATAATATTTTTACTTCAAAATCTTAAAAGCATTTGGGTCTCGAAAAATTAAGAAATTGAAATGGTTGAACATTAAATATGTTTGCCTCAAAATGAATTATTACCTTATTTTTTATTACTTTATTTCAACACACAAAATGCGATATCCCTACTAGGGAATATATATTCCGCCAATTTTATAGTGTTAAACAGATAAACAGTTATTAAGATCATTATTCAAGAAAAAAATGATTAGATAGATTAGAAACCTTATCCATCAGGTTAGACAGATAGTCTTAAATATATTTATAAAAGTGATTGATTTTCAGACAATTCTATCTGGTATTATTACAAATTTATACAGATCTTTAGTCATTGTCTGTTGTCTATCACTTTGAAGAAGTGGGTATTTCAACAGTATGAATTTATGAAAAAAGCAGCTTGGATAAAGTATGTGCGCAACTAGCTTATCTTTATTGAGATATTTTCCGAGAGTTTTAGTTATATAACCATAATATATTGAGAAAAATGAATTTTTAACTTCTTTCTTTGTGAAGATGACAAGCAGACGCATAAAAAATATATGGTAATATTTTACGGGGCTGCTAACCAAAATAGATTATTTTTGAGCCCGGATGGCCGCATAAAGCGGAATATATACAAACCACTATGACAAGGCTGGAGAGGCTAGGCACAGGATCTCCATCAGGGAAGAGGCAGGTTAGGCAGGTATGGGTCCGCCGAGATCAGGAGGCAGGAAGAGGACAGGAGGACTAGAAATTTGCAGCTCTAGCTCTGGCAGTTGGGCAAGCCATTGATCTTGCCTCGTGGTTGGCAGAGAGACCCTTGGCTGATCATTTAGCGCACTTGGCTATGCGGGGGTTGACAAGAGTTAGACATCTTGAAAAAAAAAGTCTAGAACAGCAATGAGCTCCAAGTCGAAATTGTGGATTCTCTTACACGTGATATTCATGTCTAGTTGCGACGTCTCATTTCAATTTTTAATAGATATAAAAAAGGTATATAGTAACACACTGACAACTTAAGGCGTTAAAATTATTACTAATTATATTTCGCATTATAAAACCTTGTTAAAAATTATAATTATTTTTAAATAATATATAGTGATTAAAAAACTGAAAAGAAACAACTCTTTTTAATAAAATTTAAAGATATTTTATTGATAAAACCCATCATCCCTCAGATAACAACAACTAATCATGAGGTTGTTTATATCTCGCGTCAGCCAATTGGGAGGTTTGTTTCAGATCTGGGCAAAATGTTAGACAATAATAGACTCCAAGTAGCTTGCCCTGTATGCAATTTAAATGTTTTAAATAATCCAGTATATATATATTTTTACAGCTTATATAACTTACAAATTTTCCTATGCTAACATTCAAAATGAAAATATTTTAAAATATTTACATGTGATATGAAAAGTGAATTATATTATTTACAAAATTGAAAACATTGTTGTTTTATCAGTATTTATAAACAAACCATTCGAGGTTGCTATGTGATAAGTGTTCTGCAATGAGGAGTCGAACAGACACTGTTGTCTTCTTGAACATCCTTTCTTGTGAGACAGCATTCCATTTTTGAAGCAGCTTGGCCCTCTTCAAATCTTCAGAAAAATATTCTTTGAACATATCTGCATATAAATCAGCATTTTCTTTATACCACGAACTTCCTGACCCCAGCTCTTGTCGTATACCTGTGGTATTATTAGACATGTAATTTGCTCTTTGGTTGATCTCCTTTTCCAAGAGATAGTTTTGCATTGTTATAAAACTTTTTCCCACCTTGTGTTTATTCATTCTCAAAACTTGCATCCTACAATTTTCCCACCACATAGACAGGTGTTTTGTGAAATTTGGTTTAATTGCCTCAGGGTTAAAAAGAAGCAAATGTTTCACCATTAATTTTATGACATCTTCATACCTCTGGATATTGGTAGAGACTTCCGAATGTTCCATAAATTGAACTAAATCAATATCACTTGCAAGTCTTAGTAAGCTTATTAAATTAGCATTCAACATACCTCTAGATTTCAATGGAAAAAGAGCAGCTAGAGTAGTTGATTTGAATCCTAAGTTATCTCTGACATCTACCTCAGCGCCACCCTCAATTAGAAAATTGACAATATTCGAATCAGAAAACATGATTGCATATAATAAAGGTGTTAAACCTTGATTATCTCTAGCATTGATATTAGCACCAGAAATTATCAACATTTTCGCGTTAGTTAAGTTATTTGTTTTAACTGCTTCCATTAATGGAGTGACACCATCACTATTTATAGAATTAACGTCAAATCCTGATTTAATGAAGTATTCAAGAAATTTGGGATTCCCGCTTTCTGCAGCATAAAATAATGTTGAATTTCCAAATCCTACATGTTTAGTGTCAGCCCCAGCATCTAGTAAACAGTAAAAATTTTCTATTTTCCCTTTCGAGATAGCAATTTCTAAGGGAGTAAAATAATTATGGGTATGGCCTTGGATATCTGCCCCTTTATCTATAAAGAGTTGAAGCAATTCCCTGTCATCAATTATTCCGACTATTTCTCTAAAGGGGGTTTTTCCGAGAGGATTAGGAATATTCACATCTGCACCAGCTTCAACAAGTTCCCAAATTAAATTTCTATATGTCAGATATTTAGCAGTATTCCTTGGAGTATACAAGTAATTGAAATATAAAAATACTGCATACAGTGGGACTTTATCTGTATTATCTTTTATATTCACATTGGCTCCTGCAGAAACAAGATAACGTGCAATAGATATTCTATTATGTATAATAGCGTAATGTAAGGGCGTTTTTTGTGCTCGGTTCTGGGAGTTTATATCGGCCCCTGATTCTACCAAACAGTGTACAATATCTCGATAGCCCCTTAGTACAGCCAAATGTAATGGAGTATTTTCATGAATATCTTTTAGGTTAATATCTGCGCCATCTTCAATAGCGGCTCTTACCCTGTCTAAATCTTCACTCTCAATTGCCATATGTATATCCATATATAATTCAATTCAAATATTAGCACTTACAAATCTATTAATTTTGTGAAGCACAGATATCTGGAGCGTGTACTGAAAATATTAGCAATATAGTTCAAATAAATAAGTAAATAATAATAGTGATATGAAAAAATGGGTCAAATATTATTAAATTATTTGAAAGTTTTTTATAAACTTCTATAATTTTTAAACTATTTTATATCACGCCTGAACCCACTCTGAATTTTGTGGCCACCACGACTGCAACCAACATGCCACACTACATTCATGCAACAGGATAACAACACTACCTTCCTCATATATATATTCAGTATATACATTTATATAAAATATTTTATTTCAATGTTTTTTTTTGCCTTAATAAAGCAAAACAATAAATTATTTGTGAAATTCTTTGACAATTTCATTTATTTTTAACACTACTTAACGTGAATAATCAATTTAACAAAGTATCATATTTCATTAAATTTTTACAGTATAAATTAACAGAAGAAACTTTTTAAAAGTTTTAAAGCAAAATTGCTATTTTACACATGCTTACACTGAATATATGTATGTGAATATCTATATGGAGTCTATATGGGGTCCAAACGGCTACTCTTATTGGAATGCCCTCATTAAATGACACTACTCAAGTGAATCTACCAAGAAATAATCCGGATTAGAAACACTTGGGGAACTGGTTCACTAAGGCTACCAGGACAGCCCGGGTAGTTGGCGATCTATGAATACGCTCCAGGAGTTACCTGGGTTACCCAGTTGTTACTACTATATATTGGGGTCCAAGAATAGTTGCGCTCAGGGAGTTATTGGGGTAAAATAGATTTTTAAAAAATAGGTTAAGCATTTAATATGTTAAACTTTTTGCTTATTTTAATGTACATTTTGGAAAATTAGAAATACATTAGTGAAATATATAGTTTCCTACTACTCTCTTTTTTCAACTTTATTAAGGTGGAGATTTATAAAGCTTTAGTACTGAATTTTGTTTTAGACCTGTTATTTAAACAGGCTAATATCCTAGTATAATTATAATAATGCTTTATTGATAAACACAATTCGACATACTACATCGCATTTCATGACCTCAGAATAAGCAAGTCATTCTGACACTTGACTATTTTCAAATTGTTAGGGGTAGATTTCCTTCAAGATCATTTTCTTTAAAATATATAAATATGTTATTTGTTTAATTTTTAAAGGCTTTTAATTGCCAATATTTTAAACTGTGTCTATATGTACCTACTTGATATACACTCATGGACAAAATTAAGGAAATGAAAAATCTTTTATGTCGCGAGTCGTCTGTTTTTTTTTTTTTTTTTTTTTAAGAGACAGAGGCAATTTTGTTCACCTTGGTTATCTCGTGTGTCTTTAATAAAGGTCACTGTGTATCAAATATTTTTCAAGAGTTATCGTCTCTATCCCGATATACATGCTAAAAGGTACAACTTTCTTGAGTTTTGTTCATGAGTGTGTGTATAATTTTTATTAAACGTTTTTTATTGAAAATGGGTTAAAAAAGTGGATTTAACATTAATAGTATATGACCTGGCTTCTCCCGTGTTCTTCTCGGAAGATCTTGTTCCTGCGTATTAAAAATGATGGTTTTGCTCCGCTTGTAATATCTTCTTGAGTGTATGATTCCTGAAATAATTTTGTTTTGTCCATCACAAATATGATACAGCAATATCGCATAATAATTTACTAACTAAAATATAGGATATATTAGTTCAGTACTTGGTTAATTTAAATTTTCCTAGGATGAAAATGTGGCAAAATCCTCTTCGAGACTTAATATCCTGTCAAGATTTCAGCCAGATTGTTTTATGTTGAGGAAACGTATAAGGAACAAATAAAGGAATAACCTTTTTAGCTATAGATATATAAATATAGATTTGGTTAATTAAAATTTTCCTTGGATGAAAATGTGGCAAAATCCTCTTTGAGACTTAACTCAATATCCTGTTAGGATTTCAGCCAGATATGTTTAATATTGAGCAAACATATAAAGAACGAATAATTAAAAAATAAACTTTCATCTATAGATAAATAAATATATGAACAATACTTAAAGTTACACAGCATAAGTTTCTTTTTTTGTGAAAAATCAATATTTATTTCAAAGAGAAATATTTACTATTTCTAACTTTTTTGAATGAAGTATGAGAGGGTGAAAATATGAAGAGTAATGGCGAACGGAAAATAAAAGTGTCCAGGGGCGGGAATTGAACCCACAGCTTCTGCTTACCGGGCAGGTGCCATTTCCACTAGGCTACCCTTCAATTCCCGCCCCTGGACACTTTTATTTTTCCGTTCGCCATTACTCTTCATATTTTCACCCTCTCATACTTCATTCAAAAAAGTTAGAAATAGTAAATATTTATCTTTGAAATAAATATTGATTTTTCACAAAAAAAAGAAACTTATGCGGTGTAACTTTAAGTATTAAATTATAAAACTATTTTAGAGGCGTAATATTCTTTTTTAAAATAAAGCAATTTCTACTGTCCTTACTGCGATGGAAAAATTAAAGGGAGGGCCTGGCTCATCAGTGGTGAACCCTCCCAGCGGTTTCGCCAGTTTAATCTACCATACCGCTGTTATATTGCATTTTTTGGAACTTCCTTTTATAGGTGACTGTTGTAAGACTCTTGGAATGGGTATTTTAGAAGAACTATGGACATAAGCTTTTAGGACAGCAGAATTAAATATAATTATAAATATATAATATGCTTCGAGTAATCGCTCTTCCGCAAATATCAAATTGTGTCTTTTATTAGAACAATAATGTTACGATGTACTAGATTAAACTGGCGAAACCGCTGGGAGGGTTCACCACTGATGAGCCAGGCCCTCCCTTTAATTTTTTCATCGCAGTAAGGACAGTAGAAATTGCTTTATTTTAAAAAAGAATATTACGCCTCTAAAATAGTTTTATAATTTGATAACAGATGGCGCTCTAGTACATCGTAACATTATTGTTCTAATAAAAGACACAATTTGATATTTGCGGAAGAGCGATTACTCGAAGCATATTATATATTTATAATTATATTTAATTCTGCTCTCCTAAAAGCTTATGTCCATAGTTCTTCTAAAATACCCATTCCAAGAGTCTTACAACAGTCACCTATAAAAGGAAGTTCCAAAAAATGCAATATAACAGCGGTATGGTAGATTAAACTGGCGAAACCGCTGGGAGGGTTCACCACTGATGAGCCAGGCCCTCCCTTTAATTTTTCCATCGCAGTAAGGACAGTAGAAATTGCTTTATTTTAAAAAAGAATATTACGCCTCTAAAATAGTTTTATAATTTGATAACAGATGGCGCTCTAGTACATCGTAACTTTAAGTATTGTTTATAATCACTCGCCGCAGTCCTTTATAATGAAATAAATATATATTAGTCATGTGTGTTTTAATATAAAATGGTTAAATTGGCCTTTGAACTTTCCTTTTATATTTATATTAACTGGCTTCGACCATGTTTAGTTCGATATGAATGTTTAACTGAAAGAATCGTGTTTATGGCTATTAAAATGAGGGATTTAGACCTAGAGCAGCAGCTTTACACACCCAAGATAGTGGACATTGCTGCTTCTGTGATAGAGATGCATGGAGACATCTGAGGCTCTTCATTGGACACGACAACAACAACAACAAATGATGGATTTATTCTACTATTTCTATTTGGTTATTTGCCCAAATATTAATGCTGCATATAGAAGAGAGGATACTACAATTGAGTCCAGTAGTTTCAATGCTGTTCTTTCTTATTGAGGTCGTCTTTGATTTAGTCAGAATTTTCTATACTGCATTATTGCAAGTAATGAGTTATTTTTGAAATACAGGGTATTTCGCAGCATGGCAGTTTGAATATTATCGAATAATATATCTGCAGATATTCCTACAATGATGAAAGTTATTATAAATGAGAGGGCTTGGCTCATCAGTGGTGATCCCTCTCAGCGTTTTCGCTGAATTAATCTTCTCTAATGATCCAAGCCCTCTTATTCAATAACTTTCACTATTACAGTGAGGTCTGTAGAGATATTATTTGATGCTGAAGATCAATTTTCGAAACTTCTAAGAGGTTTCACCAGTGATAAGCCAAGCCCTCTAATTCAATAACTTTTCATCATTGCAGTAAGGTTTGTAGAGATATTATTTGAAGATAAACAATAATTTGCGAAACCTCTGAAAGGTTTCACCAGTGATGGGCCAAACCCTCTAATTCAATAACTTTCATCATTGCAGTGAGGTCTGTAGAGATATTTTTTGAGAATACTTATCATAATAAACACATGAACAGAAACACACACAGAAAACTACCTAAATATCACCAGAAGAGCTGTGAGTGATAGCCATTGACAGATAAAATTGGAGAATATTTGTCACCATAGTGTCATCAAAATTCGAACTCGACTTGATGGATGCGCTGTCAATAAAAATCAACTATGTGACCCAGGTAACACCTGGAGAGAGTATCCATAGATCGCCAAATACCCGGACTGTCCTGTGGTCTTGGTAGCCTTATTGAACCAGCTCACCAGGTGTTTCCAGGCCGGTTTTAATTTTTAAAAAATCTCACTCCAAATGAAATCCAAGACTGTAAAACATAGTAGATCAAGAAATATATAGTGAAAAAATATATTATATATTATTATTATTGAGATAGTTTAAAATATGAAACATATATAGAAAATATTTAATCCTTTATTAACTTTAATGTGGTTTAAGACTGGTACGCTCTAAATTCGTTGAATGAGCTAATGTTCTAAACAGGGGGTCGATGGAAGGGTGGTTTAAACCGTTGGTTTTCGACCGATACAACCCTGGATCGAATTCTAATTTTTTAAAATTGCTCCAATGGTCCCCGATTCTTGCAAAAGTTCAATCCCACCAGTGAGTGCAAGTAACCAACGGGGCTCTGGCATATATCAAAGTGCGACTGTTTTTCACGTGTATAGACATGTGGTGCACTTGCAGTAAAAGCAGTTGCCAACTTCTACCCATCATAGTCTGTAGCATGTGTACTAGGGATATTAAAAAATGTTCTAGACAAGATAGAGAGGTATATATTTTTCAAAGTTCTAATATTGTCCCAAATACGTCTATATCATAATATAGGTATTTAAAAGGGTATACACACAGTAGAACTTTCATGAGGGAACACTCTACAAAAGACAATTTTTCTCGCCAACATGACAATGTTTACTAATTAGCTACTCTTTGTTAAGGAGATCCCTTTCCACGAAAGAACACTTTAACTATGCAACTAGGTATTTTATAGATATATCTTACCTTTTACATATTATAATTATTTGCAGAACAAAAATGAATTTTTGCTTTTCAAAATATTGAACGTGATGGTTTTAATGGTATAACAATTTATATTCTAGGAAGCAGAATATGAAGAGAAAATTTGGGGATGTGTTGGGAATTATAAAATAGTGTCCTGCATATTGTCATATGGAGTGTGGAAGTCGAGGTTCTTACTATTAATTCTATTTAATTTTACGAATGCATCTAAGAATATTTATTGTTGTTAGCTATTTGATGTTGTGGTAATGGGCTATCGCATGATTTAGACCGAATGTATGAGAGTGTATGAATAAAATCTTATATATATCATATTCAATAATGTTTTTAATAAACTATTCCTATTTCTTGTCAATTAATAGTTAATGTTTAGAGGTTACAGTTTGTGGCTTCTTGGAAGGATTTACTTGTGTTAGCTTTATTGTATAAATATTTGCTTTTTAATAGAAAGAGATAACAAAAATATATTTATTTACGGGCTGCTTACGAAATTTCTATTTATCTAAAATACTTATCTACTTATATATTTGCCTTATTCTGTCTGTTTGTCTGTCTGAAGCTCACGGATGGGATTTTTCATAACCATCGGTGGTTCAGTGGTAGATTGCTCGCCTGCCACGCGGGCGGCCCGGGTTTGATTCCCGGCCGATGCATTTTTTTATTTTTACAATTTTTAAAACTCATTTATATATTATACAAGAATGACATCCACGGCGCCAATTTATAATTGTAACGAATAGTATTTGAACAAAAGCATTTAATCGGGTAAAACCCGGGCGTTGCCCGGGTCATTCGTATATAATAATTGTATAAACGAATGCAAGACAAAATCACCGCGAATGTTTCTTTTTTTTTGAGGCAATTTCTTTTTAAGGCAATTATCGTTATTTATCGTTAATTTTTGTTTCGATTTTATTGAAAAAAAATGATATGGTGCCTTTAAAAAATGATCTTTATTACTATGCAGTTTTCTATTTAGTCAATATACCTAAGTTCATGTTGCAAATGTAATTATCTCTATCGATTTAGTATGTGAAATGCAAAAAAAAAAATCGACATGATGAAATCTTTATGAAAATTCACATTTTTATTTTTATATTTTCAAGACACACACAGTTTGGGGCGGGACGTTTCACAAGAGAGACATCCACGGCGCCAATTTATAATTGTAACGAATAGTATTTTAATTAAAACATTTTAAAAACACACAGTTTGGAACGGGACGTTTCACAAGAGTGACATCCATGGCGCCAATTTATAATTGTAACGAATAGTATTTGAATTAAAACGTTTTTAAAATATATACGCACTCGGGTAAAACCCGGGCGTTGCCCGGGCCATTCGTCTAGTCTTTTATATTCATTTTATAATTTACATAGCGTGTGTTATCTCGATGATGAATGTCAATTTTGCATATATACCTTATATAATACATAATTCGAAATAAAATAACCCGGAAACTTTTGTATGCTAAGGAGTCTGGGTTAGGTGCAAATGAACAAACAGCATATCACACATACAACTGTATTAAGACTACTGGTCTTATACAGGACAAACAGCATGTCATGTAAACCTCTTCGCAATAATTTTTTAACAATGAAATATTAAGATCTTCTATACGTATATTTGCATAAAGACATCTCAAACGCACTTAATAAACGCATCGAAAACAATACATTTATTTGATCTCTACGCACATACCACACGCGATTTCATATCAATATGTATAAACCACTAGCGGACGTACCCGGCTTCGCCCGGGTTTTACCCGAGTAAAGATTTGTCTAACGAATCTCTCGATAAAGTGAACATTTTTGCCCGGTCCCTTGAAAGATACTCGATAAGTTGAATAAAATCAATATTAATTGGTTCCCTCGGTAATTGGAAGTTAGAGGAATAATATCTTGCCTTGGAATTGTATCATTATTCTTGTATGGATGTACCCGGCTTCGCCAGAGTTTTACCCGAGTAAAGGTTTGTCCAACGATTCTCTCGATAAAGTGAACATTTTTTCCCGGTCCCTTTAAAAATACTCGATAAGTTGAATAAAATCAATATTAATTGGTTCCCTTGGTAATTGGAAGTTAAAGGAATAGTATTCTGCCTTGGAATTGTATCATTATTCTTGTCTCAAATAAATTGCTGTGTCATCCTGAATTTTGTCTTTCCTAATTTTCTACATTACAAAATCATCGTATCATCATGATAATATTTAGAGCAGATTGTTGAATTATAACAGATAAATCAGAATATTTATCTTGAATATTTTTAGGCGAAAAGTTATTTCAAAAATTTTATTTTCTAGAAACCTTCCCAGTACTATACAAAATAACTTCCCAAAGTTTCATGGCGTTCCAATGAGTGGTTTGGTCAGGCATTATAGGACAGACACACATACATTCATTTTTATATATATACTAGCCGAATGACCCGGGCAACGCCCGGGGTTTACCTGATTAAATGCTTTTATTCAGATACTATTCGTTACAATTATAAATTGGCGCCGTGGATGTCATTCTTGTATAATATATAAATGAGTTTTAAAAATTGTAAAAAAAAAAAAAAATGCATCGGCCGGGAATCGAACCCGGGGCGCCCAGGTGGCAGGCGAGCATTCTACCACTGAACCAAAAACAAACGGTGACAGAATTAAGAACGCATGACGATGATAACTTTATATTATCCGTGACAGAGGCCACGACAGACGGTCGTGACTATATATATTAATAGACTAGCGGATGTACCCGGCTTCGCCCGGGTTTTACCCGAGTAAAAGTTTGTCTAACGAATCTCTCTATAAAGTGAACATTTTTTCCCGGTCCCTTTAAAAGTACTCGATAAGTTGAATAAAATCAATATTAATTGGTTCCCTCGGTAATTGGAAGTTAAAGGAATAGTATCTTGCCTATGAATTGTATCATTATTCTTGTCTCAAATAAATTGCCGTGTCATCCTGAATTTTGTCTTTCCTAATTTTCTACATTACAAAATCATCGTATCATCATGATAATATTTAGAGTAGATTGTTGAATTATAACAGATAAATTAGAATATTTATCTTGATTATTTTTAGGCGAAAAGTTATTTCAAAAATTTTATTTGCTAGAAACCTTCCCAGTACTATACTAAATAACTTCCCAAAGTTTCATGGCGTTCCATTGAGTGGTTTGGTCAAGCATAAAGGACAGATAGACACACACACACACTCGAGCGTGCGGCCACGCTTTTGCGAGCTCCGCCGTTTTTCGCCTCTGGAGTGTGTGTAAAAGGCGATTACCAACACGAATTTGGTACCAATAGAAACCTCTCGATCCGCTGTACAAGCGCCTGAAAGGCCCAGCACAGGATCTCAACCAGGTGATGAATTAGCACCAAAAGACGAATTTGAGATGAATTTCTCTAAAGAAAATTCCATTCTCAAATCTCAAAAAGATGCAAATTCGCCGGCAGGCGACAAGCATGTAAATCAGGCCGCCGCGCGTGACGTCACCGCGCCGCCGACTGCTGCCTCTTCCAGCGAGAATCCAGCCGACCAGGCCTCGCTCAACTGGGCCGACAGCGAGATGGCGGAGGTCGACGCCAACGAAGATTACACCGTTGTGAAGAGCAAGAAACGGCGCCTCACTTCAACGCTGGAGCACACCGCCAAGCAGCCTAGCAGGCCTGCTGAGAAGCCCACCTCCCAGCAGCTGAAGCGGCCAACAGGGCCGAGAACAGTGCCGCCTAAGGAGATCAAGGCGACGCGCGCCAACATCGCCGACGCCAGTGTGAGGCAGGCCACTACCAACCACGAGAACTACGTCTTCGTGGAGCTGTGCCCAGACATCCCGGACTACTCCTACCTCAAGGCCATGAGCACGCTACTCGGGGGGCCAAGGAGCATCACTCAATTCCATCGAATGAACGGCCACTTCATCGTGGGTCTTGCGAACAAGAAACATGCGAACCGTCTGGTCGCGGACGGCCTAGAAATCGAGGGAACGACCCTCAAGGTCTTCCCCTTCCGCAAGAGAGCGGAGCGCATAGTCGTGGCCAACCTGCCCGGCTTTGTTGAGGACAGCACCATCGCGACCGCCCTGGGCCAATTTGGGAAGGTCACTTCCATCGCCCCCATCCTGGTCAAAATGGGCGAGTTCACCTTCACCGACGGCCGCCGGGAGGCGTTCATCCTGCTCCGCGAGGGCGTAAGGCTGGAGACGCTGCCCACCCGTCTGACCATCCACTCCAAGGAAGACACCCTGTCGGCCTTCCTCTCCTTTGGAATCAAGTGTTCCAAATGCGGTAAACAGGGCCACCGCAGAGCCAACTGCCCAGCGCTCGCCAGACAAGGGAACGGCAACCCCAGGCAAGCAGCGTCTCCCACCGACGCAAGGCCTTCCCCTCCTCCTCCTCCTCAGCAGCCAAGGAAGCCGGCACCTGCGCCCGCAACACCGGCGTCCCCCGTCCAACCGGCCAAGACATCAACTGAGGCTCCAGTGACCCCCTCGGCGCCCCATCCTGCCGAACCGAGGGTCTTGCCCAGCCCGCCCCTGTCGCCCCCCCTGCTCCTCTAGCTACCCCGCGGCCCCTCGAGCCCGAGACCTTTCCGCTCGACATTGAGATGTCGGAGGAAGAGCTGACCACAACTCCCTCCGCGTCTCCCCGGGGAAAACCCGCACTCTTCCAGCTGCTGGAGCACCTCAAGCAGTCCCCTAACCTCTCCATCTACTGGGACGGGCTGCCCGGTATAGACCGCGAGGACGCACAGCGGCTACTCACCTCTAAAAGAAAAATGGAGAAGCGAGCGCCCTCGCTGTCAAAAGCACAGGTCGCCGCCCTCGACCAGGTGGCCGAAACCATCAAGGCCTCGATCCCAGACTCCAACCACACCATCCGTAAGACCCTCCAGAAGACGAAGGATGTGCTTAAGGGACGGCAACAATGAGCTACCGTCTCGCCAGCATCAACGTGCGAGGGCTTGCCACACGGGGGAGGAGCCTTGCCCTTTGTCATCTCCTCAGGCAACATCACGTGGACATCGCGTTTGTCCAGGAGACAAACGCATTTCATCTCGGCAGCGGCCAAGACCTCTGCCTCGGCTACCGCGCTGTTATATTGGCCCATCCCGTAGCCATCTCGGGATCCGGACTCGCCTGCGTCTTCGGACCAGGCGTCGCCGTGCTACGACAGCGTGTCCTGTGGCCGGGCCACATTGCCTTGGCCGTCATCGATGTCCACGGCGAGGAGATGACCATCATCAACGCCCATCTGGCACACGACCCCCGCGAGCGGCTAGAGCAATTGGAGCTCCTGACGGCAACAGCGATCCGGGAGAGGGCCTGGATCCTCGGGGATCTCAACATCAGGGAGCCTTCGTCGTCCTCCGCGGATGCCCTCGCCGCTCTTCTGGACCTGGCTGCGCTGGTGGACGTAGCCACCCAGTTTGACGCCGCCCACCTGCCCACCAGAGTCGCTAGCCGCGGCGACCAAATTGAGAGAAGCCGCCTGGACCGGATCCTCGTCCCCGCAGGAGTCCTGGATCGCGTCACCACCTACGCGACCAGCCACTACCACCTCTCTGACCACCGCCTCGTGCTGCTCCAGGTGGGCCCGCCCGCCGTCTCCCCTCTCCAGCCTCGCTTGGCCGCGATGCTCCGCTCGGGCCTTGCCCTAGAACACCTGGCTGGCTACATCCGGGAGTTGGAGGAAGACCTTGCGCACGACGACGATGACGGGATCCTGTGGTGGGACAGGTGGACCACCATCAAGGCGGGGCTGTTAGCGGAGACCAGATCCCTTCACGACCCGCGCCACGCTGCCAGCGACGGCTACGTCGTCAGAGCAAGAAGATATATCGCGGCGCAGCTCGAGGCCTCCTCCATCCGGGCCGACTACCCGTCGCTGCCTGACCTGGCGCGCGCGATCCATCTTCGACGCCCGGTCAGCGTCATCAGGGACGACGATGACAACGTCATCGAGGGCCCCGAGCTTCGGAGGAAGGCGTACGCGATCTTCCAGCCCCGCTTCGCCCGTCCCACCACCGACCCAGCTGCGGGAGCCGCCTTCATCGGCAACAGCATGATCATCCCCATCAGAGCGCTGGGCGAGGAAGACCCCCTCCACCGGCCCGAAATCTGCCCCAGCGAGATTGCCGCCGCCATCCGCCACCTCCCTCGCGGAAAGGCCCCCGGCTGGGACGGCTTACCATGCGAACTCCTCGCCGCCTTCGAGGACTTCTTCGCCGAAGCTCTGGCCCGAGTCTTCGCGGCTTCACGGCTCCGCGGAGCCCTGCCTCCGTCGACGCGGCGCAGCTCCATCTGCCTGGTGCCCAAGGCCCGCGGCGGTCGCGGCCTTGAGGGATACAGGCCCATCGCACTGCCCTCGGCCGACTACAGGGTGCTGGCTGCCATTCTCCACCGGCGCCTCAAGCCCCACCTACGAGCCCTGGTACCAGACTGCCAGACGTACGCCGTCCCCGGGAGATCCCCGTCCTGGAACATCGGCAAGGTGACGGATGCTGTTGAGGAGGCAACCGCCATGGGCTCGCCGCTGGCCGTCATGGGCATCGACTTGGAGTCCGCCTTCGATTCCCTGGACCGCGGCTTCCTGGAGTCCCTGATGACGTCCCTCCGCCTCCCGCCGGCCTTCATGGGCTGGATTAACATCTTGTACGCCGGGGCGGACGCAACGATCCGGGCTGGAGGCTTTCACACCACCGCCTTCCCCCTCCTCAACGGCCTAAGGCAGGGCTGCGCCGTGAGTGCCGCCCTCTTTAGCATCGCTACGGGCCCGCTGCTACGTCGCCTGGAGTTGACCCTCGGCGTGGGCAACGTCATCGCCTACGCCGACGACATCGTCCTCCTTTTCCATCGCGACGAAGAATTCGAGCGGGTGGCGACCGTCCTCGAAGACTTCAAGCGAGCCTCCGGTATCGCCGTTACCTCGGGAAGAGCGCGGGCCTTTGGTGCGGAGCCTGGCGCAACCGCGGCGACTCCCCTCTCGGCGCCTCCTGGTCGACCACCTCCATCAGGGTCCTCGGGCTCGACATCGCCCCCAGAAGCTCCGTAGCCCATCAGGAGCAGCATCTTCTCGCCCTCCTGGAGTTCGCCTGCCGCAGATGGACGCCCTTCACCCGCGGCCTATCCCTCGTCGGACGAGCTAGAGCGGCGAACTCGCTGGTGGGCTCCACCATCCAGCATCACCTGCACGGGTACCTGCCATCACCCCCGACCATCGCCAAGCTGCAGGCCAGACTAGCGAGGTTCGTCTGGGGGCCCGAACACACGGCGTGGCTTCCCGCCGCCGTCATGGCGAGGCCCGTAGCCATCGGAGGCCTCGGCCTCCTCGACCTGGCAACCCAACTCCAGCTCGCCTGCCTCAAGGGTGTGCAGGTCGCGCTACGCGGAGGCAGGAACGGCTTCGACTGTCTGGTCGCCAGCGGCAGCGAGGCCTGGATCCGCCCTCCACCAGACGGCACGCGTCTCCAGCCCCGCCGTCTCCGGTTGCTGAAGCTGTGGGAGGAGGCCTCCAAGATCATGAGCCTCAATCACCGGGCGGTCCCCGCATCCCTGCTGCTGGACATCCCAATCATCGGTGGCTGCCAGTTCCTTCGCCCTCCCGACCTCCTGGCCCCTGCCCGCTGGCGCGGAGCCCGAGTCCGGGACCTTCTCGCGGAGGACCACCTCACCGCCCGCCCTACACGCTCCGCCCTGGCTGACGCCGCGACCCTGGGCGCCTTCTGTCGGAGGCTGACCTCCGAGAACGCCGTGGGCTTCGGGGGGGAGTCTCCATCTTCTTCATCATCTTCATTAGCTGCGGCTGTGGTGCTGCGCGGGATGGCTACGCCGTTCCTCAACGGCCTCACGACGCGCTCGGCCCGACGGGCCTTGGATCGTCCACGCCTCGCGGCCACGCCGATCTCCCGATTCCTGGCGAGATGGGCACCCACCATCAGCCCACCATCCAGGATCGACTGGGCCTCGCTGCGGCGCTGCGCCCACTCGGGCCACGAGGCTGACGCGGCCCTCAAGTTGGCCCTCCACGCCCTACCCCATCCGGCCCATCCTGCCTCGGTCGGCCCCTCCTGTCCTGCCTGCGGGTCCATCGACCGCTCCCTCGGCCACCGTTACTGGTGCTGCCGTTCCATCAGGCCTCTCATCAGAGAGGCCTTCAACATCATAGGGCGGCCCCCTGACCTGCAGGCTTGGATCTTCGGCGGGTCCGGCCTTGAGGACGACGCCATTTCCATCCTGGCGTCGGCAAAGTTGGGAATTTATCGCTACTTTGTCCAGGTTGGGCTCGGAGAAGCGGTGGAGGACCCGCTCATCGCCTGGTCCAGGACCCTCCAGCGCCGAGGTCTCCTACCTTTGTCCCCTTTGTAAATTTGTACCATATATGTGTATATATTTAATTCTATATGTAAATATTTTCCTCTTCTCTCTCTCTCTCTCTCATGTGAGATGTAAAATTGTCTAGATGACAATAAATAAATTTTAATTGTCATTGTCACACACACACATATACATTCATTTTTATATATATAGATTACCAGTTTGGGCAAATTCAACAAAAAATCGTTTAACTGTATTTGAATGCTATAATCAAAAGAATATCAAATAAATTCCTTGTTTTGATGCATTTAATAAATTATTTTTAATCCTTATTTAAAAAAAAAGAGTGGACTTTTTTTACATGAATACAATCCTTCTACTATTTAACAGCGCAAATAGGTATCTGTAGGTTATCATATAATTCAAATGTCGGTGTATGAGTGGGTAAAACCCTCGATTCCCGACAGTCATGAACTGGGATTGAATTCCGCGTTAACATTTTGTTTTAATATGTGAAAAACCTTCACACATATTATTTATTGTTGTAAATATCATAAACTAGGATGCTCTTTCTGAGCGGTACCTAATAAAGTGATTTAGGAACAAGAACAATATAATTCAAGTTTTTATATAGCCTATATATTCAAATGTAATGTTGACTCTAGAATAGTAATTATTCATAGGAAAGGGTTTAGCTCTGTTAGAAATCTGAGTTGAAAACACACTTTGCGGATTAGTAAATTAACAAAAATGATGCAAAATTAACAAACAAAAAAAAACGAATATTTCGATAATGAAGATGATGAAGGAAAAGCCAGGAAAAGGATTCGTCAGCCCTGAAAAAAAAAGTTTGAATCTATGATAAGCCTATGTAATAAGTCCAGAATTAATTAAAATCCAACCTATGCAACAATGGAATTATAAATTCAATTGCCATCTATCGATAAAAGTTGCAATAATTTTTCCTTTTTTTTCTCTCTTTCTCTTATGATGAATATTTTTTAATACTATCTTTACAGACCTAACGACAATGATGAAATCTGTTGAATGAGAAGACTCCTCAGTAATCAATCAAACCCTCATTTGATAACTTTCATCATTGCAGTAAGGTCTGTAGATATATTAAATGATAATATTTATCGCATATGAGAGAGAAACACATTGCCAAAGAAATGAATAAGTATTACAGATAATGGTGCCTTCAGTCATATCAGAATAGAAGTCTGCATTATTTTTATACCACGACCTCTCTGACTCTCGACCTCTCTTAATGGATCCCTGTTGTGTTGTTAGATATGTAACTTGCTCTTTGGTTGAAGTAAGTTTCTATGATATATGCTTGCATGGTTTATTTACATAGCTCATGGTCTTGAAAATATTCTTCATGCATATCAGAATAGAAGTCTGCATTATTTTTATACCACGACTACTCTGACTTCAGCTCTTGTCGGATCCCTGTGATGCTGCTAGATAGTAACTTGCTCTTTGGTTGAGGTCAGTTTCCATGATATATTCTCGCATAAAATATTTACATAGTTTATTCTTGATGCATTCTCAGGACTTGCATATTACAATCATCCTACCATATTGAAAGATTTTGTGCTAAATTTAGTGTAAAATTTCAGGGTTAAAAAGAATCAAATGTTTCTCCATTAATTTTATGGCATCTGCATAACTCTGATATTATGTGGGATCATCCAACTCTTTTATGAGTTGAAATAAATCTATATCATATGTGCTGATATCTTCAGACATCTCAAAATATATTTTAAAATAGATTTATCTGAAAAAAAGGCAAGTTGAATAATCAATTTGGTACTTGAATTGGCTTTTTCATTCACCTTAGCTTCAAATTCAATTAGAAATTCAACAAGTATATAGTTGGAATACTAAATTGCATATAATAGACATGTTAATTTATTTTTAAATGATTAATAAGAAAAGCTTAAAGATATTGATAATTCTTTGTAAAGATAGAAAAAATAGACAGGATTTTATAAAATAAAAAAGAAAACGAATTTCAATACAAATTATACACTCTCTAATGTTTGGGTTCTAATATATTTCTATGAAATCATATGAAATTTACAAGAAATTTGACAATAATACCGAAAATGTTTCTTTTGAACGAAAAATTGAAATACATTTCAAAGAGAAATAACGAATATTTCTAACCTTAAGGATGAAGTATGATAGGATGAATTGTGAAGAGTAAAGATAAACGGAAAAGTAAAGTGTCCAGGGATGGGCATATGGTATGGATAGGAAATGGATATTTGAATCTTTTAATTTCTTCATATTCTTTGTGCTAATATCCCCTCCAACGGGAGAACTAGGACTTCAAGGAAGCGTGTATATTTATCTTGAAGTCATACTTATAATAGAAAGAGATTAGCTGAGCCCCTTGCAAAACTTCCAGTACAGTGTGCAGGGTGAAAGTGGAGTCAGAGGCTTGGTAGATCACTTTCCTATCTCGGTGAAAACTGCATATAGTTGTAAAATGCTTAAAGACAATTAAGGGAAGGTTTGGTGGGAAGGAAGATGTTTTAGGAGTAACGTCACAGAGCCATTTAAACACTCACCAAATGTAAGCAGTACACCAAATGTAAGTAGCGAACCAGTCAGTACATGGGAGATATAAAATATGTATTTTGATCAATTGAGCTTTAATTTCACTTACTCACTAATATGATAATGCAATGATTATACGCTTTTTAGTGTTACTTTTAAAAAATATTATGGGGTAAACATTTGTAAGCACATCAAGAACATTTTTTACCAAATTATTCTTCATTAATAGAAAGATATGGGGGATCAGAGATAAAGAATTGAAATAGATTTAATATATATATGTCGTAATGTAGATTGTTATTCTGTTGTATGAATGCAGTGTGGCATGTTGGTAGCAATCGTAGTGGCCACAATGTTAAGAGTGGGTACAGGTGTTATTGGGATTACACAAAAGGACAAGACATGTTGGATGTCACCACAGAGATAGCGAGAGCGTAAGTGAAGCAGACACCAATCAGGGCAGATCTGTAGAGAGGGGTCTGTCAATCATGATGTTTCAAATCGGACTGATCTGTTTGAGCAAGAAAGGGGCACACTTGGGAACCCCAACATGTTTTTGGACTTTTCCTGTCCTGGCGCCGGCTGTCACTCACTCGAAATTTTATTTTTGACATTTTGGTTTTTAAACTATAACTATATAACACATGGGGTTATAATTATATATATTGGAATATATGTTACAACTAATAATCACTTATAATCTTTTTTACTTCAAAATCTTACTAAAATTTCGGTCTCGAAAAAGTGTGAATATGAAAAGGTTGAACATTAAATATGTTTGCCTCAAAAAATTGAATTATTACTTTATTTTAGGAAGGAGTTTAGGAGTAACCACACAGAGTCATTTGAACACTAACTAAATGTAAACAATATCAGACCAGTTAGTACATGGGAGGGAGAGAGAGAGATATAAAATTATGTGTTTCGATCAATTGAGCTTTAATATGACTTACTCACTAATATGATAATGCAATGATTATACGCTTTTCAGGGTTTCTTTTTAAAAATATATTGAGGTAAACATTTGCAAGCGCATCAAGAACTTTTTTCACCAAATGAATAATCATTAATAGAAAGATATGGGGGATCAGAGATAAAGAGTTAGAATAGATTTAATATATATATATAATTACTTATAATATTTTTACTTTAAAATCTTAAAAGCATTTGGGTCTCGAAAAATTAAGAAATTGAAATGGTTGAACATTAAATATGTTTGCCTCAAAATGAATTATTATTGGAGAGGCTAGGGACAGGATCTCCATCAGGGAAGAGGCAGGTTAAGCAGGTATGGGTCCGCCGAGATCAGGAGGCAAAAAGAGGGCAGGAGGACTAGAAATTTGCAGCTCTAGCTCTGGCAGTTGGGCAAGCCATTGATCTTGCCTCGTGGTTGGCAGAGAGACCCTTTGCTGAGCATTTAGCGCACTTGGCTATGCGGGGGTTGACAAGAGTTAAACAGCTTGAAAAAAAAAGTCTAGAACAGCAATGAGCTCCAAGTCGAAATTGTGGATTCTCTTACACGTGATATTCATGTCTAGTTGCGACGTCTCATTTCAATTTTTAATAGATATAAAAAAGGTATATAGTAACACACTGACAACTTAAGGCGTTAAAATTATTACTAATTATATTTCGCATTATAAAACCTTGTTAAAAATTATATTTATTTTTAAATAATATATAGTGATTAAAAAAACTGAAAAAAAAACAACTCTTTTTAATAAAATTTAAAGATATTTTATTGATAAAACCCATCATCCCTCAGATAACAACAACTAATCATGAGGTTGTTTATATCTCGCGTCAGCCAATTGGGAGGTTTGTTTCAGATCTGGGCAAAATGTTAGACAATAATAGACTCCAAGTAGCTTGCCCTGTATGCAATTTAAAGGTTTTAAATAATCCAGTATATATATATTTTTTGCAGCTTATATAACTTACAAATTTTCCTATGCTAACATTCAAAATGAAAATATTTTAAAATAATTACATGTGATATGAAAAGTGAATTATATTATTTACAAAATTGAAACCATTGTTGTTTTATCAGTATTTATAAACAAACCATTCAAGGTTGCTATGTGATAAGTGTTCTGAAATGAGGAGTCGAACAGACACTGTTGTCTTCTTGAACATCCTTTCTTGTGAGACAGCATTCCATTTTTGAAACAGCTTGGCCCTCTCCACATCTTCATAAAAATATTGATCAAATGTATCTTTATATGAATCAGCATTTTCTTTATACACGAACTTCCTGACCCCAGCTCTTGTCGTATACCTGTGGTATTATTAGACATGTAATTTGCTCTTTGGTTGATCTCCTTTTCCAAGAGATAGTTTTGCATTGTTATAAAACTTTTTCCCACCTTGTGTTTATTCATTCTCAAAACTTGCATCCTACAATTTTCCCACCACATAGACAGGTTTTGTGTGAAATTTGGTTTAATTGCCTCAGGGTTAAAAAGAAGCAAATGTTTCACCATTAATTTTATGACATCTTCATACCTCTGGATATTGGTAGAGACTTCCGAATGTTCCATAAATTGAACAAAATCAATATCACTTGCAAGTCTCAGTAAGCTTATTAAATTAGCATTCTACATACCTCTAGATTTCAATGGAAAAAGAGCAGCTAGAGTAGTTGATTTGACTCCTAAGTTATCTCTGACATCTACCTCAGCGCCACCCTCAATTAGAAAATTGACAATATTCGAATTAGAAGACATGATTGCATATAATAAAGGTGTTAAACCTCGATTATCTCTAGCATTGATATTAGCACCAGAAATTATCAACATTTTCGCGTTAGTTAAGTTATTTGTTTTAACTGCTTCCATTAATGGAGTGACACCATCACTATTTATAGATTTAACGTCAAATCCTGATTTAATGAAGTATTCAAGAAATTTGGGATTCCCGCTTTCTGCAGCATAAAAGAATGTTGAATTTCCAAATCCTACATGTTTAGTGTCAGCCCCAGCATCTAGTAAACAGTAAAAATTTTCTATTTTCCCTTTCGAGATAGCAATTTCTAAGGGAGTAAAATAATTATGGGTATGGCCTTGGATATCTGCCCCTTTATCTATAAAGAGTTGAAGCAATTCCCTGTCATCAATTATTCCGACTATTTCTCTAAAGGGGGTTTTTCCGAGAGGATTAGGAATATTCACATCTGCACCAGCTTCAAAGGTTCCCAAATTAAATTTCTATATGTCAGATATTTAGCAGTATTCCTTGGAGTATACAAGTAATTGAAATATAAAATTACTGCATACAGTGGGACTTTATCTGTATTATCTTTTATATTCACATTGGCTCCTGAAGAAACAAGATAACGTGCAATAGATATTCTATTATGTATAATAGCGTAATGTAAGGGCGTTTTTTGTGCTCGGTTCTGGGAGTTTATATCGGCCCCTGATTCTACCAAACAGTGTACAATATCTCGATAGCCACTTTGTACAGCCAAATGTAATGGAGTATTTTCATAAATATCTTTTAGGTTAATATCTGCGCCATCTTCAATAGCGGCTCTTACCCTGTCTAAATCTTCACTCTCAATTGCCATATGTATATCCATATATAATATCAATTCAAATATTAGCACTTACAAATCTATTAATTTTGTGAAACTCAGATATCTGGAGCGTGTACTGAAAATATTAGCAATATAGTTCAAATAAATAAGTAAATAATAATAGTGATATGAAAAAATGGGTCAGATATTATTAAATTATTTGAAAGTTTTTTTATAAACTTCTATAATTTTTAAACTATTTTATATCACGCCTGAACCCACTCTGAATTTTGTGGCCACCACGACTGCAACCAACATGCCACACTACATTCATGCAACAGGATAACAACACTACCTTACAATATATATATATATATATACATTTATATAAAATATTTTATTTCATTTTTTTTGCCTCAATAAAGCAGAGCAATAAATTATTTGTGAAATTCTATGACAATTTCATAATTTTTGGACACTACTTAACGTGAATAATCAATTTAACAAAGCATCATATTTCATTGAATTTTTAAGTATAAATTAACAAAAGAAACTTTTCAAAAACAATTTAAAAGTTTTAAAGCAAAATCGCTATTTTACACATGCTTATACTGAATATATGTATGTGAATATCTATATGGAGTCCATATATATTGGGGTCCAAACGGCTATATTTATTGGACTGCCCACATTAAATGACACTGCTCTATTGAATCTACCAAGAAATAAACCAGACTGGAAACACTTGGTGAACTGGTTCACTAAGGCTACCAAGATCTAAACCGCAAGAGAGCCCGAGTAGTTGGCGATCTATGAATACGCTCCAGGAGTTACCTGGATTACCCAGTTGTTACTACTATATATTGGGGTCCAAGGATAGTTGCTCTCCAGGAGTTATTGGGGTAAAATAGATTTTTAAAAAATAGGTTAAACATTTAATATGTTAAAATTTTTGCTTATTTTGATGTACATTTTGGTAAATTAGAAATATATTAGTGAAATATATAGTTTTCCACTACTCTTTTTTCAACTTTATTAAGGTGAAGATTTACTAAAGCTTTAGAACTGGATTTTGTTGTAGACCTGTTATTTAAACAGGCTAATATTCTAGTATTATTATTATAATGCCTTATTGATAAACACAATTCGACATACTACATCGCATTTCATGACCTCAGAATAGGCAAGTCATTCTGACACTTGACTATTTTCAAATTGTTAGGGGTAGAATTCCTTCAAGATCATTTTCTTTAAAATATGTAAATATGTTATTTGTTTAATTTTTACAGGCTTTTAATAGCCAAAATTTTGAACTGCATCTATATGTACCTACTCGATATACACTCATGGACAAAATTAAGAAAGTGAGAAATCTTTTATGTCGCGAGTCGTCTGTTTTTTTTTTTTTTTTTTTAAGAGACACAGGCAATTTTGTTCACACTTCGTTATCTCGTGTGTCAAACTGTGTATCAAATATTTTTCAAGAGTTATCGTCTCAATCCCGATATACATGCTGAAAGGTACAACTTTTTTGAGTTTTGTTCATGAGTGTGTGTATAATTTTTATTAAACGTTTTTATTGAAAATGGGTTATAAAAAGTGGATTTAACTTTAATAGTATATTACCTGGCTTCTCCCGTGTTCTTCTCGGAAGAATCTTGTTCCTGGGTATTAAAAATGATGGTTTTGCTTCGCTTGTGATATCTTCTTGAGTGTATGATTCCTGAAAGAATTGTGTTTTGTCCATCAAACATGATACAGCAATATTGCATAATAATTTACTGACTAAATATAGGATATATTAATTCAGTACTTGGTTAATTAAAATTTTCCTTGGATGAAAATGTGGCAAAATCCTCTTCGTGACTTAATGTCCTTTTAAGATTTCAGCCAGATTGGTTTAATATTGTGGAAACACATAAGGAACGAATAAATAAATAAATAAACATACATTGATCTTTTTATCTATAGATAAATAAAAAGAGATTTGGTTAATTTAAATTTTCCTTGGATGAAAATATGACAAAATCCTCTACGAGGTTTAACTCAATATCCTGTTAAAATTTCAGCCAGATTGGTTTAATATTGAGCAAAAATATAAGGAATGAATAATTAAATAAATAACCTTTCATCTATAGATAAATAAATATACTGTAAAACCCCTCTATAGTGAACCCCAATGGGACAGAGCTTTTGGTTCACTATAGCCACGGTTCACTATAGCCACAGTTTGGCTCTCTTTATTTACTTTTAAAAATTTTAGATCGTATAATTAAAGGACAGCCATACACACTGGTAGAGACTGCATCTAAATAGTGGTCACTTTGTTCTAATTCCCTTAATTGACCAATTTCCTCACATTAATACTGAATAATATTATAAATCATTAGATGATAGGTTCTTCTTATCATTAACATACATGCACCTCTATGTCTAATTTAAAAATCAAGACAAATCCTAGGCAAAGTTTTATTAAATATATATTCAGAGATATAAAATGATTTTAAAACATCTTTATCGCATTATATAATATAATGTTTACTTGGAAAAAGGCTCTAATACCTTGTTGCTTCAAACACTCTTCAAGCATTGAAATTTTCAAATAAAGTTAATGTATTTTCATTCTATTTCATGTTTCCATATATTCTTCTTAAGTCTAGAATTTCATATTTTTTGAACCTGTCATGCAAACCATTGATGTCCTTAAAATCGCCATAGTTCATGTCATAAAAAAAAATTTTGGATGCATCACAGGCCCGTTTATTTGGTCTTTTTTTAGCCTCTGGAGATGGAGCAGGAGGTAGTGCTTCCACAGTTGAGGCTGGTGGTGCCAGTGCAGGAGGCCGAGGATCAACTGGTCGATGGGGCACAGCCTGGTCCGCAGGACCAACATCGGATACCCCCATAGAATGGGCAGGGGGCGCTGGTGCAGGAATCGGCACCTCCACAGTTGGAGCAGGGGATGCTAGTTGCCCTGGCTGCTGAGGTGGGACGGGTGACTCGGCACCTGTGGAAAAGGAGGGCGACGCCCTCCTAACGAGCATTGGGCAGCATGCACTGCGGTGACCCTGCCAATGACACTTTAAGCATTTTATGCCAAAGGTCGGGAAGGCCGGCAGGGTGTTCCCTTTGGTCCTGATGTCCAGGCGGGTAGGCAGATGTCCAAGCGTTACGCCGTTGTTGAGGAGGACGAAGGCCTGGCGGCGGCCGTCGGCGTAGGTGTACTCGCCGAGCTTAAACTGCATGGGGGCGATGGATGTTACCCTGCCATATGGCTGCAGCGCCTGGACGATGCTGTTGTCCTCGACAAAGAAGGGGAGGTTGCCAATGACAATCCTCTCAGCCCTCTTGCGGAAGGGGATTGTCCTGAGGAGCGCGCCCTCGATTTCAATGGTGTTCTCCAAGAGGCGCTCCGCAAAGGCCCTACTTGTCAATCCCACGAGGACGTGGCCATTCATTCTGGTGATTTGCAGGATGTTCCTCGGCCCGCCGACCACCGCATCAACCACCCACAGGTACTGGTAGGGCGAGAAGTCCGAGCATTGCTCAATATATACGCAGTATTATTGCGTGGAGGAGGCCTGTCAGGCCTTGGCGTCCGCAATGTGAGCTCGCGTGGTCTTAATCTCCTGGACCTGCGGTGACCGCATCCTAGGTGGGTTTCCTCGTAGAGCAGTGGTGGTCACTTTGCGCGGTACAGCGCCGCTGGTCTGCGTTCCTGTAGTGCCGGAGGATCCCGATTCACAACGCCGCTTCTTTTGGCTCACCACGGTGAAGCCGTCGCCGTTATTCTCCTCTTCCTCCACGCTCTCCGCCCAATTCTCAGCAATCTTTAGGGCGCTGTTAGAAGGCCTAGCCGCAATTCGATTCGCCGCGGCAGTATTTGCATGAGTCATGCCAGCATGCAAATTTGCATCTTTAGGAATTTTCGGATTTTCTTGAGATGCATTCTCTCGAAAACCTATATTTGATGATTTCTCAGGTCTGGCTTTCCCTTTCGAGCTGAGCCTTTTCGGCCTCTTTCTCCTTGGTTTCACCTTGGTGAAATCGTCTGTTTCCTCCTCCATGGGGAGTTGATTCGCCCGATCGACGAGATCCGCCCAGCCCGTCGACGGCTTGCCTGTTCCAGGCTGATGGTTATGTGGTCTTCTCCGTCGCCGGAGAAGTGCTGATTGCATCAGCATTTGGAGATGGCAATTGGCTATCAGCCAAGGCCATTGGTGATTCGGAGGGTGGGGAATGCCCCATAAAAATTTTAAATTACCCTTCCCTTCGGAGGAGGTTATAAATTCCAAGCCAGCAAAGTTCGGGGCAGGAGCGCGCGCCCGTACATCCCTCGCTGCTTTAATCTTCGCAAGCCTGATAGCTCACCAAGTGTTTCCAGGCCGGTTTTAATTTTTAAAAATCTCACTCCAAATGAAATCCAAAACTGTAAAAAATGGTAGATCAGGAAATATATAATGAAATAATATATTCTATATTATTTTTGAGAGAGTTTAAAATATGTTATAAAACTTGTATCAAATATTTAATCCTTCATTAACTTTAATGTGGTTTAAGACTGGTATGCTCCACCTTCGTTGAATGAGATAATGTTCTAGACAAGGGGGTCGGTGGAAGGGTGGTCTAAACCGTTGGTTTTCGACCGCTACGACCCAGGATCGAATTCAAATTTTTAAAAATTGCTCCAATGGTCCCCGATTCTTGCAAAAATTAATCCCACCAGCGAGTGAAAGTAACCAAACGGGGCCCTGTCATTTTTAAAGTGCAACTGTTTTTCACGTGTATAGACATGTGGTGCACTTACATTAAAAGCAGTTGCCAACTTCTACCCACCATAGTCTGTACCATGTGTGCTTGGGATTATAAAAAAATGTTCCAGACAGGATAGGGAGGTATATATTTTTCGAAGTTCTAATATTGTCCCAAATACGTCTATATAATAATATAGGTATTTAAAAGAGTATACACACAGTAGAACCTTCATGAGGGAACACTCTACAAAGGACAATTTTTTTCGCCAAAATGACAATTTTTACCAATTATATCTGCTCTATGTTAAGGGGATACCTTTCCCCAAAGAACACTTTAGCTATGCAACTAGGTATTTTATAGAAATATCTTACCTCTTTGCATATTTTTGAAAATTATTTGGCGAACAAAAATATATTTTTGTTTTTTAAAATATTGAACATAAGGGCTTTTAATGGTATAACAATTTATATTCTAGGAAGCAGAATATGAAGAGAAAATTTCGGTCAGGTGTTTGGAATTATAAAATAGCGCCTTGGCTATTGTCATATTGAGTGGTGAATTCGAGGTTTTCCTATTAATTCTATTTAGTTTTAATTATATGAATGCATCTAAGAATATTTATTGTTGTTAGCTATTTGATGTGGTAATGGGTTATTGCATGATTAAGGCCAAATGTATGAATAAAATCTTATATATGTCATATTTAATCATGTTTTTTAATACACTATTCCTATTTCTTGACAATTAATAGTTAATGTTTAGATGTCACATTTTGAAAGAATGTATTTGTGTTAGCTTTATTTTGTATAAATATTTGTCTAATATAATAAAAATAGATAAAACACATATTTCCTATTTATCTACAATGCTTATCTTTTATATTCATTTTATAATTTACATAGCGTGTGTTATCTCGATGATGAATATCAATTTTGCATATATACCTTATATAAAACTTAATTGAAGCATGTAATAACCTGGGAACTTTCGTATGCTCCAGGAGTCTGGGTTAGGTGCAAATTAACAAATAGTATGTCACACACACAACTGTATTAAGACCACCGTTCTTACATATGACGAACAGCATGTCATGTAAACCTCTTCGCAATAATTTTTTAACAACGAATTATTAAGATCTATACATATTTGTATAAAGACATCTCCAACGCACTTAATAAATGCATCCAAAAATAATACATTTATTTGATCTTAACGCACAGACCACACGCAATTTCATATCACTATATGAACCTTTACCAGTTTGGGCAAATTCATCAAAAATTCGTTTATCTGTATTTGAATGCTATAATCAAAAATATTCATTGTTTTGATGCTTTAATAAATTCATTTCAATGCTTATTTTTAAAAGTAGAGTTGACTTTTTTACATGAATACAATCCTTCTACTTTTTAACAGCGCAAATAGGTATCTATAGGTTATCATATAATTCAAATGTTGGTGTACGAGTGGGTAAAACCCTCGATTCCCGACAATAATGAACCGGGATTGAATCCCGCGTTAACATTTGGTTTTAATATGTGAATAACCTTCACATATTATTGATTGTTGTAAATAATTCTTTGTAAAGATAAGAAAAAATAGACAGGATTTTATAAAATAAAGAAGAAAACGAATTCCAATACAAATTATACACTCTCTAATGTTTGGGTTCTAATATATTTCTATGAAATCATATGATATTTACAAGAAATTTGATAATTATATCGAAAATGTTTCTTTTGAACGAAAAATTGAAATGCATTTCAAAGAGAAATAACGATTATTTCTAACCTTAGGGATGAAGTATGATAGGATGAATTGTGAAGAGTAATGATAAACGGTAAAGTAAAGTGTCCAGGGATGGGCATATGGTATGGATAGGAAATGGATATTTGAATATTTTAATTTCTTCATATTCTTTGTGCTAATATCCCCTCCAACGGGAGAACTAGGACTTCAAGGAAGGGTGTATATTTATCTGAAGTCATACCTATAATAGAAAGAGATTAGCTGAGCCCCTTGTATAACTTCCAGTACAGTGTGCAGGGTGAAAGTGGAGTCCCAGGCTTGGTAGATCACTTTCCTTTCTCTAAGAAAACTGCAGATAGTTGTAAAATCCTTAAATACAATTAAGGGAAGGTTTGGTGGGAATGAAGGTATTTTAGGAGTAACGTCACAGAGCCATTTAAACACTCACCAAATGTAACCAATATCGGAACAGTCAGTAATACATGGGAGAGAGAGTTATAAAATTATGTATTTTGATCAATTGAGCTTTAACTTCACTCACTCACTAAGATGATAATGTAATGATTATATGCTTTTTGGTGTTACTTTTAAAAAATATATTGGTGTAAACATTTGTAAGCCCATCAAGATCTTGTTTTACCAAATGAATAATCATTAATATAAAGATATGGGGATCAGAGATAAAGAATTTGAATAGATTTAATATATATATATATAATTACCTTTAATAATTTTTACTTCAAACTCTTAATTAAATTTGGGTCTCGAAAAATTGAAAAAATGAAAAGGTTGAACATTAAATATGTTTGGCTCGAAAAAATGAATTTATATATATATATTTTTTAATTTATTTCCACACACAAAATGCGATATCCCTGCTAGGGATTATATATTGCGTCAATTTTATATTGTTAAACAGATAAACAGTTATTAAGATCATTATTCAAGAAAAAAATTGATAAGATAGATTAGGAACCTTATCTATCAGGTTAGACAGATAGTCATAAGTATTTTTATAAAAGTGATTGAATCTCTGACAATTATATCTGGTAATTATTACAAATTCATACAGATCTTTAGTCACTGTCTGTTGTCTATCACTTTGAAGAAGTGGGTATTTCAACAGTATGAATTTATGAAAAAAGCAGCTTGGATAAAGTACGCTGCGCAACTAGTTTATCTGGGATAGTTTCAGAGAGTTTTAGTTATATAACCATGATATATTAAGAAAAATAAATTTTAACTTCTTTCTTTGTGAAGATAATAAGCAGATGAATAAAAATAAATGGAAATATCTTTTTTTTACGGGGCTGCGAACCAAAATAGATGATTTTTGAGCCCTGAAGGCCGCATAAAGCAGAATATATACAAACCACTATGACAAGGCTGGAGAGGCTAGGGACAGGATCTCCATAAGGGAAGAGGCAGGTTAGGCCGGTATGGGTCCGCCGAGATCAGGAGGCAGGAAGACGGCGGGAGGACTAGAAATTTGCAGCTCTAGCTCTGGCAGTTGGGCAAGCCATTTAACTTGCCTCGTGGTTGGCAGAGAGACCCTTGGTTGAGCAGTTAGCGCACTTGGCCATGCGGGGGTTGACGAAAGTTGGACAGCTTGAAAAAAAAAAAAGTCTAGAACAGCAACTGGCTCCAAGTCGAAATTGTGGATTCTCTTAAATGTGATATTTATGTCTATGTGTGATGTCTCATTCAAATTTTAATATATATAAAATAAGGTCAATAGTAACACACTGTCAACTTAAGGCATTGGAATTATTACTAATTATTACTCGCATTATAAAACCTTGTTAAAAATTATAAATATTTTTAAATAATATATAGTGATTAAAAAACTTAAAAAAAACACATTTTAAAAAAATTTAAAGATATTTTATTGATAAAACCCATCATCCCTCAGATAACAACAGCTAATCATGAGTTTGTTTATATATCGCTTCAGCCAATTGGGAGGTTTGTTTCAGATCTAAGCAAAATGTTAGACAATAATAGACTCCAAGTAGCTTGCCCTATGTGCAATTTAAAGGGGTTAAATAATCCAGCATATATATTTTTTACAGCTTATATAACTTACAAATTTTCCAATGCCAACATTCAAAATGAAAATATTTAATAATATTTACATGTGAAATGAAAAGTGAATAATATTATTTACAAAATTGAAAACTTTATTGTTTTAACAGTATTTATAAACAAACCATTCAAGGTTGCTATGTGATAAGTGTTCTGCAATGAGGAGTCGAACAGTCACTGTTCTCTTCTTAAACATCCTTTCTTGTGAGATTACATTCCATTTTTGAAGCAGCTTGGCCCTCTTCACATCTTCAGAAAAATATTCTTCAAACATATCATCATAGAAATCAGCATTTTCTTTATACCACGAACTTCCTGACTCCAGCTCTTGTCGAATACCTGTGGAATTATTAGACATGTAACTTGCTCTTTGGTTGAGATCCTTTTCCAAGAGATAGTTTCGCATTGTTATAAAACTTTTTCCCAGCTTGTGTTGATTCATTCTCAAAACTTGCATCCTACAATTATCCCACCACATAGACAGGTTTTGTGTGAAATTTGGTTTAATTGCCTCAGGGTTAAAAAGAAGCAAATGTTTCACCATTAATTTTATGACATCTTCATACCTCTGGATATTGGTAGAGACTTCCCAATGTTCCATAAATTGAACTAAATCAATATCACTTACAAGTCTCAGTAAGCTTATTAAATTAGCATTCAACATACCTCTAGATTTCCATGGAAAAAGAGCAGCTAGAGTAGTTGATTTGACTCCAAAGTTATCTCTGACATCTACCTCAGCGCCACCCTCAATTAGAAAATTGACAATATTCGAATCAGAAGACATGATTGCATATAATAAAGGTGTTAAACCTCGATTATCTCTAGCATTGATATTAGCACCAGAAATTATCAACATTTTCGCGTTATTTAAGTTATTTATTGTAACTGCTACCATCAATGGAGTGACACCATCACTATTTATAGAATTAACGTCAAATCCTGATTTAATTAAGTATTCAAGAAATTTGGGATTCCCGCTTACTGCAGCATAAAATAATGTTGAATTTCCAAATCCTACATGTTTAGTGTCAGCCCCAGCATCTACTAAACAGTAAAAATTTTCTATTTTCCCTTTCGAGATAGCAATTTCTAAGGGAGTAAAATAATTATAGGTATGGCCTTGGATATCTGCCCCTTTATCTATAAATAGTTGAAGCAATTCCCTGTCATCAATTATTCCGACTATTTCTCTAAAGGGGGTTTTTCCGAGAGGATCAAAAATATTCACATCTGCACCAGCTTCAACAAGTTCCCAAATTAAATTTCTATATGTCAGATATATAGCAGTATTCCTTGGAGTATACTTCATAATGTAATCGAAATATGAAATTGCTGCATAAAGTGGGGCTACACCTTTTTTATCTTTTATATTTACATTGGCTCCTGCAGAAACAAGATAACGTGCAATAGATATTTTATTATGTTTAATAGCGTAATGTAAGGGTGTTTCTTGTGCTCGGTTCTGAGAGTTAATATCGGCCCCTGAATCTACCAAACATTGTACAATATCTTGAATGCCTCTTTTTACAGCCAAATGTAATGGAGTATTTTTATAATTATTTTTTAGGTTAATATCTGCGCCTGCTTCAATAATGGCTTTAACCTTGTCTAAATTGTCACTCTTAATTGCCAAATGTATATCCATATATAATTTTAATTCAAATATTAACACTTACAAATCTATTAATTTCGTGAAGCACAGATATCTTGAGCGTGTACTGAAAAAATAGCAATATAGTTCAAATAAATAAGTAAATAATAATAGTGATATGAAAAAATGGGTCAAATATTATTAAATTATTTTAATGTTATTTATAAACTTCTCTAATTTCTTTAATCTATTATATATATATTTATCACACCTGAACCTACTCTGAATATTGTCGCCACCACGACTGCAACTAACATGCCACACTACATTCATGGAACAGAATAACAACACTACCTTGCAACATATATATATATATGCTTGAAAATAGAGCAATCCATATATTACAATATTTAAAAATGCCTATTTTGGATCATAAAGTTTTTATTTCCGATATTTCGTGAGGCAACTCGCCAAACTTCCTCTGGGAACAAAATGGCTTTAGAGAAGCTCGCGTATCATTTCGCGAGTATATACAACCGCTATAAAATTTAAATATCTAGAATCTACAATATGCATGCCTCTATGAATATAATAATTAATAATAATATAATATGTAAAACATTAATATATAGAGAATTAAGTAAATATAGACATTTAAAATAAACGAATTGAAAATCAGCAATTTGCCATATATATACATATATACGTGTATAGTAGTGGGCTATGTGGTTTTAAATTGTAAGTATAGTTGAGGAATGTCTATTTTTCGGTTGATACTGTTTTTATCTTCTATTGAGCTCCAGCTTTCTAGAAAAAGTCTTGAATGTTTATCCTTGATATTTTGATATATTATTTCTGTTGAGTCGAAATTTGGTATGTGGTCCTGTTTCAGTGCGTGGTCTACTAAAAGGGAAAGAGGGCTATAGTTTTTAAGGGCTGTCCGGTGTTGATTGGTTCTTTCTTCCAGAGTTTTTCCTGTCTCTCCTATGTATGTAGCTGGGCAAGATCGGCACGGGATTCTGTAGATGAGGTTGGATTTTTGACTGTTGTTTGTGTTATGTTTGGTATCGGGATGGCGGAGAAGTGTTTTCAAGTTGGATGGTGTCTGGTATATGGTCTTGATGTTATATTTCTTGAGGGTTCTGCTGATTCTTTCAATGCCGTAGCTGTACGGAAGTGTGCAGTATAATTTATGAGATTGGCTATTGGAAGGAGGGATGAATGTTGATCTGTGGAATTGTCTTTTGATAAATTCTGTGGGATAACTATTGCTTTGTAATTCATTCATTAGTATTGTTCTTTCTTGTTGTGACTTTTCTAGATTATTGGAGCAATGAGTAGATATTCTTTTTGAGAGGGTTTTTATAACAGATATTTTATGGTTAATAGGACCGAATGAGCTGAAATTTAAGTAACCACCTGTGTGAGTTTTCTTACGGTAAATGCCTGTTTCTATTTTAGAGCTGTTTCTGGTGAGAATTATATCTAAGAATGATAAAGAGTTTTTTTCTTCTATTTCATGTGTAAATGTGAGAAATGGTTTTATATTGTTTAAGAAATTCAGAATGCTTGTTGTATTGTTGTTTTCGGTTATGCAAAGAATATCGTCAATATATCTCTTCCAGAATGTTATTTTTAGCTGCTTATTGTCTATTATTGATTGGTCAATATTATTCATGAAAATGTTTGCCAGAGCCGATGGGCAACCCAATATCTTCAGCTCTGGCAAACATTTTCATGAATAATATTGACCAATCAATAATAGACAATAAGCAGCTAAAAATAACATTCTGGAAGAGATATATTGACGATATTCTTTGCATAACCGAAAACAACAATACAACAAGCATTCTGAATTTCTTAAACAATATAAAACCATTTCTCACATTTACACATGAAATAGAAGAAAAAAACTCTTTATCATTCTTAGATATAATTCTCACCAGAAACAGCACTAAAATAGAAACAGGCATTTACCGTAAGAAAACTCACACAGGTGGTTACTTAAATTTCAGCTCATTCGGTCCTATTAACCATAAAATATCTGTTATAAAAACCCTCTCAAAAAGAATATCTACTCATTGCTCCAATAATCTAGAAAAGTCACAACAAGAAAGAACAATACTAATGAATGAATTACAAAGCAATAGTTATCCCACAGAATTTATCAAAAGACAATTCCACAGATCAACATTCATCCCTCCTTCCAATAGCCAATCTCATAAATTATACTGCACACTTCCGTACAGCTACGGCATTGAAAGAATCAGCAGAACCCTCAAGAAATATAACATCAAGACCATATACCAGACACCATCCAACTTGAAAACACTTCTCCGCCATCCCGATACCAAACATAACACAAACAACAGTCAAAAATCCAACCTCATCTACAGAATCCCGTGCCGATCTTGCCCAGCTACATACATAGGAGAGACAGGAAAAACTCTGGAAGAAAGAACCAATCAACATCGGACAGCCCTTAAAAACTATAGCCCTCTTTCCCTTTTAGTAGACCACGCACTGAAACAGGACCACATACCAAATTTCGACTCAACAGAAATAATATATCAAAATATCAAGGATAAACATTCAAGACTTTTTCTAGAAAGCTGGAGCTCAATAGAAGATAAAAACAGTATCAACCGAAAAATAGACATTCCTCAACTATACTTACAATTTAAAACCACATAGCCCACTACTATACACGTATATATGTATATGACATAATAAAAATATGATTTTTATTATTCATTAATATAATTATAATTTAAATAATCATAGAATTAACACAGAGTTAATTTTTTAAAATCCTCAACAAAAGGAGTACAACCCAAGATGTTTTTTGTTTATACTTAGATATATTTATAAAATTGTATGTATGCAAACTGTTTTGTTCTTAAAATATAATCATTAAAAAAATACAATTTTGGATATAAAAAGGTTATCATTTCACTTCAATCCACGACTGCATGAATGAATTGGTAACGTACCTAAAATACATCTTTTTTTACGACATATATATATGGCAAATTGCTGATTTTCAATTCGTTTATTTTAAATGTATATATTTACTTAATTCTCTATATATTATTTGCAATTTTCATATTATATTATTATTAATTATTATATTCATAGAGGCATGCATATTGTAGATTCTAGATATTTAAATTTTATAGCGGTTGTATATACTCGCGAAATGATACGCGAGCTTCTCTAAAGCCATTTTGTTCCCAGAGGAAGTTTGGCGAGTTGCCTCACGAAATATCGGAAATAAAAACTTTATGATCCAAAATAGGCATTTTTAAATATATATATATATATTTGTGGTGGTTAATAACGACAATCCACATAAATAATTTCTTAAAATTATATTTGATAGCGATTTTGTTTTAAGTTGAAAATTTGCCTTGAATTAAATACCAAACGATGTACGTTTTCGTTGTTTTTAAATATTGCGAAATAAGTTATATTTTTTGTTTTAAATATAAATATTTAATACGTATTTCTTAAATATTTATAATTTGATATTATGAGTAATTTTATTTTCACTTTTTATCGAATTGAAATTCTTGTTTGATTGCTTGCAAATGTTCGTTAAAGTTTATATTTTAAATACGCGGCTCACCAATTTATGTGGGCGGCATAGATTTATAAGCGGAGAGAGAGAGAGAGAGAGAGTCATTAACAAATTATTTATTTAAAATCAATCATTAATTACATTTATTTATACAAATTACACAGGTCTACAAAACTCAAAGTAGTTGTACCTTATAGCATATATATATCGGGATTCAGAAAAATAACTCTGAGAGATATTTGATGCACAGTGATAAATATCCCTGTGCATCAAATATCTCTCAGAGTTATTTTTCTGAATCCCGATATATATATGCTATAAGGTACAACTACTTTGAATTTTGTAGACCTGTGTTATCAGAAGGGTTAAATTGGTGTATATTACACGTTAAAGTTATTTTTTTTTGTATATATGTGTGTGGTCAAATATCATTTCTAGATTATATAATGTTAGATATATGTGTTTGATATATTATAGATAAATATTTACATTTTATATGATTTATGTTTTATATTTAAAATGATGTATAATTATTTTATTATATTGATATGACAACAATTAAGATGATATTAATGTTAATATATGGGAGCCGCTACATCACTCCCCTTCCAGTGACGGAAGTCACGTCCAATAGACTCATTGTACCTGGAAGGAGTTTTTATCAGTCTTCCGCTGCGGGTCTCCTTTGGCAATTCGAACCGCACCCCAGGCTTAGATGGTTGCGGTTTACTGGAAGGCCCGATGGGATCTTCACTGCTGGCAGGTATGATGGGATCTTCTCTGCTGGCAGGTATGATGGAATCTCCACTGCTGGCAGGTTGATCTAGTGTTCTCAAGATATAAGCGGGCTTTAATCGATCTATCGATAGCTTCACTTCCCTGTTCTTAATTTTTGGCGTAAAAAAATTATCAGATTTTTCAAGAACTGGATAAGGTCCTTCGTAATATGGTTCTAACGCCTTTCTAATTCTATTGATTCTCAAGAAAACTTGATCAGATTTAAATAAATCTTTATGGATAAAAATATCTTTGGTTACATTGTGATTCGTTGTTATTGGTCTAACCATATGCATATACTCTATGAGGTTCGATATAAATAAACTGGAATCAACTCGACTTACAGGCTTCTCAAAAAATTCTCCAGGTAATTTAATGGTTTTTCCATAAACCATCTGTGATATTGAAAAACCCGTATCCTCTCGAATAGCAGCGCGTAACGCTAGAAGTATTGTCGGCAGAGAATCGGTCCATTTGACTGAATTATGAGCTTTAATAGCAGTTTTAAGTGTCCGATTAAAACGTTCAATTTTACCATTACTTTGAGGATGGTAAAAAGTAGTATGTAGCAGTTTCGTACCGCATATAGCTGCATGATCTTTGAATACTTGAGATGTAAATTGTCTTCCTTGATCTGAAACTATAGTGTAGGGAGTTCCGAATCTTGACACTCCAGTTATTATAAAAGGCTAGGGCTACACTCTCAGATGTTATGTTCTCCAAGGGTATCACTTCCATCCAGGACGTATATCTGTCAATGCAAGTGAGGCAATAATACTTTCCATTTGATGGAGGTAGTGGCTCAATTAAATCAATATGAATCACACTGAATCTTTCGTCGGGCTCTTGAAATGTACCAATTTGGGATTTTGTGTGCCTCGTTACCTTTGTTTTTTGACAATTAATGCAAGCCTTGGACCATTTTCGAACGTCTTTTTTTATTTCTTTCCAGATAAATTTTGATTTAAGTTGATTAATTGTAGCCTTTATACCCGGATGATTTAAATCGTGAAATTGATGAAAGATTTGAATTCGAAATTTTTCTGGAATAAACGGTCTTATATTTTCTGTTGACACATCACACCAAAGCATTTTGCCAGATTGTAATGGATATTGTTTAAATTTTAGCGATGTATTTTCATTGCGTAGATTAAGTAATTCATCACTATTATTTTGTTCCTCTGCAATTTTATCATAATCAATACTTGTAACTGCTTCTATTCTAGACAATGTATCTGCAACAATGTTTTCTTTACCACTAATATGCCGGATGTCTGTGGAAAATTGTGAAATATATTGAAGTTGTCTCTGTTGTCTTGGCAAAGCTTTTTCATTATTTTGTTTGAAAGCATATACCAATGGCTTATGATCAGTGAATATATAGAATTCTCTTCCTTCCAACATATATTTAAATTTTTTAATACTCAAATAAATTCCAAGTAATTCTCTATCATAGGTACTGTATACCTTTTGAGCATTATTTAACTTCTTCGAAAAGAATGCTATTGGCTTCCAACAACTATTTTCACATTGCTGCAAAACTGAACCAATAGCATTATTAGATGCGTCTGTACAGAGCGATAATGAAAGTGCAGGGTTGGGGTAGCATAATAATGCAGCACTTGCTAAGTCTTGTTTACATCTTTCAAACTGCAACTTGGCCTCTTCTGACCAATCGATTTTTCTTTTATCATTCTTTTTTGAATCTTTCAGATAACCATGAAGAAGAGCCTGCGTAGAAGCTGCGTTCTCAAGATATCTACGATAAAAATTTACCATACCTAGGAAGGTACGCAATTCCCGTTTCGTCGTTGGCAGTTTATAATCTAGAATTGTTTGAACTTTTGATGGAAGCGGTTGAGACCCTCCATTAGTTATCCAGTGCACTAGAAATTCCAATTGGTCAACTCCTAAGATAGATTTAGCGATGTTTATGCGCAATCCATAGTTTTGTAGTTTCTCGAGAACCAATTTTAAATGGGTTTCATGTTCTTCACAAGTTTCTGAAGCCACTAATATATCGTCCAAATAAGGAAATGTAAAATCCAAGCCACGAAGTACTTCATGAATAAAACGCTGAAACGTAGCTGGTGCATTCCTAAGACCAAAGCTCATGACGTTAAACTCATAAAGCCCAAATGGAGTTATTATGGCTGTTTTAGGCTTGTCCTCCTCGGCAATGGGAATATGGTAATAGGCTTTAAACAAATCAAGTCTAGAAAAAATCATTCCACTTAAAATATGCTGAAAGTCCTCCAATCTAGGTAGTGGGTAGCGATCAGGCAAGGTTTGAGAATTTAATTTTCTGTAGTCACCACAAGGTCTTAATGTGCCGTTTTTTTGGTGACCAGGTGAAGTGGACTAGCCCATTGTGATTTGGATGGCCTGATTATTTCATGCTCGAGCATAAATTGGAACTCTTGTTTAGCTTCATTTAATCTTTTTGGATCCAACTGTCGAGCTCTAGAGAACACTGGTGGTCCTTTTGTTATTATAAAGTGCTTCACATCGTGATTAGCTTTCATTATTCCTACGTTGGGCCTCGTAATATCTGGGTAATTATCCAATAGTTTAGAAAAATTTGATGTTGTTCTATAAGAGCTAAAAGCCTCTTCAGAGATTGAGCAGATATCACCTTTTATTGTCAGGTTTGTTATACCGTCAATCAATTGTCTTCTATTAATATCGACGATTAATTTGAAATTATTTAGAAAATCGGCTCCAAGTATACCCCTGTTGGTTTTAGCTATTACAAATGGCCATTGGAATTGTCGCCGTAGACCTAGATCTAAAGATAATATTTGAGTACCGTACGTGGAGATTTCCGTTCCATTGGCTGCATATAGCTTGAAATCGTTCAGGGTGGTCCCAATTTTTCCTTTGAAAGGTATTAAGGAAACATCAGCTCCACTATCTACTAAGAATCGCATGACAGTATTTTTGTCACATACAAATAAACGGCTATTGCGACGTATGTTCTGTCCAGCAGCAGAGTGCGTCGCACCACTTACTGCTGGTTGGAGTTTTCCGCATTGACCCATTCACATGGCTTTTTACATTTTCCAGGTAGGCAGTTTTTTCCATACCTATAATGGAAATAGCAAAATTTTCCCTTTGGATTATATCCGCCCTTAGATCGGGAGCGGGAGCGTGCATTGTAGCGATAATCACGTGAACTTCGGTCACGAGATCTACCTTGATGCTCCATTTTCATACTTTCTATTTTCTGTTCCAGAGATTCTATTTTTTTTTATAACATTTTTGTTTCATTCTCCGACTTATCTGCCTCGTAAATCTCCGCCTTGGGGTTTAATTCGGCTATTCTATCAGCCATTACTGCCAATTTGTCGAGCTCTTCCTCGCTAATTATTAAAATTTGCAGAATTGCCTGTGGTAGTTTTTCGAGCCATAGCGTCTTTATAAATTTATTGGATAAGTCCTCTGTTGCTAATGATTTCAATTTCTGCAACAGCTGGCTAGGCTTTAGATCACCTAGTTCAATTCCCGATAGCAGTTTTCGAATTCTTTTTGATTCGCCATCTTTAAATATTCTAAGAAGTCTCTCTTTTGCCTCTGAATATTTATTTATTTCTTTAGAGGTAATTATATCCCAGAGGTTTTCGACATACTTTGGTTCCAATTGAGCGATTAAATAATTGAATTTCGTATTTTCTGTCTTTATATTATTTATCAAGAACCAAGCCTCCACTTGATGGAACCATATATCAGGTCTTTCAATCCAGAAAGGTGGAAGTTTAATATTTACCTTATAGGTCTCAACTTTCTCAGTTTCCCCACTTTTCATTTTATCAATTCGTTGTGCTGGTTCTTTTGTTCGGCTCACCAATTTATGTGGTGGTTAATAACGACAATCCACATAAATAATTTCTTAAAATTATATTTGATAGCGATTTTGTTTTAAGTTGAAAATTTGCCTTGAATTAAATACCAAACGATGTACGTTTTCGTTGTTTTTAAATATTGCGAAATCTATATATATAAAAATGAATGTTTGTATGTTTGTGTGTCTGTTTGTCTGTCTGTATGTCCGGTATACAAATTCGCAGTAGTTCACTAATTCAAACCAAAATTTCCATACATAGGTAAAAGAATACGGGGAAGAATATAGGCTATTTTCAAAAATATATAAATCAATTATTAAAACTATATATTTTTAGTCAGAAAATGGTGATGACGATATTGCTGTATCATGTTTGATTATCAGATACAAAATTATATCGGGAAAAATTCCAAAAAGCAGAGACCACGGGTGAAACCAGTTCATTATTTTGTATGCAGGAACAAAATTCTAACAGAAAAACATTCATTCGAGCAGAAAACAAAAGCCAGATCATCTTTCTATAAAAATATCGCTTCTCAGACACAAAGTTTGGAGCGGGACGTTTCACAAGAGTGACATCCACGGCGCCAATTTATAATTGTAAAGAATAGTATTTGAATAGGGTACATTTAATAGGGTAAAACCCGGGCGTTGCCCGGGTCATTCGGCTAGTACGTTATATTTTTTGTTTTAAATATAAATATTTAATATGTATTTCTTAAATATTTATAATTTGATATTATGAGTAATTTTATTTTTCACTTTTGATAGAATTGAAATTCTTTTTTGATTTGCCGCAGCACTCAAACCTGCCCTGCTCCTTCCTGCAAGGAAACCAGCTCCCAGACTGACCCAATCAAGCCCGCCACTCCTGCCCCTGCTGCTCTCCCTGCCAAGAAGCCTGCCTCCACCTTGCCTGCTCCTGCTCCAACCAAAAGGAAGCAGTCTGAAGCTCCCAACCCGCCTGCAAAGAGGACAAACCTGAATGGTCTTTCAAAACCTGTGCCTTCGCACGTCTCCAAGCCAGCGGCCGCCCAAGTGATCCTCCATGGAGAAAAATCGGCGGCCCACACAGTGGTCATCTCAGATGACCCACAGGCTGACCCAAGGGAGATGCTGAAAACAGTCCGCGCTGCTCACACTCTCCTCCAAGGCGTTTGGGCCTCCCTGCGCACCAAGGGGAAGCTGGTCCTCCATTCCAGCAATCCTGACACCATCCCTGAGGTTACAACCTCCCTGGCCAACAAGCTGGATGGAATGAAGGTCCGCCAGCATAAGGAGATCCTGCCGCGAATCTGCCTCTTCAAAGTGAATGAGGAGACATCCAACTCCACCATTGAAGAGACCTTCCTGGAAAACGCTGCTGTTAGAAAGCTTCCTGGGGACAAGTTGGTGCGCGTGGCGCACCGTTCTGCACCCAGAAACGGGACCTGCACCGCCTTCATCGAGGTGGACCTCAAGACCTGGGCGTTCGCGGGAGGATCGTGGTGGATGGAGTAATCCTCAACTTCGAGGAGTCCATCCGCGCCCGCGTCTGCTTCCGCTGCTGTGGCTTCGGCCACAACTCTGCCCAATGCACCAGAGCTCCTAAGTGCTTCCACTGCGGTGAAGACGGCCATGAAGGCCGCACCTGCCCATCCATTGCTGACCAGCGCACCTCCAAATGTGCCAACTGCTGCTCCAAGGGCCTTCCTGACAAGCACGAGGCGAGAGCCTCAAGCTGCCCCATCCTGAAGTCTAGGGCCCTCAAGTTTTAGGCTTCAAGGACCTTCTGTCTCCAATTCCATCTGCCACTTCTCCTGGATTCCTGGCCTATTCAAGGCACCCGCCTCACTGCACCCTGGCGCTGTTCCCCTGCTTGCCCAACGTTTCTACCACCCCTGCGAGACATCTCCTGCCGCCAGATCCTAGGGTCCCTTGCCACCTCACATCGAGTTTTGTCTCAAAAATCATAACTTTTGGTTAGTAGCCCTTAAAAACATATTTTCTCTTTCAAAGAAAATAAAAAGTTTTAAAGCAAAATCGCTATTTTACACATGCTTATACTGAATATATGTATGTGAATATCTATATGTACTAAAAATTTCCTCTCCTCTCAAAAATATACTAAAAACAATGAATTTTGTTTCTCACTCCAGTATAAAATTAATGAGTTCCTTCTTGGTACATCAATATTATTCTTCCGAAACTTTAAAATATATATATATCGTATATTTCTGGAATATTTATCCAATATGGATGGTATGCTATATCAATTAATATAGTTTGATCTTAAACACATATTTCTTACATTTAACCCATAAACATTCATACTGTGAATATGTTGTGTATGAACTAATTCACTTATCTTTGCCCTGATAATGATTTTTATAAATTTTTAGGACAAAATAATAAAGCCTCTGAGGTTCGGAGGCTTTATTATTTTGTCCTAAAGATTTCACAGAGGTTATAATATTGGAATTTTTATAAATATTGCTTCATAATGTTTTATATATACCCTAATATTTATTAATTGATTTAATAATGTTTAATTGAAGTTTAGATAGCATATTTTCATTTAACATATCATATTAGATTTTTTTTTTGCTTATCCCTAGTACATGTGGTACAGGCCACGATAATCATGGTGGGTAGTTAGTGACTGCTTTTACTGTAAGCGCACCACATGTCTACACATGTGAAAAGCAGTTTGACTTTGCACTTACAAATGTTCCAGAGCCCCGTTTGGTTACTTGCACTCGCTGGTGGGGTTGGACTTTTGCAAGAATCGGGGGCCATTGGAGCATTTTTTTAACAGAAAAAAGTGTCCAATGCGGGATTCGAACCCGGGTCGCAGTGGTCGAAAACCAAACGGTTTAACCAGCCTTCGACCGACCCCCCCATATTAGAATTTTAAAAGGCATACCTGGATCTTTGTAAAATAAAAACATTTTTTATTCAAAACTAGCGAATGACCCGGGCAACGCCCGGGTTTTACCCTATTAAATCTACCCTATTCAAATACTATTCGTTACAATTATAAATTGGCGCCGTGGATGTCACTTTTGTGAAACGTCCCGCTCCAAACTTTGTGTCTGAGAAGAGATATTTTTATAGAAAGATGATCTGGCTTTTGTTTTCTTCTCGAATGAATGTTTTTCTGTTAGAATTTTGTTCCTGTATACAAAATAATGAACTGGTTTCACCCGTGGTCTCTGCTTTTTGGAATTTTTCCCGATATAATTTTGTATCTGATAATCAAACATGATACAGCAATATCGTCATCATCATTTTCTGACTAAAAATATATAGTTTTAATAATTGATTTATATATTTTTTAAAATAGCCTATCGTCTTCCCCCGTATTATTTTACCTATGTATGGAAATTTTGGTTTGAATTAGTGAACTATTGCGAATTTGTATACCGGACATACAGACAGACAAACAGACAAACATACAAACATTCATTTTTATATATATAGAGAAGAGATATATCGAAGGATTGCTTCCTCTTTATCAATATATTGAAAAAACAAAAGGTAATTAACGAATTACATATTAGTTTGCATTGTTTCCATGTTATCTTTAAAAATAATGGCCAACCTCTATTTGATCATTAACCTAAGTCTAGCATCACTATAAAACCTTTCCAAATAGGTAAATCCGCCAGGCGCCATTTTATGAATTGGACCTTTTTTATAGTGAACATAGAGGTTCAAGCTACTTTTTATTATAGAAATTATTACTTGCATTGGTGTTTTGGCCGGGTAGAAATATCTCAATAAGGGACGAGTGGGTAACATCCTCGAATCCCGACAGTCATGAACCGGGATCGAACCCCGCGTTAACATTTTGTTTATTAATTGGGTTGCTCTTTTTGAGCGGTACCTAATAAAATGATTTTGCAAAAAGAAGGCGCCATTTTATGAATTGGACTTCCACTGGCATTGTAAATATAACCAAGAACACTTTGGGTAGAAGGAAAGCTGTGTAATTGGCTACCTTTACGCTCCAGGAACTCCTGACTTCTCGTTGGCGAGAGTGGTCGGGAATGGACAAATTTCCGAATTACATTTCAATTTTTGTGATCGATTTTGTTATTATTCCAGACCACAGTATTAAATTGATATACTCGCTTAAAACAGCTTACAAATCAAGAGTAATAAATATCAAACTTTTAGCTGACTGTGTTAACGAGGTGTAAGACATAGAATATAATTTTTATATTTCTTTGAGATGAATAAATAGGCGCAGCTGTTTCTGTAGCGTAATGAGCGGCTTATATCACGAATAGTCAACCTTCCAAGAAGAAACCCTGGATCATTTGGCTATTAAACCCAGATTTTTAAGCGTGTAAATTTCTGAATTACCTCAGAATGCCAATTGAATCTTTCTGTCATATGAAGACCACCCCCACTATACATCCAATCTTAAACTCTGCTGTGTCAAATGTCACAGCGGTTTTCATGGAAATCAACTAGCAGAACAAAAGAGTTAAGCCCGCAGCACTTTCTAACAAATACACTGTCTTTTAAAATCATTCCATGAAGCTTTGACCACAATAAAAGAACTCAGATCACACAAAATCTATTGATAGACCTGAACATTTTGAATTATACAATCAGCAAAATCTCAGAATATTTACGCCCAGTATATTTATTCCTTATGTTTAAAAGGATCTAACAAGAGTGCACTTCAACAACCATCCTAACTGGCCATGGCCACACACAAGTATACTCCGCGAATTTTTGAAATAGGATCGATTTACCCCAACTGCTAGAATAAAGACCAAAATGTGGGTCATCTCCTCTTTATCTGCTCGGCTTTCTGATAACAAAGTAATCAAAAGGCCACTCTCCTATGAAAAATATATCTTAACCTGGTATCAATTTATTTTGTGGAACAAGTTTTTTTTTTTTTTTTTGAATTTTTTTTGTAAAAATAAAATAATGGATATAGTAATAGACTGTCACCACAAAGGCATTAAAATTATGACTAATTATATTTCGCATTCGAAATCTTGTTGAAAGTATCACCATTTTTAATGATAGCGAGTTTAAAACATTTCACTCTTGTTAATAGATAGATATTAAAGATATTTTATTGATAAAACCCTTTGTCCTTCAGATAACAACAGCTAATCATGAGTTTGTTTTTATCTCGCGTCAGCCAATTGGGAGGTTTGTTTCAGATCTGCGCAAAATCTCAGACAATAGCCTCCAAGTAGCTTGCCCTGTGTATAATTTAAAGTGTTAAATAATTCAGTGTATATATATTTTTCAACTTATATACTTTATAAATTTTCCTATGCTTACATTCCAAATGTTCATTATAATATAATGCTTCCCGCTTACTGCATCAATTGAAAATTTACACGTTCCATATCTTGAATAAAGATTCATTTTTGCCCCCGCATCTACTAGAGAGTAAAAATTTTCTATTTTACCATTCTTGACAGCAATTTCTAAGGGAGTAAAAGAGGGATGGGTATGGCCTTGGATATCTGCCCCATTATCTATAAAGAGTTGAAGCAATTCCCTGTCATCAATTATTTCAACAAATTCTCTAAAGGGTGTTTCTTCGAAAGAATTAGAAACATTCACATCTGCACTAGCTTTAACAAGTTCACAAATTAAATCTCTATATGTCAGATAATAAACAGTATTCGTTGCAGTCCTAAAATGCTTCCTAAGGCAAACCAAATATAAAATTACTGCATACAGTGGGACTTTACCTGTATTATCTTTTATATTTACATTAGCTCCTGCAGAAACAAGATAACGTGCAATATATATTTTATTATGTTTAATAGCGTAATGTAAGGGTGTTTCTTGTTCTCGGTTCTGGGAGTTTATATCAGCCTCTGATTCTACTAAAGTTTGTACAATATCTTGAATGCCTCTTTTTACAGCCAAGTGTAATGGAGTATTTTCATAATCATATTTTAGGTTAATATCTGCGCCTGTTTCAATAATGGCTTTAACCCTGTCTAAATTGTCACTCTCAATTGCCAAACGTATATCCATATATAATTTAAATTCAAATATTAGCACTTACAAATCTATTAATTTCGTGAAGCACAGATATCTTGAGCGTGTACTGAAAAAATAGCAATATAGTTCAAATAACTAAGTAAATAATAATAGTGATATGAAAAAATGGGTCAAATATTATTAAATCATTTTAATGGTATTTATAAACTTCTCTAATTTCTTTAATCTATTAATATATATAGACACGACCGTCTTTCCTCATCGGCCGGCCGCCTCTGTCACGGATGCGCGCCCACAGGGAGGTCACGTGCTCGCCGGCAGCCAATAAAAATAAAAATAAAAAAAAACTCCCTCGAGCCGGATTTGAACCAGCGACCTAATGAATAGTTGTCAGCTTTTCCACCCAAACCTCGAGGTACCCGCCCCAGCGCATTAACTCTTGAAATTGTATTAATTGGTTAAGTGACAGCGATGGATCTTGACTGCAATGCCCAATAAAAAAGAACAAATACCATAATAAAAATGTATAAAAATACAAAAGCCATTATTTACATACAGTAACGCTTTTTTTTTTTGCATTGTGTTCACTTACCGTTACTTAGTAATATAAATTTCTCTCTCAATATTCAATACTTTTTTAACTTTCATATATAAAGATATATTTTAAAAAGTACAAAGCAACAGGAAAAAAAATTCAGAACGCTCATTATTCGCTTAATTGGCATGGTGTTGTTATTTTGCCTCGTATTTATTCCACATTAAAAAAAATCTTCAAATGAAAAAATAAATAACCAAAAATACTTATCAAAATGTAGCCGAAAATTTTCCTCAGGTTTATAAAAAGCGACATGCACAATTTGGTACTAATTGGTTTAGTAGTTTTGAGTTTATCGCGAAACCAACATTGACTTTATATATAAGAAGATACCTACATATAAGTCACAACTTTTGTAAATTTATATAAGTAAAATTCTAACCACAGAGGTTTAGAAATGACTATCGTTCTAGAACCGCTCGTGTGTAGAACTGGATAATGTTTTATATGTGGTTTAACGGGCTACTAACCAAAAGTAATGATTTTTGAGCCCATGCGCGATGTGAGGAGGCAAGGAATAGGAGTATGTAGCGGCAGGAGAAGACTCGCAGGGAAGTGGAAGCGTTGGGAAAGCAGGGGAACAGCGCCTGGGAGAAGTGAGGCAGGGGTCCAGTAACCAGTAGAAGGTGGCGGGAGGAGTTGGAGGCGGAGGGTTTTTGAAGCCTAAAACGTGTGGGCCTTAGACTTCAGAATGGGGCAGTTTGAGGCTCTCGCCTCGTGGTTGCCTGAGAGGCCCTTTTGGCAGCAGTTGGCACATTTTGAAGTGTGCTGGTCAGCTCTGGTTGGGCAGGAGCGGCCTTCATGGCCGTCTTCACCGCAGTGGAAGCACTTGGGAGCTCTGGAACAGTGGGTGGAGTTGTGGCCGAAGCCACAGCAGCGAAAGCAGACGCGGGCGCGGATGGACGCCTCGAAGTTGAGGATCACACCGTCAACCACGATTCTTCCGCGGTTGCCCAGGGCTCCAAAGGTCTTGAGGTCCACCTCGATGAAGGCGGTGCAGGTTCCATTTCTGAGTGCAGAACGGTGCGCCACGCGCACCACTTTGTTCCCGGGGAGCTGGCTGACAGCGGCGGTTGCCAGGAAGGTCTCCTCGATTGTGGAATTGGAGGTCTCCTCATCCACTCTGAAGAGGCAGATTCTTGGCAGGATCTCCTTCTGCTGGCGGACCTTCATTCCCGTTAGCTTGCTGGCCAGGGAGGTAGTCACCTCAGGGATGATGTCGGGATTGCTGGAGTGGAGGACCAGCTTGCTCTTGGTGCGCAGAGAGGCCCAAACACCTCGGGGTAGGGTGTGGACAGCGCGGACAGCCTTGTAAATGTCCCTTGGGTCAGCCTGTGGGTCGTCAGAGACGACCACTGTGTGGGCCGCCACTGGATAATGATCTAGTTCTTAATATTTATGTAAACCATGTAGAAGTCTGGTTTTTTATGCTGTTTCATTACTGATAACAATTCAAGTTTACAAAAAATTTCACGCTTTTAGGTTACTGTAGTAGCAAGGTATAGATTAGAGAAGAGCCATTGAATATATTTATACAATGAAGCTGTTTATGTGGTGTAAAGAGCCGACATCATTCTATAAAAATGTGGTCGACAATGAACTAAACTGCATTACTCCTTTCAATTTTTGTGATCGATTTTGTTATTATTCCAGACCACAGTATTAAATTGATATACTCGCTTAAAACAGCTTACAAATCAAGAGTAATAAATATCAAACTTTTAGCTGACTGTGTTGGCCAGGTATAAGACAAATAATATAATTTTTATATTTCTTTGAGATGAAGAAAATAAGCACAGCAGTTTCTATAGCCCAATGAGCGGCTTATATCACGAATAGTCAACCTTCCAAGAAGAAACCCTGGATCATTTGGCTATTAAACCCAGATTTTTAAGCGTGTAAATTTCTGAATTGCCTCAGAATGCCAATTGAATCTTTCTGTCATAAGAAGACCACCCCACTATACATCCAATCTTAAACTCTGCTGTGTCAAAAGTCACAGCGGGTTTCATGGAATTCAACTAGCAGACAAAAGAGTTAAGCCTGCAACACTTTTTAACAATTACACTGTCTTTTAAAATTATTCCATGAAGCGTTGCCCACAATAAGAGAACTCAGATCACACAAAATCTATTGATAGACCTGAACATTATGAATTATACAATCATCAAAATATCAGAATATTTACGCCCAGTATATTTATTCTTTATGTTTAAAAGGATCTAACATGAGTGCACTTCAACAACCATCCTAACTGGCCATGGCCACACACAAGTATACTCCGCGAATTTTTGAAATAGGATCGATTAACCCCAACTGCTAGAATAAAGACCAAAATGTGGGTCATCTCCTTTTTATCTGCTCGTCTTTCTGATAACAAAGAAATTGAAAGGCCACTCTCCTATGTAATATATATCTCAAACTGGCATCAATTTAGGGTGTAAAAGATAACTTTTTTTACAGTTTTTCTAGAAATAAAATAATGGATTTAGTAACACACTGTCACCACAAAGGCATTAAAATTATATTTCACATTAGAAACCTTGTTGAAAGTATCACCATTTTTGAATGATAGCGAGTTTAAAAAATTTCACTCTTGTTAATAGATAAAAATTAAAGATATATTTTTTTGATAAAACCCTTCTTCCTTCAGATAACAACAGCTAATCATGAATTTGTTTATATCTCGCGTCAGCCAATTGGGAGGTTTGTTTCAGATCTGGGGAAAATCTCAGACAATAGCCTCCAAGTAGCTTGCCCTGTGTATAATTTAGTGTTAAATAATCCAGTGTATACATATTTTTTCAACTTATATACTTTATAAATTTTCCTATGCTTACATTCCAAATGTTCATTATAATATTTAGATGTGATATGAAAAGTAAATTATATTATTTACAAAATGAAAACTTTATTGTTTTATCAGTCTTTATAAACAAAATATTCAAGGTTGCTATGTGATAAGTGTTCTGCAATGAGGAGTCGAACAGACACTGTTGTCTTCTTGAACATCCTTTCTTGTGAGATAACATTCCATTTTTGAAGCAGCTTGGCCCTCTTCACATCTTCAGAAAAATATTCTATAAACATATCATCATAGAAATAAGCATTTTCTTTATACCACGAACTTCCTGACTCCAGCTCTTGTCGTATACCTGTGGCATTATTAGACATGTAACTTGCTCTTTGGTTGAGATCCTTTTCCAAGAGATAGTTTCGCATTGTTATAAAACTTTTTCCCAGCTTGTGTTGATTCATTCTCAAAACTTGCATCCTGCAATTATCCCACCACTTAGACAGGTTTTGTGTGAAATTTGGTTTAATTGCCTCGGGGTTAAAAAGAAGCAAATGTTTCACCATTAATTTTATGGCATCTTCAAACTTCTGGATATTGGTAGAAACTTCCCAATGTTCCATAAATTGAACTAAATCGATATCACTTGCATGTCTCAGTAAGATTTTTAAATTGACCTTCAGCATACCTCTAGATTTACATGAAAGAAGAGCAGCTCGAGTAGTTAATTTGACTCCAGAGTTATCTGTGACATCTACCTCAGCGCCACTTTCAATTAGAAATTTGACAATACCCGAATCAGAATACTTGATTGCATATGATAAAGATGTTAAACCTCGATTATCTCTAGCATTGATATTAGCACCAGCAATTATCAATATTTTCGCGTTAGTTAAGTTATTTGTTTTAACTGCTTGTATTAATGGAGTGACACCATCAATATCCCTAGAATTAACGTCAAATCCTGATTTGATGAAGTATTCAAGAATTTTGGGATTCCCGCTTACTGCATCAATTGAAAATTTAGACGTTCCATATCTTGAATAAAGATTCATTTTTGCCCCCGCATCTACTAGACAATAAAAATTTTCTATTTTACCATTCTTGACAGCAATTTCTAAGGGAGTAAAAGAAAGATGGTTATGGCCTTGGATATCTGCCCCATTATCTATAAAGAGTTGAAGCAATTCCCTGTCATCAATTATTTCAACTAATTCTCTAAAGGGTGTTTCTTCGAAAGAATTAGAAACATTCACATCTGCACCAGCTTCAACAAGTTCACAAATTAAACCTCTATATGCCAGATAATAAGCAGTATTCGTTGCAGTCCTAATATGGTACCTAATGCAAACCAAATATAAAATTACTGCATACAGTGGGGCTATACCTCTATTATCTTTTATATTTACATTGGCTCCTGCAGATACAAGATAACGTGCAATAGATATTTTATTATGTTTAATAGCGTAATGTAAGGGTGTTTCTTGTTCTCTGTTCTGGGAGTTTATATCAGCCTCTGATTCTACTAAAGTTTGTACAATATCTTGAATGCCTATTTTTACAGCCAAGTGTAATGGAGTATTTTCATAATCATCTTTTAGATTAATATCTGCGCCTGCTTCAATAATGGCTTTAACGCTTTTTAATTTGTTATTTTCAATTGCCAAATGTATATCCATATATAATTTAAATTCAAATATTAGCACTTACAAATTTATTAATTTTGTGAAAGGCAGACCTCTGGAGTGTAGTGAAAATTTGGCAATATTTTGATATTTATAACCCAGGTTCCTGGAGTGCAGAGCGCCAACTACCAAAGCAATATTTTTTAAATGAGTAAACAAACAATTGTGTTATCATCATAATTTTTATATGAAAAAATGCGTCAAATAATATTATATATATATATTTAATTATCTTTTTTCCTCAGAGAGATATATTACCTTTAAAATATTTTATTTCGAAATTCATTATAAATTTATTTTGATAAGATCGATTATATCGATAATATCGATTTTTGTGTTTCATTAATATATATCTATATACTAAATCATAAACCTGTTCAATGAAACAACAGCCAGCCTTAGGTCATATCAAAATTTTCCTGACGTTTTCTAAACCCATCCCTGGACACTTTTATTTTTCCATCCATCATTACCTTTCACAATTCATCCTTTCATACTTCATCCCTAAGGATGGGAATAGTCGTTTTTTATCATTAAATAATTAAAATTACTATTTTTTGTTCTGTAAAAAAAAAAAAACATTTCCGGTGAAACTTGTTGAAAGTCGTTCTATAGTTCTTATTATTCGAAAGAATCGTTTAAATTGCAAGAGATATGTTTGACATTTTTTTAAATTCAGGTGAATTATTAAAATAAATAATTCCGCAAATTCTTTTCTTTTCTCTTAGTTTCATTTGAATTTATATTGATAAACATAATAGATAACCTTTTCAGGGTTATTTCAAACTATTTAATGCATTGAAAATAGTTGTATGCCACACTTCTAGATTCGAAATATTTTCCAATTTATCTCTTAATTTTTCAAAAAATATACTAAAATTAATTTGCATATAAATCAATAAAATCTAAATCCCCTAATGATTTTTTTTTCTTTCTAAAGACTGCTTTCTTTCACTTTTTTTTATGATTTTTTCATTACAGTTCTAGCAGAAATGTTATTCATGTTCAATAAATTGGAAGGTTTTGTTGGAAAAAAAGAAGAATAGTAAATCAATGATCTTGAAATACTTTTAGACTGACAACACTGTAATATAAAAACTAGAACAAAGGAGTGTTGGTTTTGTTTACAAAATTAGTAATTGTAATGTAAATTGTTAAATGTTCTTTTCTATCTCTCTTTGAAAATAATAAATTTAAAATACTTTCATAAAAGGTAAAATCGCCTAATTCTTTAAAACTGTGCAGAGTATTAGGCTCATAGATTGTTGAGCTCTGGAAACCAAAAGGAATAATACTCTGCTAGTGATCTCTTTTGACTTGTATATAAAATACATAATATAATAGGTAATAAACAAATGCTTAGTTAATCTTGCCTCGTCTTGGATAACAACACATGGTGGCAGCGGTAAACTGAATTCATAAAGAAGGTCGTTGTTCGAAGAAAATTTGAAATTCGACATCAAGCAAGCTTAGAAGCGGTAAACTGAATTCATAAAGAAGGTCGTTGTTCGAAGAAAATTTGAAATTCGACATAAAGCAAGCTTAGAAGCAATAAACTGAATTCATAAAGAAAGTCGTTGTTCGAAGAAAATTTGAAACTTGACATCAAGCAAACTTTTTGGTAAGTATATTATATTATAAGTAAGTCTTTATAATGTCCCAAAATTATAACTGTGTAGCCCCAGAACCTTTTAATTTTTCAAATCCAGGTGATTGGCCAAAATGGATTAGGAGATTTGAACGTTTTAGGCAGGCAAGCGGGTTGATTAATAACCCAGAAAATGAGCAAGTTAATATGCTCGTGTACTGCATGGGTGATAATGCAGATGACATTTTGTTGTCATGTAAAATAGCAAGTAACCAATTAGAAAATTATGATAAAGTTATTGAATGCTTTGAGAGTCACTTTATTCCAAGACGTAATATATTTTATGAAAGGGCAAGATTTAATCAAAGATGTCAGCAGGAAGGGGAAAAGGTGAATGAATTTATCACAGCACTCCATAGCCTAGCTGAGCACTGCAATTTTGAGATGTTACATGATGAGTTGATTAGGGATAGGATAGTTGTTGGAGTAAGGGATAGAGCATTATCTGAAAGAATGCAACTTGATACAGACTTGACCTTAGTAAAAGCCACACTAATGGCAAAGCAATTAGATAGTGTCAAAGAACAGCAGTCTAGCCTTTACCAACAAGATTCTGTAGATCAAATAAAGAAAATGCCTAATCATATAAAAGAAACAAAAAGGCACGAACCAAAAATAAGACAATTCAAGTCAAACCAGTTGGGAGGGTCATCACATGGATGCACCAGATGTGGCAATTCAAATAATCATGATTGGAAAAATTGTCCAGCTATGAACTCGTATTGTAATAAATGCATGAAAAAGGGCCATTATGCCAAAGTATGTAGATCAGAAGCTATAAATGAAATAAAATCAGAGATAGCTTTTCTGGGATCTGTAGAAGATAATTCTAAGAAATGGATAGTACCAATTAAGGTAAATAATAGACAAGTTAATTTTAAAATTGACACCGGAGCTGATGTCAACGTGCTCCCCCTACAATATTATTATCAAAGTTTCCAAAAAATAAAACTGGAAAAATCTGATAAAGTATTACAAGGTCCAAATGGAATACCCTTGGAAACAGTGGGAATGATCCACGTAAAACTTCAAAATAAAGGCCAGCACTTAAACTCGAAAATATACATTGTTGATAAACTAAAGCAGCCACTTCTCTCTGGGGAGACAAGTGAAAAATTAAGCATTGTGAGAATGATTCAGCAATTATTATCAAATTTTTTAAATCCAAAAAGAGAGTTTCCAAAAATATTTAATGGTTTAGGACATGCTAAAATAAATTACAAAATATCCCTACAACCAGATGCGAAACCATATGCTTTATGCACCCCTAGGAGAGTTCCAATTCCCTTAATGAAACAGGTAAAGGAACAACTTGAAGAGATGACCAGGCTAGGAGTCATTGAATCAGTAGAAGAGCCGACTGAGTGGTGTGCGGGAATGGTTGCAGTATCGAAACCAGGAGGAAAAATAAGAATTTGTGTTGATTTAACGAAGCTAAATCAGTATATAAGAAGAGAAAATTATCCGCTACCTGCGACAGAGCATATCCTGGGACAGCTGGGAAATGCTTGCTATTTTTCCAAGCTAGATGCAAATTCTGGATTTTGGCAGTTTGGGTTAGCTAAAGAATCCCAAAAACTAACCACCTTTATAACGCCATTCGGCAGGTTCTTTTTCAAAAGAATCCCATTTGGAATAACGTCGGCACCAGAAATCTTTCAAAGAAAGATGACTCAGCTTCTGGGCAAAATAGAAGGGGTTGTATGCTTCATGGATGATATTGTAGTATACGGATCTTCCTTAGAAGAACATAACGAAAGGGTACGCCAAGTTTTGAAGAAAATCCAAGAAGAAGGGATGACACTCAACCCAGAAAAGTGTCAATTTGGAGTTAAAACTGTAAAATTCCTGGGACACACATTGAGTTCAGAAGGCCTATTCATTGACGAAGAAAAGCTCGATGCTATTACAAAAATGGAGGCGCCTAGATCAACAAAAGAATTGAAGTCTTTCCTAGGCATGGTGAATTATTTAGGAAAATTCATTCCCAACCTTGCGGATAAATTACAACCCTTGAATTCGTTACTAAGTACAAAAAACGAGTGGGTTTGGGATGAACCTCAGAAAAAGAGCTTTAACCTGCTGAAACAAGAGTTAGTATCTAGACCTAACCTCGCTTTATTTGATCCCTCAAGAACGACCATAGTATCGGCTGATGCTTCTTCATTTGGATTAGGTGGGGTTCTAAGACAAGAACAACCTGATGGATCTTTAAAACCTATAGCTTATGTATCTAGAACACTTTCAGAAACGGAGAAAAGATACAGCCAAATTGAAAAAGAAGGACTGGCTATAGTATGGACTTGTGATCGACTAAAAGATTATGTTACAGGTATTAAAATCCATATTGAAACAGATCACAAACCACTGATTGCCATTTTTACGTCCAAATCCTTGGAAGACACGACTCCCAGACTTCAGCGATTAAAAATGAGGATGATGAGGTATTCTTATCAAATAAGTCACATTGCTGGCAAAAAGCAAATAGTGGCTGATATGTTATCAAGGAAGCCTATGTCTAAGCCACATAAAGATGAATTGGAAGAAGAACTTTCTGCGTACATCCAATCCATTGAATTTCCAGCAACAGAAGAAAGACTTTTGGAGATTTCTAGAAAGCAAAAGGAAGATTCACTTTGCTCTCAATTGGCTAAATACTGTATGAGTGGATGGCCTAAGAATAAAAGAGAAGTAGATCCAGCACTAAGAGGATACTGGCAATTTCAGGAGGACCTGACCTATCAGAATGGTCTTCTTCTTAGAGGACAAAGAATTCTAATCCCTAAGTCATTGAGGAAAGATATCCTTGAGAAATTGCACCAAGGCCATTTTGGGATCAATAAATGCAGATCTAGAGCAAAAGAATCGGTTTGGTGGTTAGGAATTTCCCAAGAGATTGAAAGGATGGTTTCGTCGTGTACAAAATGCTTGAAGGAGAGAAAATCCAAGCATGAACCTTTGATGCCCTCAGAATTTCCGATCAGGCCTTGGCAAAAAGTCGGAATGGATCTCTTTTATCTAAATGGGAGATGGTATCTAATTGTATGTGATTACTACTCCAGGTACCCAGAAATATCACTTTTACAAAATCTAACTGCTCAAGAAGTAATAAGCCGTCTTAAATCTATATTTGCTAGGCATGGAACACCTGAGACTGTGAGAAGCGATAATGGACCACAATTCCAAAAAGTTCTGGGTTCCGAATTTTCAAAATTTTCTAAGGAATGGTCTTTCAAACATATCACATCCAGCCCGAAATTCCCTCAAAGCAATGGATTCATTGAAGCAATTATCAAGAATATAAAGCAAAGTTTTAAGAAAGAAGAAGATTGCTATCTGACTCTTCAAGCATATAGAACGATGCCCCTGGAAAATGGTTATTGTCCAGCTGAACTATTAATGGGACGACGCCTTAGGACCTCTGTTCCAGCAATAGAATCATCACTGATGCCAAGGTACTTGGACTCCGAAGCTTTGCAAGAAAGAGAGAAAAGGAGGGTGATCAGCCAGAAGCGCCTATATGATAAACGACACGATGTACATAGCTTGCCTCCGCTTCAACAAGGGGACAGCGTTTGGATTAGAGATCAAAGGGTAGAAGGAACAGTTCTTCACAAATCCGAAGAACCGCGTTCCTATTGGGTACAAACTCCCCAAGGAAAAGTTAGGCGAAACAGACTCCACCTCACACCTCTACCAAAAATGGGAAGTACCATGGATGCTTCTGAGGATGGCCAGCGCCAGGAGCAGAGAAATGAGGAGACCCCCACTTCGACATCAACCTGGCTCTCAAGGAGATGCAAGGATGACCAGGAGCAAGAGACCGAGGAGGATTGCCCTACACCAACGGCCTCATCTACAAGAGAGGGAAGGATGCAGAGGGACAACCAAGACCAGGATCCAGAGAAGAGCCTCCTTTCAATGCCAGCCGTGCATACAAGATATGGAAGGTCAGTCAAGATACCTCGAAGGTTCCTGTAAAGTTAAGGGAGGAGATGTGCAGAGTATTAGGCTCATAGATTGTTGAGCTCTGGAAACCAAAAGGAATAATACTCTGCTAGTGATCTCTTTTGACTTGTATATAAAATACATAATATAATAGGTAATAAACAAATGCTTAGTTAATCTTGCCTCGTCTTGGATAACAACACAAAAACCACTTCAGCTGTAAGTAAACTTGTTATTTGTTGTTTCATTGTCTGAACCATAATAGATTCCCAACATGGTAGCAGAGCGTGGTTCTTTTTGAATCGCGGTAAAAAATATATATAAAATATAAATAAAAACAAAAATGGCTGTCAGCGAAGATATCGCAAATATTGTGAGGCTTAAAAATCCTGAAAATTTTGATTTATGGAATTTTCAGATAACAATTATTTTCAAAGCAAATGGCCTTCTAGATATTGTAAATGGAAAATCGTTGTTTGAAGACTTGAAAGATGAAACTGGAAAAGATAAATGGAGCCTAAAAGACGCCAAAGCACAAAAATACCTAATGTTAACCATTGAAAAGAATGTTTTAACACATATTCTAAATTGCAAAACTTCAAAAGAAATGTTTGAAAAACTAGTAGCCATTTATCAAAGAGAAGATGAGCAATTAAAATGCAAATTACTACAAGAATTTCATGGATTCAAATTTGACAAAAATACAGATATGGCAACAAATATAAGCAGAATGCAAAATTTAGTATTCAAACTAAATAATGTAAAACAAGAAATTGAGGAAAGTTTTGTAATTTCTAAAATATTGAGCATTTTGCCAGACTACTTTAATTACTTCAGCACAGCATGGGACTCGACACCAAAAAGTGACAAAACGTTAACAAACTTAATATCAAGACTATCACTTGAAGAAACTAAACAAAAAGTAAAGCCTGAAGAGGGAATAGCCATGAGTGCTACTAAAGTAAAGCAGTGCTTTAACTGCAAAAAGAGCGGGCACTTAGCAAAATATTGTAGACTAAATAAAAAATGGTGTACCATCTGTAAAAAGACAAATCATACTCAAGACCAATGCTTCTTTAAGAAATCTCAAAATAAATTCCAGGAAAATATTCCTTGCCGAATTTGTAAAAAGACAAATCATAAAGAAAAGGATTGCTTTTTCAGAAACAAAAATGAAGAAAAATTGTCCTTTTTTTCAGGAGAGACTTTAAAATGTAAAAATGAGGAATTGCTAGAATTCATTGTAGACAGTGGCTCAACAAGCCATATGATAAATAGTAAAAAGTTTTTACTAGATGAAGTAGATTGCAACTCAAAAATATCAATAGCAAAAAAGGAAGAAACTCTAATTGCAAAATCAGTCGGAAAAATTCAAGGGAAAAAAAGTGATCTCAAGGAGGTGATGTTTGTACCAAACTTGACAAATAATTTACTATCTGTAAGCGCCATTACCAGAAATAAAGGCAAAGTCATCTTTGAAGATGAAAAGGTATTTGTCGTAAAAAATGGAAAAAATGTTTTAGAAGGAGAAAAACAGGAAAATGGACTCTATACAATAAATATAGAAACAGAAAACCCCAAAATTGAAGAATCTCACCTAACAGCTACCCAAAATTAAGAAATGCTAAAATGGCACAGAAAAATGGGTCACATAAGTTTTTCAAGCTTAAAACAATTAAAATCTATGGTTAATGGAATAAACATAGAAAAAAATAAGTCAAGATGAAATTTGTGAAACATGCATTAAAGCTAAACAGGTAAGAAAGCCATTCAATTCCATTAGAACAAAATCAAAAAGGCCTTTAGAAATAATCCATACAGATGTATGTGGACCTTTAGATCCCACTACCCATGACAACAAAAACTATTTTCTAACATTTCTTGATGACTACACACATTTTTGTCATGTGTATTTGTTACAAAATAAATATGAAGTAAAAGGATATCTGAAAGAATTTATTACAGAAGCAGAAAATCAAATGAATCTAAAAGTTTCAAAAATAAGATGTGACAATGGCGGAGAATATGTAAATGAAGATATAAAATCCTGGTGCAAAGCTAAAGGAATCATTATGGATCTCACCATACCTCACTCACCTCAGCTAAACGGCAAAGCCGAAAGATTAAATAGAACCCTGATGGAGAAAACTAGAGCTCTTTTGATTGATTCTGGTGTAGAAAAATACATGTGGGGAGAAGCTGTAAGGGTTTCAGCCTATTTGCTGAACCGAAGCCCTACTCAAGAATTAGAGAAAACCCCTGCAGAACTTTGGTTCAACAAAAGACCAAATTTGTCAAACTTACAACTTTTTGGTTGTGAAGCTTATGTCAAAACCCTAAAACACATAAAGAAATTGGAAGACAGAAGTAAAAAATATACCTTTATAGGTTATGCACCAAATGGTTATCGCCTTTGGGATGAACAAAGCAAACGAATCTTTACAGCTAGAGATGTAATTTTTTTAGATAAAGGATGTATAAATAAAGAAGAAAAAATACCTATTGTCGAACCAGAAGAAGAATCTGAAGACCAACTAGAATTAAATGAAGAACCAAGTCTACCAGAAGTCTCTGAAGACAAAGAAGATATCCCTACTGTTATGATTGATCCGGCAACACTGCCGACTCGACTTGTAAACACTCTTAGATATATGACGTGGTTATAAAAATAGATGTTAATAAATAAATACTTAGTTCAGTTGCATTCTGCGTGATCAAATAGACACAAGAACAACATAAACAACATGGTGGCAGCGGAAAAGTGAGTACTTTTTCAAATAAATATATTATTGAAAAATATTAGTGAAAAAAAGAAAACATGGACTTTGTTAGGCCTAGCGAACTCGCCCTGCACGGAAATGTAGCGGAAAATTGGCGAAGGTTCAAACAGCGATTAATGCTTTATCTTGAAGCAACAGAAAAAGCCACAAAGCCTGATAAACTGAAAGTTGCCATTTTATTAAATTTTATTGGCGAAGAAGCCTTGGAAGTTTTCAACACATTTCATTTAAAAGAAGATGAAGCAGAAAATTTCGATCTTGTAATAAACAAATTTGATGATTTTTGCGAGCCTAAAAAGAACGTCATTTTTGAAAGATTCAAATTTTTTTCAGCGACCCAGAAGGATGGTGAATCCATCGATAGTTTTATAACAGAACTAAAAGGATTATCCACATCATGTGAATTTGAATCACAAAAGGATAGTTTAATTAGGGATCGCATTGTGTATGGAATACAAGACAAGGCTTTTCAGGAACGCCTCTTAAGAGAGCCCAATTTAACTCTTCTAAAAGCCATTGAAATGTGCAAAACAGATGAAATAAGCAAGCAACAGATCAAGATCATGCAGAACAACCAGAACATTTGTCAAATAAGAAAATATGAAAAGAAACACAGTCCAAAACAAAATCAAGAATCTGAAAAAGAATTCAAATGCCAAAGGTGTGGAAAGTTCCACAGAGCAAAAAATTGTCCTGCATGGGGTAAAAGATGCTCCAAATGCAAAAAGATGAATCATTTTGAAGCTTTCTGTAAAAGTTCAGCTATCAGAAGTCTGAATGATGAAACAGAAGAAACTGTATGGTCAATACATGAAGCAAAAGTAGTCCATACTTTGGAATGGAAAAAATCCATCATAGTGAATGGAAAGGAAATATGTTTCAAGTTGGACTCTGGAGCAGAAGTGAATGTTTTGCCATACACATTCACCAGACAAATGAAAGGTTTGGAAATTATCAGACTAACCGAAAGCTAACATCATATACAGGACATGAAATCAAGATAAAAGGAATTGCCACACTAAATTGCAAAACTAAAAATAAGACGGAAAGTCTAGAATTTTTCATTGCTGATGGATACTATCAACCAATATTAGGAATAGAAGCTATTGAAAAGCTTTCACTAATTAAGAAATGTGATGCTGTCCAAACAGAGCAAAACAATTCAGCAAAATAAATTTTGAACAGGCACAAAAATATATTTGAAGGCATAGGAAGACTGCCAATTGAACACAAGATTAGACTAAAAGAAAATGCAACTCCTGTTATTGCTCCAAGCAGAAAAATTCCTTTTTCCATTAGAGAAAAAGTTAAAGCAGAATTGGAACGGATGGAAAAACTTGACATTATTGAAAAAGTTGAAGAACCAAGCGAATGGACACACCCTATTGTAGTGGTACAAAAACCTTCTGGAGATGTCAGAATTTGCATGGACCCCAGGGAACTGAACAAATATGTTCAGAGAGAGCGCTATATTCTGCCAACAGCTGAAACAATATTTTCTGAACTGAAAGGTGCTACAGTTTTCTCTGTATTTGATGCATCATCAGCTTTCTGGCAAGTCCCATTAGACAAAGAAAGCACCAACCTGTGCACCATTGCGACTCCCTTTGGAAGATTCCGGTTCAAGCGACTTCCCTATGGATTGAACAGTGCATCGGAGGTATTCCAGCGATGCATAAACAATATTCTTTCAGGTCTCCAGGGAACTGCTTGCTATATGGATGACATCTTGATCTATGGAAGCACAATGGAAGAGCACAACCGAAACCTTGAAACAGTTCTTCGAAGGTTGGAAGAAAATAATGTCAAGCTCAATGCTAAGAAGCAGCAGATAGCTGTCGACAAAGTAAATTTCTTAGGCCATATAATCAGTCGAGATGGAATAGCCATTCAAGCTTCAAGAGCAGAGGCAATACAAAAGTTGAAAAGACCTGAGAACAAGACTGAAGTCCAAAGATTCTTAGGTATGGTAACGTACCTTGGCAAATTCATTCCTAATCTTTCTGACAAGACTGCACCTCTAAGGAAATTGATAAGCAACAAGAGTGAATGGAAATTTGGAGGCGAAGAAATTGATTGTTTTAAAAAACTCAAGGATATGGTCTCGAATGCTCCAATATTGACATTTTTTGACCCAACCAAGCCAATCACCATTTCATCTGATGCAAGCCAATATGGTATTGGTACAGTGCTCATGCAAGGGGGACATGCAATTGAGTATGCGTCCTTCAGCCTGAATGCAACTCAAAGAAAATACGCACAGATAGAGAAAGAACTTTTGGCTATAGTCTTTGGATGTGAACGCTTCCAGTATTATATTTGGGGAAATGATGTTATTGTGGAAACTGACCACAAACCTCTCCTGAGTATTGTTAAGAAACCTTTAGAAAAGCTTTCCCCAAGACTGCAAAGAATGGTCTTACGTCTCATGAGATTTCAAATATCTTTGAAGTTTACACCAGGGAAAAACATGTTTGTAGCTGACCATCTGTCTAGAGATCCATTAAAAGATGAGGTGGACACAAGCTATTTAGAAGGTCAAACTGAATCAGTGCACATGTTGCTGGTTACCACAGATGAAAAAATAAAGAGACTACAAAAGGAAACTCATGGGGACCACACCTTGATACAACTAATAGAGTATGCGAAGAATGGATGGCCGAAATATAAAACTAAGGTCTGTGATGAAGCAAAACCCTACTGGCAATTTCAAGATGAAATTCATGTGAGTGACGGAATTGTTTACAAAGGAAATTGCATCTTGGTGCCATTGACTCTTCGAAAAGAAATCCTGCAGGTTGTTCATTCTTCACACCAGGGCATAGCAGCTTCCAAAGAAAAAGCAAGATCAGCATTTTACTGGCCCGGCATGATAACACAAGTAGAAAATGAAGTGGAAAAGTGCAGAACATGTCAGGAATATTCAAGAAAGAATCCTGAGGAGTCAAGAATAGCTCATGAAATCCCTGAATTTCCATGGGAAAAAATTGCTGTAGATTTCATGGAGGTGAGTGGAACCAGTTCCATCTTGGTTGTCGATTACCACTCAAAGTTTGTTGAAATCCGGAAATTATCAAGCAAAAGAGAAACCGAAACCATCAAGCAGTTGAAAACCATTTTCAGGACTCATGGAATTCCAAGAACTCTAGTTTCGGATAATGGACCCCCTTTTAACTCTACTGGATTCAAAAATTTTGCTCAGAAATATGAATTCAAACACCAAACCTCCAGTCCCAAATATCCAAGATCTAATGGACAAGTTGAGAGGACAATTCAAACCATCAAAGGATTGATAATTAAAGCTGTGAAGTCAGGAAGAGATCCCGATCTGGCTTTGATGGAGTTCAACAACACACCTAAGTATGACTTGCCATCTCCGACCCAAATGCTTATGGGAAGATCTGTGAGAACTCTTTCGACATACACCCGACAACAATTGAAACCACTGTTTGACACAACAAAGAATTATCAAAAATTGAAAGACCATCAACAAAAGTATGCAGGAAGTCCAAAGAGAATTTTGAGACCTTTGGAAGTAGGAGACAGCATCATGTTGTAGGAAAGGCATAGAAAATGGGTTCCGGCAACAGTGACCGCAAAGCATGAAACTCCACGCTCATATATGGTGAAAACACCAAGTGGGTCTGAATACCGCAGGAACAGGTCTCACCTTAGACCGAGAAAGTTCAGTGTAGAAGATTCTGCCCCAACAAGTCAAAGTCCAAGCATTCCTGGATCTCAAGCAGGGACAGCCACGGATGACAACATACAAGATCACGGAAGACCCACTTCCGAAAACAGAAGAGCATATGATCCAAGGGAGGACGTTTCCAAGAAAGGTGAAGAATCATCTACTTCTCCTAGTGTGCGAACCCGCAGTGGTAGAACAGTGAGAAAACCTTTGCGTTATAGAGACTAGGAGAACTGCAACCCTTTTTTATTTTTGTTTAAAGGAAACATGTTATGATTGATCCGGCAACACTGCCGACTCGACTTGTAAACACTCTTATATATATAACGTGGTTATAAAAACTTAGTTCAGTTGCATTCTGCGTGATCAAATAGACACAAGAACAACATAAACAACACCTACAAAACCAAGTACTTCAAAATATAATCTTAGACCAAGAAGTAGTTTACAAACACCATCAAGATATGAAGACTTCTATTTAGAGCAGGATGGAACAACAGAATCAGCTCTTCTAACTTACTCAGAAGCTATATCTGGTCCAAATCAAGAAAAATGGAAAAAGGCAATGAAAGAAGAAAAAGAGTCTCTTGCCAAAAATGAAGTTTGGGAAATAGTAAAAGAAAATGAAGCGTCAAACAAGAAGATTCTGACCTCTAAATGGCTCTTTAAAGTGAAAGAAGATGGTCGCTACAAAGCAAGACTAGTTGTAAGAGGCTTTGAACAAGAAGCAGGCATTGATTATGATGAGACATTCAGTCCAGTTATAAGCACTGTCTCTTTAAGGATATACTTTGCTCTAATGGCTAAGAGAAGGTTTGTTTTTAAAACATTTGACATAAAAACAGCTTTTCTATATGGGTTTTTGGATGAAGAAATATATGTTCAATTGCCAGAAGGTTATAAAGGGAATATATGTAGGTTAAGAAAGGCATTGTATGGTTTAAAGCAAGCCCCATTAAAATGGAATGAAAGATTAAAAACCTTTCTCAAATCCCAAGATTTCATACAACTAAAATCAGAGCCATGTCTTTTTAAAACCAACAAAGGAAATATGTATCTTGCAATATATGTAGATGATGGTATCTTAATGGGAGATAATGAAGAAGAATTAAATAATATTTTAGAAAAACTATGCCAAGAGTTTGAAGTTAAAATAAACAATGATCCAAGAACTTTTTTGGGAATAGATTTGTGTTTTGAGAAAAAAAATAAAATTTTACTTTCACAAGAAAATTATGCAAAATCAGTTCTTGAAAGATATAATATGCAAAACTCAAAACCAGTACCCACTCCCATTACAGATGTAGCAAAAGAAGTAGACAAAAACTTAGAAATATCAAATGATAACAAATTTCCCTACAGACAAGCAATTGGAAGCCTTTTATATTTGACAAACAAAACTAGACCAGACATGACCTTTGCCAAAATTTTGAAAGCAGGTCAATGCATGATCCTACAACTCAAGATATTATAAACATCAAAAGAACCCTAAGATATTTAAATCACACCACCAATTTAGGCATATCATATGATGGAGAGATGCCATTTGAATTAAATGTGTATTGTGATTCTGACTTTGCTGGAGATATTAAAACTAGAAAAAGTACCACAGGATATGTAGTTTACTTATGTGGAGGTCCTATTTTGGTGCTCCAAAGAGCAACCTGTAATTGCCCTTTCAAGCACTGAAGCAGAGTTCATTGCTGCAGCAGATGCATGCAAAGAAGTGTCATACATAAGATCCCTATTAGAAGAATTAATTCCAGATAATTTTGATATAAATCTCTATGTTGATAACCAAAGCACTATAAAAATTATAAAATCAGGCCAATTCACCACTAAAACTAAACATATTGATGTCAAATATCATTTTGTGAAAGATCAAGCTCAAAAGTTTAACCTGATATATTGTCCAACAGAACACCAAATTGCAGACATCCTAACAAAACCTCTAGCCAGACCAAAGTTTGACAAATTCAAATCCCTTCTTATGACAGCCATTTAAAACATGAGTCAAGTGAAGAAACTGTTGAATGTGATAAGATCACTGATTTAAGAGGGAATGTTGGAAAAAAAGAAGAATAGTAAATCAATGATCTTGAAATACTTTTAGACTGACAACACTGTAATATAAAAACTAGAACAAAGGAGTGTTGGTTTTGTTTACAAAATTAGTAATTGTAATGTAAATTGTTAAATGTTCTTTTATATCTCTCTTTGAAAATAATAAATTTAAAATACTTTCATAAAAGGTAAAATCGCCTAATTCTTTAAAACCACTTCAGCTGTAAGTAAACTTGTTATTTGTTGTTTCATTGTCTGAACCATAATAGATTCCCAACAGGTTTTGCCATAGTTTCATCTTGTGAGCATACAAACTTGATTAAAGTTTCCTATTTATCTTTTGATATTGCTTTATATGAGCCTCAGATTTAAAATTAGTATAAATGAGATGATCATATGTTATTATAATTTTTAGGGTTGTTAGAGTTGTTTTAAAAATTGTTCTTTAATAAAGATTATATAAAATATCCATATGTCTAAATTAAAATATAAAGTGTGTGACTAAATTAAAATTTTAAATGTCTAAAAAATGCATGTGTCTAAATAAAAATGAAAATATGTTTGAATATAAATTTAAAATGTCTTATTAAAAGTTAAAAACCTATATTATTCCTTTTTAATTATAAACCCTTGACCACATTATTTTTTCGACGCCATTGTATTCTTTGAAATGAATATGTTTTTCCTTTTGTGTGTGTGTGTGTGTGTGTGGTTAGTTTTTTTTTCTCTTAAAAATAATGTAAATAATTATCCGCATTTTATCGTTCATATAATAGAATTAACATAACAAATTCTATATTAACTGTGAGATATTTCACTGTGTATTTTATTCAAGAGTATTTAAAATGAAACTATATAATAAATATTTTCAATTTTTACCAAACGACTGTACTTGGTAAGAAACCTTACAAAAAACTAATTCTTTACACTAATATTGCATAACATATATACATCGTTTGTCCAATTTGGATGAATTTTAACTAGAAGAGTATAGTTTAATCTGGACCTATTTGACACTTTTTAAACCATAGAAATTCATATTGAGCGAATTATGGACTAATATACTTATTTTTATTCTGAGAAGTATTTTTTAAAATATTGCTGTATAATGTTGTATATGCCTATTTATGAAATAATTAATTTTATTTAACTTTATATATATTATACCCAAAGGGTAAAGTGGCCTCCCCCAGGTTAATTAATGATTGATCAATTCCTTTACTTCTTCCAAAATATTGTAGCAAAGTATTTATTATTTTTTAACATATTATTTTAATGTTGATGTTTATACAGTCGAAGCCCAAGGAACCAAAAATAATTGAATTATCCAAAAATTCGAATTAAAAACGGAAGTTTTACAGGAAATTCTAGGAACCAAGATAAATATTCGAATTTTAAAGACGTTTTCAAATTAAAGAAGTTCGAATTATCCAAGTTCTTCTGTATATATATATATTATTTATCTGCGTAAACTTCCTCATTGCTTCTCTTATAATTAATTAATTTTTCAAATTTGTGCTTGTCTTTAAACAATTGCTGTGTCATCCTGAAGTTTGTCTTTCCAAATTTTCTACATTACAATAATCTTATAACCGAATTAAATCCCCAACCAACAGCACCATTGCTGCTTTCGCAGACATTTGATCTTGTATGGCATAACAAATTCATAGTAGAACTCTTTTAAGATATTCAACATTGATGGATGTTTGTTCTTATTAAAACAAAATGAATAACACCTTTTCAAAGAAATACAAACTTCGACAAGGAGTTCTCCAAAGCTCAGTTCTCAGCCCTATCTTGCTTTGAGAGAGATATTTATAACCCAGGTTCCTGGAGCGCAAAGCGCCAACTACCCGGAGAGTACAGCTCACTAGCATGGACTAGTGTTGAGCGCTTTTACTCGCGTTCTGTTGTGCTTGCTGAATTGAACAAGTTGACCAAAAAAGTCTTTTATGTCGCGATTTTTTTTTTTGTTAAGACAATTTTGTTTAGACTTGGTTATCTCGTGTGTTTTCAATAAAGGTCACTGTGTATCACATATTTTTCAGAGTTATTGTCTGAATTCTAATCACATGCTGAGAGATACAACATCCTTAAGTTTTGTTCATGAGTGTATTTATAAATTTTATTAAACGTTTTTACTGAAAATGGGCTATAAAAAGTGGATTTAACTTTATTAGATACTAGCTGAATGACCTGGGCAACGCCCGGGTTTTACCCTATTAAATGTACCCTATTCAAATACTATTCTTTACAATTATAAATTGGCGCCGTGGATGTCACTCTTGTGAAACGTCCCGCTCCAAACTCTGTGTCTGAGAAGCGATATTTTTATAGAAAGATGATCTGGCTTTTGTTTTCTGCTCGAATAAATGTTTTTCTGTTAGAATTTTGTTCCTGCATACAAAATAATGAACTGGTTTCACCCGTGGTCTCTGCTTTTTGGAATATTTCCCGATATAATTTTGTATCTGATAATCAAACATGATACAGCAATATCGTCATCATCATTTTCTGACTAAAAATATATAGTTTTAATAATTGATTTATATATTTTTTAAAATAGCCTATCGTCTTCCCCGTATTCTTTTACCTATGTATGGAAATTTTGGTTTGAATTAGTGAACTACTGCGAATTTGTATACTGGACATACAGACAGACAAACATACAAACATTCATTTTTATATATATAGAGAAGAGATATGACCTGGCTTCGCCCGTGTTCTGCTCGAAATAACCTTGTGCCTGCGTATTAAAAATGATGGTCTTTCTTTGCTTGTAATATATTCTTGAGTGATTGATTCCTGAAAGAATTTTGTTTTGTCCATCAAACATGATACAGCAATATTGCATAATAATTTTCTGACTAAAATATAGGATGTATTTAGTTCAGTACTTGGTTAATTTAAAATTTCATTGGATGAAAATGTGGCAAAATCCTTTTCGTGACTTAATATCCTTTCAAGATTTCAGCCAGATTGGTTTAATATTGAGGAAACACATAAGGAATGAATAAATAAATAAATAAACATACATTGACCTTTTTATCTGTAGATAAATAAAAAGAGATTTGGTTAATTTAAATTTTCCTTGGATGAAAATATGACAAAATCCTCTACGAGGGTTAACTCAATATCCTGTTAAAATTTCAGCCAGATTGGTTTAATATTGAGCAAAAATATAAGGAATGAATAATTAAATAAATAACCTTTCATCTATAGATTAATAAATATACAGTAAAACCCCTCTATAGTGAACTCCAATGTAACAGAGCTTTTGGTTCACTATAGCCACGGTTCACTATAGCCACAGTTTGGCTATCTTTTTTACTTTTGAAAATTTTAGATCGTATAATTAAAGGACAGCCATACACACTGGAAGAGACTGCATCTAAATAGTGGTCACTTTGTTATAATTCCCTTAATTTACCAATTTCCTTACATTAATACTGAATAATATTAGAAATCATTAGATGATAGGTTCTTCTTATCATTAACATACATGTACCTCTATGTCTAATTTAAAAATCAAGACAAATCCTAGGCAAAGTTTTATTAAATATATATTCAGAGATATAAAATGATTTTAAAACATCTTTATCGCATTATATAATACAATGTTTACTTGGAAAAAGGCTCTAATACCTTGTTGCTTCAAACACTCTTCAAGCATTAAACTTTTCAAATAAAGTTAATGTATTTTTATTCTATTTCATGTTTCCATATATTCTTCTTAAGTCTAGAATTCCATTTATTTTGAACCTGGCATGCAAACCATTGATGTCCTTAAAATCGCCATAGTTCATGGCATAAAAAATAAATTTGGTTGTATCACAGGCCCGTTTATTTGGTCTTTTTTTAGCCTCTGGAGCAGGAGGTAGTGCTTCCACAGTTGAGGCTGGTGGTGCCAGTGCAGGAGGCCGAAGATCAACTGGTTGATGGAGCACAGCCTGGTCCGCAGGACCAACATCGGATACCCCCATAGAATGGGCAGGGGGCACTGGTGCAGGAATCGGCACCTCCACAGTTGGAGCAGGGGATGCTAGTTGCCCTGGCTGCTGAGGTGCGACGGGTGACTCGACACCTGTGGAAGAGGAGGGCGACGCCCTCCTAATGAGCATTGGGCAGCATGCACTGCGGTGACCCTGCCTATGACACTTTAAGCATTTAATGCCAAAGGTCAGGAAGGCCGGCAGGGTGTCCCCCTTGGTCCTGATGTCCAGGCGGGTAGGCAGATGTCCAAGCGTTACGCCGTTGTTGAGGAGGACGAAGGCCTGGCGGCGGCCGTCGGCGTAGGTGTACTCGCCGAGCTTAAACTGCATGGGGTGATAGATATTACCCTGCCATATGGCTGCAGCGCCTGGACGATGCTGTTGTCCTCGACAAAGAAGGGGAGGTTGCCAATGACAATCCTCTCAGCTCTCTTGCGGAAGGGGATTGTCCTGAGGAGCGTGCCCTCGATTTCAATGGTGTTTTCCAAGAGGCGCTCCGCAAGGGCCTAACTTGTCAATCCCACGAGGACGTGGCCATTCATTCTGGTGATTTGCAGGATGTTCTTCGGCCCGCCGACCACCGTATCAACCGTCCGGAGGTACTGGTAGGGCGAGAAGTCCGAGCATTGCTCAATATATACGCAGTATTCCTGCGTGGAGGAGGCCTGTCAGGCCTTGGCGTCCGCAATGTGAACTCGCGTGGTCTTAATCTCCTGGACCTGCGGTGAACGCATCCTAGGTGTGTTTCCTCGTGGAGCAGTGGTGGTCACTTTGCGCGGTAAAGCGCCGCTGGTCTGCGTTCCTGTAGTGCCGGAGGATCCCGATTCACAACGCCGCTTCTTTTGGCTCACCACGGTGAAGCCGTCGCCGTTATTCTCCTCTTCCTCCACGCTCTCCGCCCAATTCTCAGCAATCTTTAGGGCGCTGTTAGAAGGCCTAGCCGCAATTCGATTCGCCGCGGCAGTATTTGCATGAGTCATGCCAGCATGCAAATTTGCATCTTTAGGAATTTTCCGATTTTCTTGAGATGCATTCTTTGGAAAACCTATATTTGATGATTTCTCATCTCTGGCTTTTCCTTTCGAGCTGAGCCTTTCCGGCCTCTTTCTCCTTGGTTTCACCTTGGTGAAGTCGTCTGTTTCCTCCTCCATGGGGAGTTGATTCGCCCGATCGACGAGATCCACCCAGCCCATCGACGGCTTGCCTGTTCCAGGCTGATGGTTAGGTGGTCTTCTCCCTCGCCAGAGAAGTGCTGATTGCATCAGCAGTTGAAGATGGCAATTGGCTATCAGCCAAGGACATTGGTGATTCGGAGGGTGGGAAATCCCCCATAAAAATTTTAAATTACCCTTCTCTTCGGAGGCGGTTATAAATTCCAAGCCAGCAAAGTTCGGGGCAGGAGCGCGCGCCCGTGCATCCTCGTGAGCCTTCTAGCTCACTGAGTGTTTCCAGGCCAGTTTTAATTTTTAAAAATCTCACTTCAAAAATAAAATGAAATCCAAAACTGTAAAAAATGGTAGATCAGGAAATCCCTATATATATAAAAGTCAGTGTATGTATGTATGTATGTGGGTATCTATGTCGGCTATACACGTCCACAATACATAACTAATCTGACTGAAATTTTAACAGATTATTGAGTAGAATCTGGAAAAACCTATAGTGAAAATTTCAGGTCTCTATCTCGAATATTCTTCGAATTATTTGCAAATTGCGTTGCAAATTTGCCTTTTCTCTCGCAAGCAGCGCCTCTAGCGGTGAAGATGGGAGGTAATATCAGCTGACCTAATGTACATGTAAAACGTGCTTTGACAGGACATAGAGAAAAATCTTGAAAATATATTTAATGGATTTTTAGCCAATAAAAAATAAAATTGACAGGTTCTGGGCAAATATAGTTGTTTTTTTAGTCAGAAAATTATGATGACTATATTGCTGTATCATGTTTGATTATCAGATACAAAATTATATCGGGAAAAATTCCAAAAAGCTGAAACCACAGGTGAAGCCAGTTCATTCTAACAGAAAAACATTCATTCGAGCAGAAGACACAAAGCCAGATCATCTCTTTATAAAAATATCGCTTCTCAGACACAAATTTGGAGCGGAACGTTTCACAAGAGTGACGTCCACGGCGCCAATTTATAATTGTAACGAATAGTATTTGAATAAAAACATTTAATCGGGTAAAACCCGGGCGTTGCCCGGGTCATTCAGCTAGTATATAATGAAATAATTTATTCTATATTATTATTGAGAGAGTTTAAAATATGTTATAAAACTTGTATCAAATATTTAATCCTTCATTAACTTTAATGTGGTTTAAGACTGGTATGCTCCACCTTCGTTGAATGAGATAATGTTCTAGACAAGGAGGTCGGTGGAAGGGGGGTCTAAACCGTTGGTTTACGACCGCTACGACCCTGGATCGAATTCTAATTTTTTAAAATTGCTCCAATTGTCCACGATTCTTGCAAAAGTTCAATCCCACCAGCGAGTGAAATTAACCAAACGGGGCCCTGTCATTTTTAAAGTGCAACTGTTTTTCACGTGTATAGACATGTGGTGCACTTACATTAAAAGCAGTTGCCAACTTCTACCCACCATAGTCTGTACCATGTGTACTTGGGATTATAAAAAAATGTTCCAGACAAGATAGAGAGGTATATATTTTTCGAAGTTCTAATATTGTCCCAAATACGTCTATATCATAATATAGGTATTTAAAAGAGTATACACACAGTAGAACCTTCATGAGGGAACACTCTACAAAGGACAATTTTTCTCGCCAAAATGCCAATTTTTATTAATTATCTGCTCTATGGTAAGGGGATACCTTTCCCCAAAGAACACTTTAGCTATGCAACTAGGTATTTTATAGAAATATCTTACCTCTTTGCATATTTTTGAAAATTATTTGGCGAACAAAAATATATTTTTGTTTTTTAAAATATTGAACATAAGGGCTTTTAATGGTATAACAATTTATATTCTAGGAAGCAGAATATGAAGAGAAAATTTCGGTTATGTGTTTGGAATTATAAAATAGCGTCCTGGCTATTGTCATATTGAGTGGGGAATTCGAGGTTTTCCTATTAATTCTATTTAGTTTTAATTATATGAATGCATCTAAGAATATTTATTGTTGTTAGCTATTTGATGTTGTGGTAATGGGCTATTGCATGATTGAGGCCAAATGTATGAAAAAAATCTTATATATGTCATATTTAATCATGTTTTTAATACAATATTCCTATTTCTTGACAATTAATAGTTGATGTTTAGATGTCACATTTTGAAAGAATGTATTTGTGTTAGCTTTATTTTGTATAAATATTTGTCTAATATAATAAAAATATATAAAAACACATCTTTCCTATTTATCTACAATACTTATCTTTTATATTCATTTTATAATTTACATAGCGTGTGTTATCTCGATGATGAATTTCAATTTTGCATATATACCTTATATAAAACTTAATTGCAACATGTAATAACCTGGGAACTTTCGTATGCTCCAGGAGTCTGGGTTAGGTGCAAATTAACAAACAGTATGTCACACACACAACTGTATAAAGACCACCGTTCTTACACAGGACAAACAGCATGTCATGTAAACCTCTTCGCAATAATTTTTTAACAACGAATTATTAAGATCTATACGTATTTGCATAAAGACATCTCCAACGCACTTAATAAATGCATCAAAAATAATACATTTATTTGATCTTTACGCACCGACCACACGCAATTTCATATCAACAACAACAACAAAAAAGCCTTTATTTAGGGTCACTGACCCTATACAGGATTCACCAGAGGTATGCATAAGAACAAAGCAGTGAGACAAAGGAAGTAACGATATATACAGAGTAAAAAGAGAAAGAAAAAAAACAAGAAAAGGGAAAAAAAATAAGAAAAATAAGAAAGAGGGAAGCAAGAAATCAACACAAAAAGAGTAGCAGTAAGAAAGTGAGGAGTGAGTATCACTTGGCCTTCTTCTGAGATATGGACTTGTGGAAACCATAAAACGCCGTAGCAATATACTTATTCTGGGTCATATTGTCAATTATTGAAGGAAGTGAAGCACAGAGTTGCCCAGTTTTGAGCATAAGGGTTCTTCTTTCTTCTTTCAGAACAGAGCAATCAAAAATATAGTTAGTGATTTCAATTTTTAGTTTTTAATTACAGAAGGTACAAGTCGGGTCCTCACCGCAGAGCATCTTGGTGTGGTTTTCTCTAAAAAAACTTGAAAGTATTCTAACTTGAGCGAGTAGTCTTACAACCAGGAAAGGAAAATCCCCTAAAAGGTATCCCTCCGTCATGAAAGATATGTGAATGTCTTTGTAGTGAGAGTATAGCTTAGATTTATCCATTCTTGTAAGGTCGTTTTGTATAGATTGGTCTGCCGCTGTTTTTAAGAGCCCTGTAAATGCGCTCCTCAGCGTTTCAGGGTCATCACAGGAAACAAATGCAGGGGATCCATTATTGTTAAGCAAATTGTGAGGTTTTTAATGAAACCGATGGGTGTGCCCGAAGCATTAGACAGTTCTCGTGTTCTATTAAAACATATACGTGGCAATCTGTCACTGCTCATATTCAACACCCGCAGCCAATACTTCAGGGTTAATTTTAAGGCTGTTACACTCAATGAGATATGACCGGTTTCTAATCTGATTAGGTAACCTGGAGTGTATCTGGGCAGATTCAGGAACCTACGGATAAATATGTCTTGTATATTGTAGCGTAGAAATCAAGCCTTGAAATATCCTAAGATGTAAAAGTATTTATTGATGACGTCACAGCGACGAGTCGACAATTATTAACAAGTCAGCCCAACTATCTACAGCTAGAGAATCTTAAGCAAGCAAGCAAAGAAATATTTTAAAGATGATTTCACAAATACGGATTAATATATATTTTTATAATCTGTTGAATATATTTTCATTGAATAATATTAAATTAAATAATAAAATATTTCTTCGCCACATAACCTCCTCCTATAAAGGGCATCGACTCGATGCTCAGAAGGAGACTTACATCCTCAGTCTCAATAACTACATAGTACTAGGGCCAGGGATATTTTCAGGTGACTGTGGTGGATGTCTTCTTTCAGTTGAGATATCTTCTTCATGAAGGCTTGGCAGGTCTATATTTACGTCAATGTAGTTTTTTCTTATTTATACTGTGGTCGGCAAGGTAGGATTTCCTAACTTTGCGGCCTCACCTCCAATATGGTCTATCATCTAATTTTCATGGCGGGGCGACCAGCTAGATCTTCTAGCAGGTGAGAATTTTTTTCTGTTTCGACCGGTATATGGGGTAGGGCTTCGGTAGCGACTGAAATTTTTCCTCGATGTGGGTTCCTGAGATTCGGTTTGAGAGTTGTAGAATTCCATTGCGTCTTGCTTTCTTTGGAAATATTCATTTCTTCTCTCCTCATTGTGTCTCTTCCTGTCGCGGCAATAGCGGACGACGTGACCTGGGCGTCCGCAGTAGAAACAGATTGGCTTTCCCTCAGTTGTCCGCCATTCATTGGTGTCACATCTTCTTCCTTGCTTTCGGTAATGAGGTTCAGGATGCGGTCGTATCGTTTGGGCCTCGTATCTAGTATTTGATTCCGGCCTGGATGCTTGAGGTGGACTTATTGTAGGTTTTGACCTAGGTACCAAGGTCTTTACAATCTCTTCCCTCACTAAATCTTCAATGACAGCGATTTTAGGCTCCTCTTGAGGAGAGTCCAATGCTTGCTTTATCTCTTCACGAACAATTTTTCGGATCAGTGATGACAGATCTTCTCCGTCATCCTGGTCACAGAGAGAGGCTACATTTGGTAGGCGCTCGTACTTGGTTGGGGTAACTCGCCTACAGCGGAGCGCTTCGACACGGCGACATTCTGTAATGAATTGCTCGGTGCTCTGTACATCCCTCGGTAGGAGTGCTTGATAAAGCTCCTCAGCTATCCCCTTTATGAGGTGGGAGATTTTATCTTCCTCGCTCATTTGAGGATCAGCCTCTTTGCAAAAGCACAGGACATCCTGGATGTAAAATTCGGTACTTTCGCCTTTTAATTGTGCCCGTGTTTTAAGTTTCTTCTCCGCTTGCAATTTTGAATTTTCTTTTTTTCCGAACACATTCTCTAATTGAGATGCGAATTCCTTCCAAGTCTGGATGCTTTCTTCGTTGTTCTCAAACCATTTGAGAGCAGTTCCAGACAGATAAAAATAAACTTTAGTAAGACAAAGGGTTTCATCCCAATGGTTGTACTTTGCCACACGTGCATACCCTTTTAACCATTTTTGGAGATCTTCACCATCCTCCCCGGAGAAAATGGAAGGGTTCCTTGGCAGATGTTGAACAACGTAGTTGCTTACCTGAGTACCTTCCTTCTTTACATTCATAGAAGTTTCTTCTGGTTCAACAGAATCAATTTTTCTTTTATTTCTTAATGGGTATCGGTCCAGTCTCTCCACCAGTTGTAGCGTAGAAATCAAGCCTTGAAATATCCTAAGATGTAAAAGTATTTATTGATGACGTCACAGCGACGAGTCGACAATTATTAACAAGTCAGCCCAACTATCTACAGCTAGAGAATCTTAAGCAAGCAAGCAAAGAAATATTTTAAAGATGATTTCACAAATACGGATTAATATATATTTTTATAATCTGTTGAATATATTTTCATTGAATAATATTAAATTAAATAATAAAATATTTCTTCGCCACAATATTGTCCAGTAAGTCTTTATGCTCTGTTGCCCACAATGGAGCGGCATACATCAGGACAGCTCTCACTATTGTATCAAATAGTTTGATTGATAAATTTATTGACTTTGCTTTTGATTTTATTAATATTGGGTGTGTGGCGTTAATTGCTGTAAGTGCTTTTCCTTTAAAGTAATTTGCCGGGTGAGTAGTTGTTATTGTTGGTGTCAGAGGGAATCCCAAGTATGTATATCTTGAAGTTATTGTTATGGGTTTATCATTCCAGAACCATCTATCCTTATTTGAGGGTTTACCTCCATTACGGAACACCATAATCTTTGACTTGGACTCATTTAGTGTCATTAAGTTCTCATCGAGATATTCTTTCAGTATTTTGATCTTCTTTTGGAGGTTCATCCTGGACTCACCTATAATTGCTATGTCGTCGGCGTACAGCAATAAATGGCTATCTCCAAATTCTGGCAAATTTACACTCGGCAGGTCTGAGTTATTATAAATTTCGATTAAGTCCGTGATAAATAATATAAATAGCAGTGGGGAAAGTGGTTCTCCCTGGAGGACTCCCGAGTTTATCTTAATACTTTCCGTAAATGATCCCTTCTATCTGATAGCTATAGTTGCTTGTTCGTAGTAACTTCTGATCGTACTTATGAATTGGTAACTTATGCCTAGGTTGTAAAGTTTTTTCCAAAGTATTGAGTGAGGTACAGTATCAAATGCCTTCCTTAGATCGACAAAAAAGACATATAGTTTTCCCCTCTTTTTTCTTAATGATAGTTGGATTAAAGTAGTTAGTGTAAATATGTGGTCAATACATGATCTTCCTTTTCTAAATCCCGCTTGGTTTTCGGGTATAACCCTTCTTCCTTCGACCCATTCCTCCAGTCGTGATCTTAGGATTGATGTGAAAAGCTTTGATACATTGCTAATCAGTGCAATACCTCGGTAGTTGGAGGGGCTGTTCTTATAACCATTTTTAAAGATTGGGTGTATAGTGGAATTAGTCCAAATTGCTGGGTATTTTCCAGTCGTCATAACACTATTGTAGAGTTGTTTCAACAGCAGTATGTACGAATCAGGGATTGTTTTTAATACTTCATTGGGGATGCCATCGGGCCCGCATGCCTTGTTACTCCTCAAACCAGCTATCTCCTTGTATATGTCTGCATTGGTTATCTCTGAGTCCAATATAGGATCGTTCTGAGAAATCACATTATGTAAATTACAAATTCTCACATTTTTCTCTGTAGTCATTAGTTCGCGTTAAAAGTTCAGCCAGTCCTGTATAGATATTTCTCCTTGGATTATAGATGTGCTTTTGTAGAGCGCAATAGTTTTCCAGAAGGTCTTTGAGTCTTTAGCATTTCTGAGTATTTCCTGTTTTTCATTATCAAAGCCTTTCCTTTTTAGATCCAATAAAGCGAGATATTTCTTTCTGGAAGAAGCATAACATTCTCTGTCTTCCAATCTATTTGTTTTACGATATTTCTTCAGACTTTCTTTTGCCAGTTTTTTCATATCATAGCAGTCCTTATCGAACCACGGCTTAGATTTCCTGGGGCCGCCCTTAATTGAGTAGGTAATTTTTGCAGATGACATTGCTTCCAAAATTCGCTGCAATTTCATATCAATATATGAACCTTTACCAGTTTGGGCAAATTCATCAAAAATTCGTTTATCTGTATTTGAATGCTATAATCAAAAGATAATCAAAAATATTCATTGTTTTGATGCTTTAATAAATTCATTTCAATGCTTATTTTAAAAAGTAGAGTTGACTTTTTTACATGAATACAATCCTTCTACTTTTTAACAGCGCAAATAGGTATCTATAGGTTATCATATAATTCAAATGTCGGTGTATGAGTGGGTAAAACCCTCGATTCCCGACAGTAATGAACCGGGATTGAATCCCGCGTTAACATTTTGTTTGAATATGTGAATAACCTTCACATATTATTGATTGTTGTAAATATCATAAACCAGGTTGCTCATTTTGAACGGTATCTAATAAAGTGATTTTGGAACAAGAGAACAATATAATTCAAGTTTTTTACTTAGCCTATATATTCAAATGTAATGTTGACTCTAGAATAGTAATTATTCATATGAAAGGGTTTAGCTCTGTTAGAAATCTAAGTTAAAAACACACTTCGCGGAGTAGCAGATTAACGAAAATGATTCAAAATTAACAAAAAAAAAACGATTATTTTGATAATGAGGGAAAAGATGTGGATTCGTCAGCGCTGAAAAAAAGGTTTGAATCCATAATGAGTCTATATGATAAGTCCAGAATTAATTAAAATCCAAACTATGCAACAATGGAATTATAAATTCAATTGCCATCTATCGATAAATTTGTAATAATTTTTCCTTTTTGGCAATTTTTTTTCTCTTATGATGAATATTACTAGAATACTATCTTTAAACTTAACGACGATGATGAAACCTGTTGAATGAGAAGGATCCTAAGTAATCAATCAAACCCTCATTTGATAACTTCAATCATTGCAGTAAGGTCTGTAGATATATTAAATGATAATATTTATCGCATATGAGAGAAACACATTGCCAAAGAAATGAATAATTATTACAGATAATTCATTCATATCAGAATAGAAGTCTGCATTATTTTTATACCACGACCTCTCTGACTCTCGACCTCTCTTAATGGATCCCTGTTGTGTTGTTAGATATGTAACTTCCTCTTTGGTTGAAGTAAGTTTCCATGATATATGCTTGCATGGTTTATTTACATAGCTCATGGTCTTGAAAATATTCTTCATGCATATCAGAATAGAAGTCTGCATTATTTTTATACCACGACTTCTCTGACTTCAGCTCTTGTCAGATCCCTGTGATGCTGCTAGATAGTAACTTGCTCTTTGGTTGAGGTCAGTTTCCATGATATATTCTCGCATAAAATATTTACATAGTTTATTGTTGATGCATTCTCAGGACTTGCATATTACAATCATCCTACCATATTGACAGATTTTGTGCTAAATTTAGTGTAAAATTTCAGTGTTAAAAAGAATCAAATGTTTCTCCATTAATTTTATGGCATCTGCATAACTCTGATATTATGTGGGATCTTCCAATTCTTTATGAGTTGAAATAAATCTATATCATATGTGCTGATATCTTCAGACATCTCAAATATATTTTAAAATAGATTTATCTGAAAAAAAGGCAAGTTGAATAATCAATTTGGTACTTGAATTGGCTTTTTCATTCACCTTAGCTTCAAATTCAATTAGAAATTCAACAAGTATATATTTAGAATACTAAATTGCATATAATAGACATGTTAATTTATTTTTAAATGATTAAAAAGAAAAGCTTAAATATATTGATAATTCTTTGTAAAGATAGAAAAAAAAATAGACAGGATATCATAAAATAAAGAAGAAAACAAATTCCAATACAAATTATACACTCTCTAATGTTTGGGTTCTAATATATTTCTATGAAATCATATGGAATTTACAATAAATTTGACAATTATACCGAAAATGTTTCTTTTGAACGAAAAATTGAAATACATTTCAAAGAGAAATAACGAATATTTCTAACCTTAAGGATGAAGTATGATAGGATGAATTGTGAAGAGTAATGATAAACGGAAAAGTAAAGTGTCCAGGGATGGGCATATGGTATGGATAGGAAATGGATATTTGAATCTTTTAATTTCTTCATATTCTTTGTGCTAATATCCCCTCCAACGGAAGAACTAGGACTTCAAGGAAGCGTGTATATTTATCTTGAAGTCATACTTATAATAGAAAGAGATTAGCTGAGCCCCTTGCAAAACTTCCAGTACAGTGTGCAGGGTGAAAGTGGAGTCAGAGGCTTGGTAGATCACTTTCCTATCTCGGTGAAAACTGCATATAGTTGTAAAATGCTTAAAGACAATTAAGGGAAGGTTTGGTGGGAAGGAAGATGTTTTAGGAGTAACGTCACAGAGCCATTTAAACACTCACCAAATGTAAGCATATCGCGAACCAGTCAGTACATGGGAGATATAAAATATGTATTTTGATCAATTGAGCTTTAATTTCACTTACTTACTAATATGATAATGCAATGATTATACGCTTTTTAGTGTTACTTTTAAAAATATTATGGGGTAAACATTTGTAAGCACATCAAGAACATTTTTTACCAAATGAATATTCATTAATAGAAAGATATGGGGAATCAGAGATAAAGAGTTAAAATATATTTAATATATATATGTCGTAATGTAGATTGTTATTCTGTTGTATGAATGCAGTGTGGCATGTTGGTAGCAATCGTAGTGGCCACAATGTTAAGAGTGGGTACAGGTGTTATTGGGATTACACAAAAGGACAAGACATGTTGGATGTCACCACAGAGATAGCGAGAGCGTAAGTGAAGCAGACACCAATCAGGGCAGATCTGTAGAGAGGGGTCTGTCAATCATGATGTTTCAAATCGGACTGATCTGTTTGAGCAAGAAAGGGGCACACTTGGGAACCCCAACATGTTTTTGGACTTTTCCTGTCCTGGCGCCGGCTGTCACTCACTCGAAATTTTATTTTTGACATTTTGGTAATTAAACTATAACTATATAACACATGGGGTTATAATTATATATTGGAATATATATTACAACTAATAATCACTTATAAACTTTTTTACTTCAAAATCTTACTAATATTTGGGTCTCGAAAAAGTGAGAAAATGAAAAGGTTGAACATTAAATATGTTTTCCTCAAAAAATTGAATTATTACTTTATTTTAGGAAGGAGTTTAGGAGTAACATCACAGAGCCATTTGAACACTAACCAAATGTAAACAATATCAGACCAGTTAGTACATTGGAGAGAGAGAGAGATATAAAATTATGTGTTTTGATCAATTGAGCTTTAATATCACTTACTCACTAATATGATATTGCAATGATTATACGCTTTTTAGTGTTTCTTTTTAAAAATATTATGGGGTAAACATTTATAAGCACATCAAGGACTTGTTTTACCAAATGAATAATCATTAATAGAAAGATATGAGGGATCAGAGACAAAGAGTTAGTATATATTTAATATATATATATACAATTACTTATAATATTTTTTCCTTCAATATCTTAAAAGGATTTGGGTCTCGAAAAATTAAGAAAATGAAAAGGTTGAACATTAAATATTTTGGCTCAAAAATGAATTATTACCTTATTTTTTATTACTCTATTTCAACACACGAAATGCGATATCTCTACTAGGGAATATATATTCCGTCAATTTTATATTGTTAAAAAGATAAACAGTTATTAAGATCATTATTCAAGAAAAAAATGATTAGATAGATTAGAAACCTTATCCATCAGGTTAGACAGATAGTCTTAAATATATTTTTAAAAGTGATTGAATTTCTGACAATTCTATCTGGTATTATTACAAATTCATACAGATCTTTAGTCACTGTCTGTTGTCTATCACTTTGAAGAAGTGGGTATTTCAACAGTATGAATTTATGAAAAAAGCAGCTTGGATAATGTATGTGCGCAACTAGCTTATCTTTATTGAGATATTTTCAGAGAGTTTTAGTTATATAACCATAATATATTGAGAAAAATGAATTTTTAACTTCTTTCTTTGTGAAGATGACAAGCAGACGCATAAAAAATACATGGTAATATCTTTTTTTACGGGGCTGCTAACCAAAATAGATTATTTTTGAGCCCGGATGGCCGCATAAAGCGGAATATATACAAACCACTATGACAAGGCTGGAGAGGCTAGGGACAGGATCTCCATCATGGAAGAGGCAGGTTAGGCAGGTATGGGTCCGCCGAGATCAGGAGGCAGGAAGAGGGCAGGAGGACTAGAAATTTGCAGCTCTAGCTCTGGCAGTTGGGCAAGCCATTGATCTTGCCTCGTGGTTGGCAGAGACCCTTGGCTGAGCATTTAGCGCACTTGGCTATGCGGGGGTTGACAAGAGTTAGACAGCTTGAAAAAAAAAGTCTAGAACAGCAATGAGCTCCAAGTCGAAATTGTGGATTCTCTTAAATGTGATATTTATGTCTATGTGCGATGTCTCATTCAATTTTTAATATATATAAAATAAGGTCAATAGTAACACACTGTCAACTTAAGGCATTAAAATTATTACTAATCATTACTCGCATTATAAAACCTTGTTAAAAATTATAAATATTTTAAAATAATATATAGTGATTAAAAAACTAAAAAAAAAAACACATTTAAAAAAAAAGATATTTTATTGATAAAACCCATCAACACTCAGATAACAACAGCTAATCATGAGTTTGTTTATATCTCTCGTCAGCCAATTGGGTGGTTTGTTTCAGATCTGGGCAAAATGTAAGACAATAATAGACTCCAAGTAGCTTGCCCTGTGTGCAATTTAAGGGGTTAAATAATCCAGTATATATATTTATATTTACAGCCTATATAACTTACAAATTTTCCTATGCTAACATTCAAAATGAAAATATTTCAAAATATTTACATGTGATATGAAATGTAAATTATATTATTTACAAAATTGTAAACTTTATTGTTTTAACACTTTTTAAAAACAAACCATTCAAGGTTGCTATGTGATAAGTGTTCTGCAATGAGGAGTCGAACAGACACTGTTGTCTTCTTGAACATCCTTTCTTGTGAGATAACATTCCATTTTTGAAATAGCTTGGCCCTCTCCACATCTTCATAAAAATATTGATCAAATGTATCTTTATATGAATTAGCATTTTCTTTATACCACAAAATTCCTGACTCCAGCTCTTGTCGTATACCTGTGGTATTATTAGACATGTAATTTGCACTTTGATTGATCTCCTTTTCCAAGAGATAGTTTCGCATTGTTATAAAACTTTTTCCCAGCTTGTGTTGATTCATTCTCAAAACTTGAATCCTACAATTATCCCACCACATAGACAGGTTTTGTGTGAAATTTGGTTTGATTGCCTCAGGGTTAAAAAGAAGCAAATGTTTCACCATTAATTTTATGACATCTTCATACCTCTGGATATTGGCAGAGACTTTCCAATGTTACATAAATTGAACTAAATCAATATCACTTATACAAGTCTCAGTAAGCTTATTAAATTAGCATTCAACATACCTCTAGATTTCAATGGAAAAAGAGCAGCTAGAGTAGTTGATTTGACTCCAGAGTTATCTCTGACATCTACCTCCGCGCCACTTTCAATTAGAAACTTGACAATACTCAAATCAGAATACTTGATTGCATATGATAAAGATGTTAAACCTCGATTATCTCTAGCATTGATATTAGCACCAGAAATTATCAACATTTTCGCGTTAGTTAAGTTATTTGTTTTAACTGCTTCCATTAATGGAGTGACACCATCACTATTTATAGAATTAACGTCAAATCCTGATTTAATGAAGTATTCAAGAAATTTGGGATTCCCGCTTTCTGCAGCATAAAATAATGTTGAATTTCCAAATCCTACATGTTTAGTGTCAGCCCCAGCATCTAGTAAACAGTAAAAATTTTCTATTTTCCCTTTCGAGATAGCAATTTCTAAGGGAGTAAAATAATTATGGGTATGGCCTTGGATATCTGCCCCTTTATCTATAAAGAGTTGAAGCAATTCCCTGTCATCAATTATTCCGACTATTTCTTTAAAGGGGGTTATTCCATAAAAATTAGGAATATTTACATCTGCACCAGCTTCAACAAGTTCCCAAATTAAATTTCTATATGTCAGATATATAGCAGTATTCCATGGAGTATTAAAGTAATTGAAATATAAAATTACTGCATACAGTGGGGCTTCACCTGTATTATCTTTTATATTTACATTGGCTCCTGCAGAAACAAGATAACGTGCAATAGATAATTCTTTATGTATAATAGCGTAATGTAAGGGCGTTTTTCGTGCTCGGTTCTGGGAGTTTATATCGGCCCCTGATTCTACCAAACATTGTACAATATCTTGAATGCCAATTTTTACAGCCAAATGTAATGGAGTATTTTCATAATTATCTTTTAGGTTAATATCTGCGCCTGTTTCAATAATGGCTTTAACCCTGTCTAAATTGTCACTCTCAATTGCCAAATGTATATCCATATATAATTTCAATTCAAATATTAGCACTTACAAATCTATTAATTTTGTGAAGCACAGATATCTGGAGCGTGTACTGAAAAAATTAGCAATATAGTTCAAATAAATAAGTAAATAATAATAGTGATATGAAAAAATGGGTCAAATATTATTAAATTATTTGAATGTTTTATAAACTTCTCTAATTTTTTAATATATTTTATATCACGCCTGAAACCACTCTGAATTTTGTGGCCACCACGACTGCAACCAGTGCTGTAGTGGAGGGTATACGGGGTATACGCCTTATACCCTATGCTTTTAAAATTTAGATAGCGTATACCTAGTGGTTTTACTTAAAAATAGCGTATACCCTATGATTTTGTTCAAATTTTTTATTAAAAATTTATTATTTTCTTTCTTTGTAATAGTAAAAAAAATGATAAAAATTGTACTGAAAAATTGCAAAAAAATTTCAAATTAACAATTCACACAAAATATTTCATTCATTTAGTAAATATTTCTTGGGAAAAATATATCAACTATATTCAAATTAATAATCAAACAAGCCTCCTTTAACGAAAAACGGAAAACAAATATAACCGAACCTTTAATTTTTGAAAATGGTAATTTTGTTTAAAAAAAACAACAATGAAATGAAAACTTTAAGCTTTCCTAATATTTAAAAGTTATTATGTTTGCTTAATAGAAAATATGTTAAAAAATTAAAGTTTAAATAAAAATAAAGTTATATTTTCTGATGTTAAAATCATTTACAAAAAAAAGTAAAAACGACTTCTTCAAGATAGATGTTCTCTTATTACCAATGCTGTATTTATCAGCAGTGATGTAAACTAATACATAAACAATTTGGTTTTCGATTTAAAACGATTTTCTTCTAATTCTATACAATTGAAAATATATTTGAATTTTATCAAATACTCTTCTTTAACTAAAGTTGCTATGGTAACCATGCTAAACTACGTTATTGTGGACGTTAATTTTGCATATTCTTTAGTTTATTTGAAGTTAGCAAAAGCTGTTGACAAAATAACATTGATTTTCAAAAAATATAATTTTGAAAACTTCTTTAAGTAAGTTTATTGATACTGGCTTAAAAGCTTATTTAAATTGTTTTTAATTGTTGATGAAAAGTTGGTGTTTGTTTTTTAAAAAAATAAATAAAATAAAGATTTTATTCAAAACAAATCGATTAAGTAAGTATCTAAATTTTGTTAATGTTAAAATAAGTGAAATTTAAATTTTCTGTACTTATACTAGCTTTCGAAAATAACTCTTCTGTTTAATTATGGACCGCTGGTTGAAGACAGGAAATTTATGTACTAAAAGAAGTTTGGAGGTAGAAGAAGATGCAGAAAAGAATGAACTAGAAGAAGCTGTTAAAAAATAAAAACACTGTTGGTACATCAAATGCAAGTACTATCTCAAAAAGAGCTGATATATTGATCAATAGTTCACCAGAGAAAATGAATGACCAGGATTCCAAATTTGAAGTTTGGAATGATTCCCAATATATTAAATTTAAGGAAAAGTATCCATGGCTTTCAATTTCCAAAGGTAGACTCGGATGTAACATTTGCGCAAGTGTTAAAACATTAGGGGCTGCAAAAAGTGAAAGAATTCATATTTCACCAGAATGGAGTAACTACCTAATAGAAGCAGCAGGAAAAGATCGGGCAAGCAAATTATCAAACATTCGAATGAAAATTAAAAAGCATTGTGAGTCTGAAGCTCATAAAATAGCTGAGAATATTAAGAAAGACAGAAAAAAAATAAATTAGAAGAATATGCAAACAATATAAACATTGAAGTAGAAAATGAAAATATTAAGCTTTTTAGAACTGCTTATAATATCGCTAAAACAAATAGACCATATTCTGATTATGAAAATCATATCACGTTACAAACATTAAATGGCATTAAATTAGGATCGACTCTTCACTCCAGATATTCTGCTACACAAATAATAAACCATATAGCCTGCGAAATGCGGAAAATGCTTGTTGCGAAGATTTTGTCAACAAATTCAAAAATTACTATACTAATTGATGAATCAACAACCTTAAGTAATAAATCAACTTTGGTCATTTTCTTGAAAGCATATTTAGGAGGAGAAAGTATTGATTATATTTTCTTTGATTTGTGTGAATTACAATGCCAAGACTCAGAAAATATTGAAAAAGAGCTTTTGAATACTTTGTTTAAACATGGGTTGAACGAAGAATATTTTAAAGAAAATTGGATAGCAATTGCGACTGATGGGGCAAGTGTCATGGTAGGAAGACATTCGGAAGTCGTAACTCGACTTAAGCAAAAGTTTCCAAAACTTTTTGCATGGCACTGCCTCAACCATAGATTAGAGCTTTCTGTTGGCGATACTATCAAAGAAGTCCGCGGAATCAACCATTTTAAAGCTTTAATGGACAAACTGTATTCATTATATAGCCAATCTCCCAAAAATTGTCGTGCTCTGGAGGAAGCTTGCCATGAATTAGGAACAAGATTTGCTAAAGTGGGTCGAATTTTAGGAGTACGATGGATTTCAAGTAGTTTTAGAACAATAAAAACCGTCTGGGAATCATACGAGTCATTGCACCATCATTTCAAATCATCAACATATCTCGATTCCACATATCAAGGGTTATTAAGAAGATTGGAGAGTCCAGAATTTATATTAGATTTAGGTTTAATGTACGACACGCTTCAGGAAATGTCAATGTTGTCTTTAGAGCTGCAGTCTAGAACAACTACTTTACAAAAGGCGGAACATATAATAAAGAGAACAATTAGAGTCATAGAAAGCTTCAAAACATCACCAGGAGAAAAAAGCTTGCTAGCTCTTGAAGCGGCAGAAAACTTAGTTTTTAGGAGCGTAACATTAGTTCCCAATGCCAAAATTATTCCGATTGATAGAAAAAAAATTCTTCTAAGTATAATAGAAAAGTTAAAATTAAGGTTGTGTACAGAATCAAATGAAGATAATGAGCAATTAATTAAGGATATTTCAGCTCTAGAACCAAACAATTTTGACGCAGAAAATGTTCGATATGGAGAGGTCGAAATGAGACGTATTTGTCGAAGGTTTAACTTAGATGAAATGAAATGCATTAACGGCTTGAGAGATTTTGTTGATGATAAAAACAATGTTCCCGAAACACTTCAACCATTTTTCAGGGCAATTTCAACATTGCCCTGTTCAAGAGCTGAATGTGAGCGAGGTTTCAGCCTGATGAATGATATAATAACAAACTTGCGGACTTCTTTGCTAATATCAAATGTTTCGAACTTAATGTTCATAAATTCAAATGGACCACCAATCGAAATGTTTCAGCCGAAAAAATACGTACAATCATGGCTTTTACATCATAGATCATCTACTGACACTAGATCAAGAGTTTGTGCCAGAAAAAATGCAGATGTATCTCGGCAGTCATTATGGGTATTTTTATGTAAAAGTTGTATGTAATATTTTACGTCTTTTTTTCAAATAAAAATATAATTAAAAATAACCTTGTTTATTTTTACCAAAAAATTATATTCTCAAGCGTATACCCTATGCTAATTTTACGACTACAGCACTGACTGCAACCAACATGCCACACTACATTCATGCAACAGGATAACAACACTACCTTACAACATATATACATTATATACATTTATATAAAATATTTTATTTCAATGTTTTTTTTTTGCCTTAATAAAGCAGAACAATAAATGATGTGTGAAATTCTATGACAATTTCATAATTTTTGGACACTACTTAACGTTTAACAATTAATAGGTAATCCCATAATATTATGTTCAAATCAATAGGCTTGAGGGATAAGTCTCTTTTAAATACATTTATTTCAAGCTTTCGGGCTCAACCGCCCTTCGACAGGAAAAATTATATTAGATACTAAAATTTTCAGATCTAATCTAAATATAAATTTAAATTTGTGAGACGCCTGTGTCTCGAGTGTAAAGTTAGATTAGATCTGAAAACTTTAGTATCTAATATAATTTTTCCTGTCGAAGGGCGGTTGAGCCCGAAAGCTTGAAATAAATGTATTTAAAAGAGACTTATCCCTCAAGCCTATTGATTTGAACACTACTTAACGTGAATAATCAATTTAACAAAGCATCATATTTCATTAAATTTTTACAGTATAAATTAACAAAAGAAACTTTTCAAAAACAATTTAAAAGTTTTAAAGCAAAATAGGCTATTTTACACATGCTTATACTGAATATATGTATGTGAATATCTATATGGAGTCTATATATATTGGGGTCCAAATGGCTATACTTATTGGACTGCCCTCATTAAATGACACTGCTCTATTGAGAGAGAATCTACCAAGAAATAAACCAGACTGGTAACACTTGGTGAACTGGTTCACTAAGGCTACCAAGATCTAAACCGCAGGAGAGCCCGGGTAGTTGGCGATCTATGAATACGCTCCAGGAGTTACCTGGGTTACCCAGTTGTTACTACTATATATTGGGGTCCAAGAATAGTTGCGCTCCCGGAGTTATTGGGGTAAAATAGATTTTGAAAAATTAGGTTAAGCATTTAATATGTTAAACTTTTACCTTATATTAATGTACATTTTGGTAAATTAGAAATACATTAGTGAAATATATAGTTTCCCACCATTCTCTTTTTTCAACTTTATTAAGGTGAAGATTTATAAAGCATTAGAACTGAATTTTGTTGTAGACCTGTTATTTAAACAGGCTAATATTCTAGTATTATTATAATAATGCCTTATTGATAAACACAATTCGACATACTACATCGCATTTCATGACCTCAGAAAAGGCAAGTCATTCTGACACTTGACTATTTTCAAATTGTTAAGGGTAAAATTCCTTCAAGATCATTTTCTTTAAAATATGTAAATATGTTATTTGTTTAATTTTTACAGGCTTTTAATTGCCATTATTTTAAACTGCGTCTATATGTACCTACTTGATATACACTCATGGACAAAATTAAGGAAGTGAAAAATCTTTTATGTCGCGAGTCGTCTGTTTTTTTTTTTTTTTTTTTTTTAAGAGACAGATGCAATTTTGTTCACACTTGGTTATCTCGTGTGTCTTTAATAAAGGTCACTGTGTATCAAATTTTTTCAAGAGTTATTGTCTCAATCCCGATATACATGCTAAAAGGTACAACTTTCTTGAGTTTTGTTCATGAGTGTGTGTATAATTTTTATTAAACGTTTTTATTGAAAAAATGGGTTACAAAAAGTGGATTTAACTTTAATAGTATATGACCTGGCTTCTCCCGTGTTCTTCTCGAAAGAATCTTGTTCCTGGGTATTAAAAATGATAGTTTTGCTTCGCTTGTAATATCTTCTTGAGTGTATGATTCCTGAAATAATTTTGTTTTGTCTATCAAACATGATACAGCAATATTGCATAATAATTTACTGACTAAAATATAGGATATTTTAGTTCAGTACTTGGTTAATTTAAATTTTCCTTGGATGAAAATGTGGCAAAATCCTCTTCGTGACTTAATGTCCTTTTAAGATTTCAGCCAGATTGGTTTAATATTGAGGAAACACATAATGAACGAATAAATAAATAAATAAACATACATTGACCTTTTTATCTATAGATAAATAAAAAGAGATTTGGTTAATTTAAATTTTCCTTGGATGAAAATATGACAAAATCCTCTACGAGGTTTAACTCAATATCCTGTTAAAATTTCAGCCAGATTGGTTTAATATTAAGCAAAAATATAAGAGGAATGAATAATTAAATAAATAACCTTTCATCTATAGATAAATAAATATACTGTAAAACCCCTCTATAGTGAACCCCAATGGGACAGAGCTTTTGGTTCACTATAGCCACGGTTCACTATAGCCACAGTTTGGCTATCTTTATTTACTTTTAAAAATTTTAGATCGTATAAATAAAGGACAGCCATACACACTGGTAGAGACTGCATCTAAATAGTGGTCACTTTGTTCTAATTCCCTTAATTGACCAATTTCCCCTTACATTAATACTGAATAATATTATAAATCATTAGATGATAGGTTCTTCTTATCATTAACATACATGCACCTCTATGTCTAATTTAAAAATCAAGACAAATCCTAGGCAAAGTTTTATTAAATATATATTCAGAGATATAAAATGATTTTAAAACATCTTTATCGCATTATATAATATAATGTTTACTTGGAAAAAGGCTCTAATACCTTGTTGCTTCAAACACTCTTCAAGCATTGAACTTTTCAAATAAAGTTAATGTATTTTCATTCTATTTCATGTTTCCATATATTCTTCTTAAGTCTAGAATTTCATATTTTTTGAACCTGTCATGCAAACCATTGATGTCCTTAAAATCGCCATAGTTCATGGCATAAAAAAAAATTTTGGTTGCATCACAGGCCCGTTTATTTGGTCTTTTTTTAGCCTCTGGAGATAGAGCAGGAGGTAGTGCTTCCACAGTTGAGGCTGGTGGTGCCAGTGCAGGAGGCCGAGGATCAACTGGTCGATGGGGCACAGCCTGGTCCGCAGGACCAACATCGGATACCCCCATAGAATGGGCAGAGGGCGCTGGTGCAGGAATCGGCACCTCCACAGTTGGAGCAGGGGATGCTAGTTGCCCTGGCTGCTGAGGTGCGACGGGTGACTCGGCACCTGTGGAAAAGGAGGGCGACGCCCTCCTAACGAGCATTGGGCAGCATGCACTGCGGTGACCCTGCCAATGACACTTTAAGCATTTTATGCCAAAGGTCGGGAAGGCCGGCAGGGTGTTCCCTTTGGTCCTGATGTCCAGGCGGGTAGGCAGATGTCCAAGCGTTACGCCGTTGTTGAGGAGGACGAAGGCCTGGCGGCGGCCGTTGGCGTAGGTGTACTCGCCGAGCTTAAACTGCATGGGGGCGATGGATTTTACCCTGCCATATGGCTGCAGCGCCTGGACGATGCTGTTGTCCTCGACAAAGAAGGGGAGGTTGCCAATGACAATCCTCTCAGCCCTCTTGCGGAAGGGGATTGTCCTGAGGAGCGCGCCCTCGATTTCAATGGTGTTCTCCAAGAGGCGCTCCGCAAGGGCCCTACTTGTAAATCCCACGAGGACGTGGCCATTCATTCTGGTGATTTGCAGGATGTTCCTCGACCCGCCGACCACCGCATCAACCACCCACAGGAACTGGTAGGGCGAGAAGTCTGAGCATTGCTCAATATATACGCAGTATTATTGCGTGGAGGAGGCCTGTCAGGCCTTGGCGTCCGCAATGTGAGCTCGCGTGGTCTTAATCTCCTGGACCTGCGGTGACCGCATCCTAGGTGTGTTTCCTCGTGGAGCAGTGGTGGTCACTTTGCGCGGTACAGCGCCGCTGGTCTGCGTTCCTGTAGTGCCGGAGGATCCCGATTCACAACGCCGCTTCTTTTGGCTCACCACGGTGAAGCCGTCGCCGTTATTCATCTCTTCCTCCACGCTCTCCGCCCAATTCTCAGCAATCTTTAGGGCGCTGTTAGAAGGCCTAGCCGCAATTCGATTCGCCGCGGCAGTATTTGCATGAGTCATGCCAGCATGCAAATTTGCATCTTTAGGAATTTTCCGATTTTCTTGAGATGCATTTTTTCGAAAACCTATATTTGATGATTTCTCATCTCTGGCTTTTCCTTTCGAGCTGAGCCTTTCCAGCCTCTTTCTCCTTGGTTTCACCTTGGTGAAGCCGTCTGTTTCCTCCTCTATGGGGAGTTGATTCGCCCGATCGACGAGATCCGCCCAGCCCGTCGACGGCTTGCCTGTTCCAGGCTGATGGTTAGGTGGTCTTCGCCATCGCTGGAGAAGTGCTGATTGCATCAGCAGTTGAAGATGGCAATTGGCTATCAGCCAAGGACATTGGTGATTCGGAGGGTGGGGAATCCCCCATAAAAATTTAAAATTACCCTTCCCTTCGGAGGAGGTTATAAATTCCAAGCCAGCAAAGTTCGGGGCAGGAGCGCGCGCCCGTGCATCCTCTCGAACCTTATAGCTCACCGAGTGTTTCCAGGCCGGTTTTAATTTTTAAAAATCTCACTCTAAATGAAATCCAAAACTGTAAAAAATGGTAGATCAGGAAATATATAATGAAATAATATATTCTATATTATTATTGAGAGAGTTTAAAATATGTTATAAAACTTGTATCAAATATTTAATCCTTCATTAACTTTAATGTGGTTTAAGACTGGTATGCTCCACCTTCGTTGAATGAGATAATGTTCTAGACAAGGGGGTCGGTGGAAGGGGGGTCTAAACCATTGGTTTTCGACCGCTACGACCCAGGATCGAATTCTAATATTTAAAAATTGCTTCAATGGTCCCCGATTCTTGCAAAAGTTTAATCCCACCAGCGAGTGAAAGTAACCAAACGGGGCCCTGTCATTTTTAAAGTGCAACTGTTTTTCACGTGTATAGCCATGTGGTGCACTTAGAGTAAAAGCAGTTGCCAACTTCTACCCACCATAGTTTGTACCATGTGTACTTGGGATTATAAAAAAATGTTCCAGACATGATAGAGAGGTATATATTTTTCGAAGTTCTAATATTGTCCCAAATACGTCTATATCATAATATAGGTATTTAAAAGAGTATACACACAGTAGAACCTTCATGAGGGAACACTCTACAAAGGACAATTTTTCTCGTCAAAATGACAATTTTTACTAATTATCTGCTCTATGTTAAGGGGATACCTTTCCCCAAAGAACACTTTAGCTATGCAACTAGGTATTTTATAGAAATATCTTACCTATTTGCATATTTTTAAAAATTATTTGGCGAACAAAAATATATTTTTGTTTTTAAAATATTGAACAAAAGGGCTTTTAATGGTATAAAAATTTATATTCTAGGAAGCAGAATATGAAGAGAAAATTTCGGTGATGTGTTTGGAATTATAAAATAGTGTCCTGGCTATTGTCGTATTGAGTGGGGAAGTGAGGTTTTTCTATTAATTCTATTTAGTTTTAATTATATGAATGCATCTCAAAATATTTATTGTTGTTAGCTATTTGATGTTGTGGTAATGGGCTATTGCATGATTGAGACCGAATGTATGAGAATGAATGAATAAAACCTTATATATATCATATTTAATCATGTTTTTTTTATAGTCAATTAATAGTTAATGTTTAGAAGTCACATTTTGTGGCTTCTTGGAAGGGTGTACTTGTGTTAGCTTTATTGTATAAATATTTGTTCTATAATAAAAAAAAAAGAGATAACGAAAATATTTTTATTTACGGGGCTACTAACCAAAATAAAATGATTTTTGAGTCCCAATGGCCGCGTAAAGCGGAATATATGCAAATCACTATGACCAGGCTGGGGAGGGTAGGGACAGGATCTCCGTCAGGAAAGAGGCAGGTTAGGCCGGATTGGGTCCTTGGAGGTCAGGAGGCAGGAAGAGGGCGAAAGGACTAGAACTTTTCAGCTCTAGCTCTAGCTTCGGCAGTTGGGCAAGACATTGATCATGCCTCGTGATCGGCTGAGAAACCCTTGGCTGAACAGTTGGCGCACTTGGCCGTGCGCGGGCTGGCGAGAGTTAGAAAGCTTTGCCCTTGGTGGTCACCAGAAGCGAAGTGGAAGCAGGTGATCATAGCCTTGGTGCCACAGCAGCGGTAGCAGACGCGGACAGACACGTCGTAGTTCAGGGTCACGTGGTCCACAATGATCCTGCCGTGTCTACCAATGGCCTTGTAGGAAGCCAAGTACAGCTCGATGAAGGTCATGCAGTTGCCATTTCTGGTCGGAGATCTGTGTGCACTCGGACAGACTTGTCTCCAGGAAGCTAGCTGAGGGCATCGGTGGAAAGGAAGGCCTTGACAATGTCCTCATCCGCGGTTTCTGTCTCCACGTTGAGGAACGGGGAAGAAACGCCAATGGGAAACGGAAATATCTTTATTTACGGGACTGCTAATCAAATTTATATTTATCTAAAATGCTTATCTTTTATATTTATTTAATAATTTCCGTGTGTTATCTCGATTATGAATGTCAATTTTGCACATATATACCTTATATAAAACTTAATTGCAACATGTAATAACCCGGGAACTTTCGTATGCTCCAGGAGTCTGGGTTAGGTGCAAATGAACAAACAGCATATCACACATACAACTGTATTAAGACCACTGGTCTTATACAGGACAAACAGCATGTCATGAAAACCTCTTCGCAATAATTTTTAACAATGAATTATTAAGTTCTTCTATACGTATATTTGCATAAAGACATCTCAAACGCACTTAATAAATGGATCAAAAATAATACATTTATTTGATCTTTACGCACAGACCACACGCAATTTCATATCAAAATATATATAAACCATTACCAGTTTGGGCAAATTCATTAAAAATTCGCTATTCGTTTATCTGTATTTGAATGCTATAATCAAAAGATAATCAAATAAATTCATTGTTTTGATGCCTTATTATATATATATAATAAATTCATTTTAATGCTTATTTTAAAAAGTAGAGTTGACTTTTTTACATGAATACAATCCTTCTACTTTTTAATATACGCATATAATTCAAATGTCGATGGACGAGTGTGTAACACCCTCGATTCCCGACAGTAATGAACCGGGATTGAATTCCGCGTTAACATTTTGTTTTAATATGTGAATAAACTTCATATATTATTTTTTGTTATAAATATCATAAACTAGGTTGCTCTTTTTGAGCGGTACCTAAAAGTATTTTGGAACAAGAATAATATAATTCAAGTTTTTACTTAGCCTATATATTCAAATGTAATGTTGACTCTAGAATAGTAATTATTCATAGGAAAGGGTTTAGCTCTGTTAGAAATCTAAGTTAAAAACACACTTTGCGGATTAGTGAATTAAAGAAAATGATGCAAAATTAACAAAAAAAAACGATTATTTCGATAATGAAGATGATGAAGGAAAGGCCAGGAAAAGGATTCGTCAGCCCTGAAAAAAAAAAGTTTGAATCTATGATAAGCCTATGTGATATTCCTGACACTCACTCCTCACTTTCTTAGTGCTACTCTTTTTGTGTTGTTTTTCTTGCTTCCCTCTTTCTCTTTCTTGTTTTTTTTTTCTTTTTCTTCTGTCTATATCGTTGTTTCCTTTGTCTCACTGCTTTGTTCTTATGCATACCTCTGGTGAATCCTGTATAGGGTCAGTGACCCTAAATAAAGGCTTTTTGTTGTTGTTGTATGTGATAATCGAGAATTAATTAAAATTCAACCTATGCAACTATGGAATTATAAATTCAATTGCCATCTATCGATAAAATTGTAATAATTTTTCCTCTTTTTTTTTTTTGGCAATTTTTTTTCTCTTATGACGAATATTATTGAATACTATCTTTACAGACCTAACGACAATGATGAAATCTGTTGAATGAGAAGGCTCCTCAATAATCAACCAAAACCTCATTTGATAAATTCAATCATTGCAGTAAGGTCTGTAGATATATTTTAGGATAATATTTATCGCATGTGAGAGAAACACATTGCCAAAAAAAAGGAATAATTATTACAGATAATGTTATTATCAGTGATGATAAAGGCATTAATAAATAAAAATTATAATTAATAATAATATTTAGTTATATATTTATCCCCCCCGAAGTTGATCCACTTTGCCGTAGTGGGGGGGCCCGAGTCCGACTTCCAAGTCGTTCCGCCAAGAGATCAACACCACAGAGGTCCGTACGTCTCTTGACCTCACGGACAATACAGCAGCTACATTATGTTGTCCCATATACTAGATGACTGCCCGCTGTACAAATTCAATGGAGGAATCTCCAATCTCCATTCTGTCACCCCGAAAGCCCTGAACTGGCTGAAGGCCTTGCCTCTCAGACTTTAATGACCGATATGTCCTCACTTCTTTTTTCTAGATTTAATTCATTTTGTCTCCTCTCTAATTGTAAATACGCTGCTGTATCACCTCATAAGCATAAATAAATATATATATATTTATAGTTTGCCCATCCTCTCTCTCCATAAAAATCACTAGAAAATTTAAAAGAACAAAAGATGATCGAATTTGGTAATTCCAGACGACAATCAAAATTTTGACGACTTCAGTCAACAATCAACAAGAAGATACAAACCACAAATGAACCACAAGCATATCGAAGTAGAAGAATTTTTTTTAAAAAATCTCCAAATCTCTCTCAGAGAGTTTCTCTGGAACATTATAATAATTATTACAATAGGAGATTTCTACGGATATCCTTGCTAAGAAGATATAAAAGCTAACGGCCACAAGTTATTTTACTGAAGAGATATCAGTTTGACGAGCTTTTTTTAACAATAACGTCCTTTAACAGGCTGTAAGACGTATATAAAGAAACTGAAGAGAAAGAAATGATATATATATATGTAATATTGTTGTAAATGATCCTGTCGACGTATGGATAAACTGGCAGTCGTGTACATGAGGCGAGTGTTGATGTTATTCCCACACGCGGACAACAAGAAGCAGAGGCAGGGCTAGATGTTAGCACCGAGAGTGATCGGGGACAGCCCACGGGACAGAGATAGAGGCCATGATACAAACATGGATGCCTATCACCGAGACATGGAGAGAGAGTCCGAGAGAGACAGAAGCGGTCTGCCGATCGACACACTGTAGAACATACTGCCGCTGACCCCCTGCTCAAACCTGTTGACAGGGGTCGTCTATCAAAAGTCCCTGGAGGGGCTATTTCATCCCTCTCTCTCTGCCCCCAGCTGACCGACCACTCTTTGGCTTTTTATTTTGACGTTACCATTTTCAGTTTAAATACAAATAAGGGTGTACAGGTTATATCGATAAAGATATAGCAAATATACAAAATATGGGGGTGGTAGCAAATAGAAACTGTGTACATTTTAATAGAAGGGTAGGATCTTATAAGGTATCGGCTCAAACTAATTGGAAGATATGTGACATATACTAAAAGTGTCATTATTATACAGTTTAAAATATACTATATATATATACATGTAGTAATTTACATAAGTAGAAAAAAATTTTGGCAAGATTATTGATTTTTTTAAATTATTATTTTAGTGGGGGAAAAAATTGGGTATATAGATATTTGTGAATTTTGAAAATAAAAATGAATAAAAGGAATCTCTAGAAAAGGATTAAATTTTGAGAGTTTTCCAAACACAGAAAAAAAGGAAATTTCAGAGATTAGAAGACGAGATGTCTTTGAGTGAGGAACAGATTGGAGATATTCTGTAATAAGATGCTTTAAACTGTCTTTAGTTTCTTTAGTAAATTAGGTATTCATCTAGTACCTACTAGCTTTCTCGTTACTCTCAGATGGGGCTTATAACTACAATCAAACCTGTCTATAGCGCCCCCTCTAAATAACACCTTCTTCTCTATAGCGCCCCATTTTAAATACGTAGTAAGATGCGATTTACATAAAAATTGACCTGTCTATAGCACCCCCTCTCTATAGCACCCTATTTTGATGAGTCCCAAGAGGGGGCGCTATAAACAGGTTTAACTGTATTTGGTCAACTACGGCAAGCTGCTTTTTCTCCATAACTGGAATTTACATCGAGAAATCTCCTAAGGTTGTGCCCAGATAGGAAACGTCGAGTGTATTAATGCGATAACATAGTTTCACATAGGTATATGTAAAAAGGGCGTATTGGATCTATGAGAGTACGCTCCAGGAATCCATAAAGAGAGATCTGTAAAAGAAAAACTTTTTTTTTTTCAAAATATTTCATGGGATTGCTTCATCTTTATCAATTTATTGTACAAATAACTTTAAATTATAAATTCTTGTAGATTATACATGGAAACAACTGATAACATTTTTTACATGTAAAAATCTACGATAATTTGTAAATTAATTTTAAGGTTTTTATGTGTAATCCAGGAGTATATCCATTTTTATATAGCTAAACCTGTCTATAGCGCCTCCTCTTGGGATTCACCAAAATAGGGTGCTATAGAGAGGGGGTGCTATAGACAGGTCACTTTTAATGTAAATCGCATTGTACTACGTATTTAAAATCGGGCGCTATAGAGAGGGAGGCGCTATAGACAGGTTTAACTGTAGTTATATTCATTGAATTGGCCTTTTAACTCGCAAACTAGTTTCAGAAACCCAAGCCAAGGCAACTCATGAACATGAACAAACGTAGACATTTGAAAAAAAATGAAAAAACACGTAGCTAGAAAAAATAATTGAGGATAATAGCCCATCTTAAAAAAAAACACTCTGAATTCAAGACCCCACAAGGCTCTAAACCTTGTAAATATGTAAATAAAATGTGAAGAACCTGTACATATTATCCATTGTAAATATGTAAATAAAATGTGAAGAAACTGTACATATTATCCATTGTAAATAACATAAGCTAGGTTGCTCTTTGAGTGGTACCTAATAAAGTTATTTTGGAACTTGTTTTACATAGGTTGATTTGTTATAAAGAGACAATGGTCGCCTCTCCCGTCAAAATAGACGTCAAATTTGGCGACCATTGTCTCTTTATATCAATATCCTCGCGGCAAAAAAAAGTCCATCTATAGGTTAAATTGATACGGATATTTGACAACTCTCTTGTGTTCGTGGAGTTAGGCACAGTCAGTAGGTTAGATGGTTTTAAAAATGGAACTATATTTTCATACGTCGGTCAATCAGCACGCAGTCTCGTATTTGGGCACAACACTTTAAAATTTTTCCTTTCTTACTTCTAGACTGAGGCAGTACAAGTCGGATAGTTAACAATATTGTCGCATTGCAAAATAAGACACGAGGAGAGGTAAACACGAACGGACTTTATTCTCTTTAACGGTCTACCTTTAAAGTGTTATCTCTACGTGCATTTATATAGGTAATGACAAAATAAAAACTTATATAAATCAATACAATCTAAAAATTATGTAAATAAATTAACCACGTTACATTACTCCCTCTCCTAAAAGGATAGCGTCCCCGCTGTCAGACGTATACTTATCATTGGGTCGGTCCTGTTCGTCTGGGTATGCAGATGGCGATCTCCGCAGACGGCAATTCTCCGCCAGCAGTGATCCCATCTCTGCAGACGGCGTTCCCATCTCCGCAGACCGCGAACTCATCTCTGCAGACGGCGATTCTCTGAAGACGGCAATTTCTCCAGGCGGCGGTTTCTGCAGAAGACAGGTCACCTCCCCAAAAGACGGTCCCATTTGCAGACAACGGTCTCAATTCAGCCTGGTCCGACCAGCAGAAATCATAAAGCTCCAGTCGGCGGCCACAGCTCGTATGCTCGAAGAGCCCTCTGGTAATTCTCTCATCCAGACCCGACGAAACAAATTATTTTCTTCCTAGAGACAAAGTGGTTTCAGACCTTGTAAGGCTTCTTATATAGGTATCGGTCTCCGGCATCTCCATCACTTGTCGAGTTGAAAAATAGTCACTAGGAGAGGTAAACACAAACAGATTTTATTCTCTTTAACTGTCTGCCTTAAAAGTGTATCTATGTGAATTTATATACAACAACAACAAAAAGCCTTTATTTAGGGTCACTGACCCTATACAGGATTCACCAGAGGTATGCATAAGAACAAAGCAGTGAGACAAAGGAAACAACGATATAGACAGAAGAAAAAGAAAAAAAAAACAAGAAAGAGAAAGAGGGAAGCAAGAAAAGAATTTATATAGGTATGACACAAACTTATGTAAATCAATATAATCTAAAAATTATATAAATAAATTAACCACGTTACAATATACACACATAAAGCCTTTATTAAGTCACAAGTTGTATAGTAAATACCTCATTGCCGGCTTGCAATGATATCCCCACAATCATACAGCGGAAAAGAAAGCGATGACTGTAAGTCCTTTTTCCTGCTTTGTAAAAAGGTTATACAGGGTTAACACAATATATAAGTTCCAGAAAGCTAATCTAAATAAACAGGTATTAAAAAGATTTATTTCACAGTTTCAATTTAGTAAATATACATCACATATTTATTTTAAATAGAACAAAAAAAATGTCAATAATATATATTTATTCAGATTTTTTTTTCAAATATTATATATGCATATAGGATTCCCCAAGTTGTTATTCCCCTGATGGATTGGATAAACCTAATTTTTCAAGCCCCGCTGCAACTCGTTCTCCAACGATATCGCAGTAAATTGGTAATTTGTAGTTGTACCATCGTAATTTTTCTTGATAATCCTGAAGATATTCTACCAGATCTTGGAGATTTTTGCAGGTAAGGTTTTCAAACCCTATTGTAAAACGATACAAAGTTATATTATTAAAATTACGCTGTTGCATATATTGGACTTGTCTTGCGCAATCAATCCATTGCCTAGCCAAGACGTATGGTAATCCCCGAGGCATAACACTATCTGGGTGATATAAAACGAAATATTTGATGAAAAGAGATAGAATTGGGATATATTCTGATTTCTGAAAAGATATATTCGCCCTTTTAGTAATTTCGTAAATATCAAATTCATTTCTAGCTTCAATTAAAACTTTAACGCAGTTTAAATTTTCTGAACGCTTTGCTTTGCGTATAGCTAAAATTAAGGGGCTGTCAAAAGAGAGGTTGAAGGTGTTGTGGATTGCGCCCTGTTCAATCAACAGTTGGACGCATTGTTCATTTAAATTGGATGCGGCGTAGAATAACGGCGTCATTTCCTGATCATCTTCTACATCAATATCGGCGCCATTTTTAATTAATAATTTTACTAGGGAAAATCTGTCTTTCTTTGCAGCTAAAGCTAGCGGCGTGCGTCCAAAACTATCAATTGCATTTATATTCGCTTTTGCATCAATCAGTAGTTGAGTTAAATCGTCTGATTCACTTTCCAATGCCAACATTAAAGGTGTTTGATGACATAAATTAGCCATATTTACATCAGCATTAGCACCAATAAGTATTTCTACAATTTCTTTTTTGTTATTTCTTATCGCATTCATTAGTGGGGTTTCAAATTTCTTGTTTAGGATGTTAACTTGTGCACCAGCTTTGATTAATTCTTTTATGGCCCTTGTATTATTGCTTGCTGATGCTAGATATAAGGGTGTATTTCCATAGTAATCTTTTTTATCGACCTCAGCGCCTGAATTTAAAAGTTCTTGTATGATTTCAACATTATGTTTACGTAAAAAATGGCGATGTAATGCTGTTTGGCCATTTTCGTCTTCTTCATTAACGTTTTCTATATATTTTAATGTTTGCTTAACACCTGCTAACCCTAAGTAAGCTAGCATAGCATTAAGCATTCCAATACGTTCTTTCTTTTGAGTATATAAACCTATACAAAACTATATAATCTTCACTAAAGTTAAGTACGTTTACAAATAAAGTATGTTCTTACAAATATATTGACTTCTTGGGAATTTCCGAAAGCCTTGGAATATATAGTTAAAAAATAGTATAACAATCGTTTTCTCTCTAAAAAAAGCGGTTAAAAAATACGTTTAAAAAATGTTAAGATATTTTTTTTTTCTTAATATAAATACAGTGATGCGTCATTTGTTATCAAATCTAGTAAATAAACATTATGTAACCACAGATTTTTTTTTTGTTTGAGATAAGATTATTAATTACATTTTTTTTCGTTGATTATATAATATCAAGCAATAATAGTTTAAATATAGATTAATTTTGTTACTTTTTTTTTTTTTTTTTCAATTTAAAGAGCTATGTTCCCCTAGGGATACTTGCGCTGTCATACATGTATGCCTTTACATTTTTCTATATACAGTGGTACCTCGACATACGAGCGCCCCAACATACGAGTTTTTCGAGATACGAGCCGACGAGCAAGTGATTTTTTGCTTTTAGTTACGAGCGAAATTCGAGATACGAGTTCGGTTCGGTAGTAACACGCAGTCGCGCCATCACGATCAGTTAGCAGCGTGCTTCCGCTGTGATAATTTGTGTTTTGTGTTCGCGTTTTGTGTTGCGTTTACATTTACAGTTTTAGTTCATTTATTTTTATAACCATGGATCGGAAGAAATTAGGGTGTGGGAGAGAGTTTCACAGTTCGTGGAAAAAAAAACACCCAGAAAAAGTTGCAACAGGTCGTGCATCTGACCTTTTTAATAACACTTGCCTAAGTCATTTTCGCAACATTCTGAGAGGGAGGAAGAAACAAACCTCCTTGGACATGTTTTTTTCTAAACGGCCTACAGGTGAAAGCGAGAAAAATGTAGCGAAAAAGGCAAAGACCAGTGAGGATATCTAATTTATTTCTTTACATTCTCTTTTTGTTTTTGTGCAATAAATATTTGATATTTATAAATACGTTTTTATTATTTAAAACCACGTAACAAAAATAACTGGGGTGACATTTTGGAGGTTGAAACGGATTAATGGTAGTTCAATTGTTTTGTATGGGGAAATTTGCTTCGAGATACGAGTAATTCAAGATACGAGCAAGGTTGCGGAACGAATTAAACTCGTATGTCGAGGTACCACTGTATATATATATATATGTGAAAAAACAATAGAAAAAAAATAAAAGATAAGTGGATCAGGTGTTGATATTAAAAAATAAAGAAGGCATCTCCTGACCACGAGCACATGTGCTTTTTAGATCGCCATCTAGTGAAGCAAAAATGACCTAAACGTTTATTTAACTTGCTCCGTGATATTTGGCCAACCCAATTTCTTGAAAAATCAAGAAAAGTCATCCACGAACGCGTTTCGCGCTATTGGCGCTCGTCAGCGTGGAGTAGGCTGTAACCACTGCGACCAAAAAGATTTTTGGTCCCAGAGGCTTCTTGAGAAACCAAGAAATGACATATATATACAATAATTTTAGGCCGTGAACAGTCATATGTAAATATTATATTCTAAAAAGACGATCACTTATAAAATATCAAATATGAAACCATTTATTGCTAACTTTACGGAATAAAAACTACAAACGTCCCACTATCTATTCGATTGTTTTTATATGAAGGAAGAAAGAAAATGTTTGAAGGACATTAAACAGATATATGTTGAACCAGTTCAACTGATTAAAATCCCATCAGACAAACATCTTCTATATATATATAAATGAATGTTTGTATGTTTGTTTGTATGTCCGGTATACAAATTCGCAGTAGTTCACTAATTCAAACCAAATTTTCCATACATAGGTAAAAAAAATACGGGGAAGACGATAGGCTATTTTAAAAAATATATAAATCAATTATTAAAACTATATATTTTTAGTCAGAAAATGATAATGACGATATTGCTGTATCATGTTTGATTATCAGATACAAAATTATATCGGGAAAAATTCCAAAAAGCAGAGACCACGGGTGAAACCAGTTCATTATTTTGTATGCAGGAACAAAATTCTAACAGAAAAACATTCATTCGAGCATAAAACAAAAGCCAGATCATCTTTCTATAAAAATATCGCTTCTCAGACACAAAGTTTGGAGCGGGACGTTTCACAAAAGTGACATCCACGGTGCCAATTTATAATTGTAACGAATAGTATTTGAATAAAAACATTTAATCGGGTAAAACCCGGGCGTTGCCCGGGTCATTCGGCTAGTAGAACTAAAGAACTATCATAAAGCTGTCTTAGGAAAAAAAACCTCACAGAATAAAAGTCAAAACATATATATTGTTGCGTTGTTGGTTGAAAAAGAATAACTTCCGTGGGTACAAAGGATCTTTAGGACTTTATTTATGTCTAATCAATAAAATAATTACAGAAGAGTGCAAAAAAATGAAACAACAATAAAGAAAACAGCAGTTACAAACTCACCAACTGCAGCACGGTGAGGGAAAGCAGGAGCAGAAGAGGAACAGAAGTTCGTAGAACCTTCTATAATCTTCCATGAAGTACACCGGTGTCGGCGGTAAGCAGCAGTCCGACTTCTTGAGACAGCAGCTTGCTTGGAGTACACCACGTAGCTTCGTTCTTCGACTCTCTTATCTTTCTTCTCTCCCTGGCATGAGTTTCTCCTCCCTATATATCCCGGAGTAGATCTTTCAAGAACGGTCACGCTTGGTCAGCCAATCAGAAAACCGCCAGCACTAAGCCTTGCGCAATCGCTTTAGATTGGCCAATCGGTTGTTCTCCGATTTTTCTACATTTTTCTTAAACGTTCTAAAACATTATCTTCTAGAATGCGCCATTTTTTTTTCTACGTAACAATATATATAAAACAATTCTCTTCTCATGCCCTTAATTATGTAAATATTTGGTTTCATTTTTGTATTGCGAATCATTACAAGGCGAAATACCTTAATAAAGCTTTTGTTGTTGTTATTTATGAAAATTCGAAACTTTTATAGCCGCGTATCATTCTTTGAAAAAAAAAATAAACAATTTCTACAGTCCAAGGGTCCAAGGTGTTATGTAATTAAAGTAAGTAAGAAGGACGTAACCAATTTACATATTATTTATTATTAATAGCAATTATATAAATCTTGGTATATATATCTACATGAAAACAACAAAAACAATACTTAAAACATTATATACATACAAATTCCTTTTCAAACTCAGTCTCATCTATAGCCATTGTTACTCTGTAATATTCCAACACAAAGTAATAAGACCAAACCCAAATAAATAATGTGTGGTGTTTCGGTAACAACATTGTTATCATCTTCAGACAAAAGTATTGAAATTAGTACTTAATAATTCCTAATACTAAAAAAAAAAAGTACTGAAAAAAACATACTATTTATTTATTTGGATTTGGTTTTATTACCTTGTGTTTATAATGCACAATACAAATTGTGCCTTATCAATTTCTACAGCCCTTACTGCAATGGAAAAATTTATGGGAGGGCCTGGCTTATCAGTGGTGAACCCTGCCATTAATTTTTTCATTGCAGTAAGGGCTGTAGAAATTGTTTAATTTTTTAAAAGAATCATACGCGGCTATATAATTTTTATTATTTTATTATTAATATTTTATAAGTTTCAAATTTTCATAACAGATGGCACGCTAATGTATCATAATATAATTGTTGTTATTCTGTTAATCCAGGCTTATGTAGAATACAGAAGTCACCCGGGGTTACAGGGATCTACATACAGGAAGTATATTAAAAACGAGAATAGAAATATAGAACTACATTTGAAATTATCCCGCATGTGTTTCTTTTGAATGAAAAAAATCGAAATTTTAATTTTAAAGAAGAAATAACAATTATTTCTAACCTTAGAGATGAAGTATGAAGGATGAATTGTGAAGAGTAATGATAAACAGAAATATAAAAGTATCCAGGGATGGGAATCGAACCCACAGTGTTTCGCTTACCGGGCAGATGCCATGTATGTAGAAATATATATAGTAAATTTTTATAGTTCTTCTAAGGTACAGACATTTTTTTTTTTTTAATACAACATTTTGTCTCTTTTTTTCTTTAATATGTGGGATGGTTGTTGCGTGATGTGTGGTGTGGCTTGTGGAAATGCCGCTGATAAAATTACAATTAAAATTAATTTATTTAAAGCCAAAAATATATAAAGAGAAAAGAAGTAACGGTTGAAGTAACGGCCGTTGGGAGCAGGCCTTGTTGTTATGACGCCAGTGGCCAGCAAAAGTCTCGGATGACGTCCCGCGCGCATGCGTAGTCAGGTTGACGCTCGCGGTTGCCGAGGCCGTCCACTGCCCGTGTGTGTAGTGGAGCTTTGTCCCAGTTCGCGCTCACTGAATCAAAGTGTGGTCGCCACTAATATATAATCATTCTTTTATTTATATAAAAAATATAGTGTGCTTTATCACTTGGCAGAAAACGAGAATGCTTTTCTTGGATTGAACTTTCCGACTTTCTTTGTTTATCTTGTTTTTTATATCAAAAAGGCACCTCTCCCTTTGAAAATATATTAAACAATGCATTTTCATCACCCTAGTATAGAACGTAATGGTTTTTTTTTTATTATTTGCTTATCCCTAGTACACGTGGTAGAAGCCATGATAATCATGGTGGGTAGAAGTAGGCGACTGCTTTTACTGTAAGTGCACCACATGTCTACACATATGAAAAGCAGTTCGATTTCGCACTTTACAAATGTGCCAGAGCCCTGTTTGGTTACTTGCACTCGCTAGTGTGGTTGGTCTTTTGCAAGAATTAGGGGCCATTGGAGCTTTTTTTTTATCAGAAAAAGTGCCCAATGCGGGAATCGAACCCGGGTCGGAACCCCTAGTACACGTGGTACAGGCCATGATAATCAACAACAACAACAACAAAAGCCTTTATTTAGGGCATTCCGCCCCATACAGGGGCCATGATAATCATGGTGGGTAGAAGTAGGCGGCTGCTTTTACTGTAATGTGCCGGGTCGTAGCGGTCGAAAACCAACAGTTTAGACCATTCTTCCACCGACCCCCCCCGAACGTAATGGTAATGACGAAGAATAAGCCTCAACACCAGTTTCGGAAAATTCAGACAAAAAGCCAACAGCCTGTATACCATAGTTTCGGGCTATATATCCCTCATCAGTACAGGGGCGGTTTCATAGCATCCTATAAGACTAGGTATGAAATCGGTCGAATTTGAAAAAAAAAAAGGGGGGGGGGGGGTGTTTAAACTGGTGAAGTGACAAGGGTTAATTTTCAGGCGAGATTACAACATAAAGTTATGAGAGTATGATATTCATGTACCAAAAAAAGAAGCATCTCTCTCTCTTTAAATAAAAATTCGTTTTATACTGTTGTTGTTGTTGTTGTTGTTGTCGTGTCCAAAGAAGAGTCTCAGATGTCTCCATGCATCTCCATCACAGCAGCAGCAATATCCACTATCTTGGGTGTGTAAAGCTGCTGCTCTGGGTCTATGTCAATTTTCTGCAAGGCTGCGGCCATTGCTGGACATGAGAATATGTGAGTAGGTGTTAGGTCCACACCAGGACAGTTGTTGCATGCTTTATAAGTTCTTGTGCTATCTGGATGTATTGTCATTCCTTTATAGTGTTTTGTTCTAAGTCTTGTTATAGTTTTTGTCAGTTTTCTCTCAGAGTTTATTTCACATATTTGATCTTTTCTTATTTTTTTGTTTGATTATCTTGTATTTTGCCAAAGCATCAGCGTCAAATACTGACAATTGTTCTTTCCTTTGGCTCAGCTTTCTGGCTTCCTTTGCCAATTCATCTGCCATTTCATTACCCTCGATCCCAACATGGGCAGGAATCCATTGTAGAATGCAGTTCTTCTCCAATGTTTCCAGTTGGGTAAGTTTTATACTGTGGTGATTGAAAAATGCAGGTTTTAATGCAGTTTTAAAAAATTAGTTCATTTTTCGGTATATATATATGTGGTAATAAGAGGTGGGGAAAATAAATAAGGACATCAGAAGTTGAAAAAGGAACCCAGGCAACCAGAGAGAGACGGGACCGGTACGGCCGAGTGGCCGTTCGTGTCGCACACAATCCCCAACTGTCTTAAAAATCCCAAGGTGTTAACTAACGGACCCCAGCGGTCGCCCCTTGGAATGTCGCTGGTGTCTCGAGTGACCGGACTTTACCCTCCCGTCTCTCTCTGGGTTGTCTGTAGGTTGGCTTTATTATTCCTGGAATAGTATATATTATGACATATATATATACATTTTTAATTAAAAAGACATATATTGGATCAAAATATCATTTATTTTACCAATAATTCAGTTGGCTGAACGCCAACCTTTATCAAGGTATTATAACATTTTAATGTTATGCCATGTACAATGGTTAGTTTGATTTGTTAGAAATAAATTTCTTTGCGATGTTTTTTTACAAGGTCATAGAGATACTATTTATATATAAAAAGTCATGCTGGCTCCATGGATTGATATCATTTGCCTTCGTCATGATCATTGGACCATTCTATGGGCCGCTCACTTTGCAAAAAGAAATCCAATCAAGGCAGGAATAACGATTGGTTTTGAAATTCAGATGATCTCTAGCAGCTATCTTGTTGACTTTGCTTAGAATATTTTATGAAAATGATTCCAATAATTATTAATTAAACATTATATTTATTTATTTACAAGAGAGAGAACAAAATATAAAAGGGAAACTAATATTGAACAAAGGAACTTTTTTTCTGTTTCGGTTAACGCCTCTTTACCTGTGAGCTTACACACACTCTGTGGTAACAATTAATTAATATATGTATACAACATATTTGTACATGTGGACCAACACCAACATCATCTTTAGTAGCAGAGAAATAATGAAAGTTCTGAATAAAGCTCTCTTCATTAGGCTGTGATGAGTACGCGAATAGAACAAGTCAACGATGATACAGATGAATTCATAAAGAATGGTATTTCTTATCTTTAAACACAAGGTAATAAAAGACACCAAATCCAAATAAAATAAATAGTGTGGGACGTTTCACTAACAGCATTGTTACCATCTTCAGACAAAAGTACTGAATCATCATACATAATCTATAATCCAAATTGTGCCTTATCATTATCTTTAAATATTTATACTCCGCCTTGAGGGGGATCGGTGGAGGAGTGGTGTAAACTGGTGATATTTGACAGTCACGACCCGTGATCAAATCCCGTATTGGACAACTTTTTTTTTCATAATATAAAAAAATTGCTCCAATGGTCCCCGATTCTTGCAAATGTAACACCCCACAAGTTAGTGCATTGTATATAACTAAACAGAGATCTAACAGATTTGTAAGTGCAAAAGTAGAACTGCTTCTAACATGTGTAGATATGTGGTGTACTTATGGCAAAAGCAGTTGTCAATACTACCCAACATGATTATCATGGCTTGTACCACGTGTGAAGTCGGTGGCCGAGTGGTTAAAACCCTCGATTCCCGACAGCCATGAACTGGGATCGACTCCCGTATTGGACACTGTGTTTATTATGTGAATAAACTTCACATATTATTCATTGTTGTAAATATATCATAAACTAGGTTGTTCTTTTTGCGCGACACCTAGTAAAGTTATTTTGGAATTACGTGTACTAGGGATATTTTTAAAAATATTCCATTCTGCTTTGTACTTTTTTCTCGCAATCGTTCGATTGTGGCTTCTCTAGGGTTACCCTACCAGATCGCTCAGGAGAATTGCCTTCACTTCAAGCCATTACCTGAAATTTCTGCCTTGGATGACTCATCAGTATAATATAATGCGGCTTATGATTGTAAAACGACATTTGAAAATTATCCCGCATGTATTTCTTTTGAACGAAAAAATCAAAATTATTTCAAGGAGAAATAACGATTATTTCTAACCTTTTGGATGAGGTATGAAAGGATGAATTGCGAAGGGTAATGATAAACGGAAAAATGAAAGTGTCCAGGGATGGGAAACGAACCTACAGTGTTCCGCTTACCGGGCAGATGCCATGTCCACTAGGCTACCCTGGACATATTTTTCCGTTCGTAAATAATACATAAAGTAATTTATAATACAATATAATATAATGCGGCCTCCGTTTATCATTACTCTTCACAATTCATCCTTCATCCCTAAGGTTAGAAATAATCGTTATTTCTCCTTTGAAATAAATTTTGATTCTTCCCCTTCAAAAGAAAATCATGCGGGATAATTTTAAAATGTCGTTTCACAATGACTCATCAGTATTAAACCCTCCCAGCGGTTTCACCATTTTACTCCCCAGACTTCTCACTATTGAATTCAACTCTCAGTTCCAGTTCAAAAAACTAACTTTTTTAGGTAAAACTGAAAAAGAAAACAAAGGGTCATGATATTTATACAGTGAAGAAAATATACACTCATGGAGATAAAATTTAAAGAAGTTGTATCTTTTAGTATGTATATCGGGATTACAGTGATCTTTGGAGGTCGGTGGAAGGATGGTCTAAACCGTTGGTTTTCGACCGCTACGACCCGAGTTCGATTCCCGCATTGGGCACTTTTTTTTTTGATAAAAAAAAAATGCTCCAATGGCCCCGGATTCTTGCAAAAGTTCAACCCCACCAGCGAATGCAAGTAACCAAACCGGGCTCTGGCACATTTGTAAGTGCGAGGTCGAACTGTTTTTCACATGTGTAGACATGTGGTGTACTTACAGTAAAAGCAGCCTCCTACTTCTATCCATCATAATTATCATGGCCTGTACCTTGTATACTAGGGATAAGCAAAAAAAAACAGTGATCTTTATTGAAGACACACGAGGTAACCGAATGTGAATAAACCTCTGTCTCATTAAAAAAAATGCATATAACATTTACAAGACATATTCCCAACATGTAACAAGTTTTACAGCCAACACATTACAAGACATTCCCAACATGTACCAAGTTTACAGCCAACACATTACAAGACATTTCCAACATGTACCAAGTTTACAGCCAACACATTACAAGACATTCCCAACATGTACCAAGTTTACAGCCAACACATTACAAGACATTTCCAACATGTACCAAGTTTACAGCCAACACATTACAAGACATTCCCAACATGTAACAAGTTTACAGCCAACACATTACAAGACATTCCCAACATGTACCAAGTTTACAGCCAACACATTACAAGACATTCCCAACATGTAACAAGTTTACAGCCAACACATTACAAGACATTCCCAACATGTACCAAGTTTACAGCCAACACATTACAAGACATTCCCAACATGTACCAAGTTTACAGCCAACACATTACAAGACATTCCCAACATGTACCAAGTTTACAGCCAACACATTACAAGACATTCCCAACATGTAACAAGTTTACAGCCAACACATTACAAGACATTCCCAACATGTACCAAGTTTACAGCCAACACATTACAAGACATTCCCAACATGTAACAAGTTTACAGCCAACACATTACAAGACATTCCCAACATGTACCAAGTTTACAGCCAACACATTACAAGACATTTCCAACATGTACCAAGTTTACAGCCAACACATTACAAGACATTCCCAACATGTAACAAGTTTACAGCCAACACATTACAAGACATTCCCAACATGTACCAAGTTTACAGCCAACACATTACAAGACATTCCCAACATGTAACAAGTTTACAGCCAACACATTACAAGACATTTCCAACATGTACCAAGTTTACAGCCAACACATTACAAGACATTCCCAACATGTAACAAGTTTACAGCCAACACATTACAAGACATTCCCAAGCTGACAGCCAACATTACATTCCCAACATGTACCAAGTTTACAGCCAGCATTACATTCCCGACATGTACCAAGCTGACAGCCAACATTACATTCCCAACATGTACCAAGTTTACAGCCAACATTACATTTCCAACATGTACCAAGTTTACAGCCAACATTACATTCCCAACATGTACCAAGTTTACAGCCAACATTACATTTCCAACATGTAGCAAGTTTACAGCCAACGTTACATTCCCAACATGTACCAAGTTTACAGCCAACATTACATTCCTAACATGTACCAAGTTTACAGCCAACATTACAAGACATTCCCAACATGTACCAAGTTTACAGCCAACATTACATTCCCAACATGTACCAAGCTGACAGCCAACATTACATTCCCAACATGTACCAAGCTGACAGCCAACATTACATTCCCAACATGTACCAAGTTTACAGCCAACATTACATTCCCGACATGTACCAAGCTGACAGCCAACATTACATTCCCAACATGTACCAAGTTTACAGCCAACATTACATTTCCAACATGTACCAAGTTTACAGCCAACATTACATTCCCAACATGTACCAAGTTTACAGTCAACATTACATTTCCAACATGTAGCAAGTTTACAGCCAACGTTACATTTCCAACATGTAGCAAGTTTACAGCCAACATTACATTCCCGACATGTACCAAGCTGACAGCCAACATTACATTCCCAACATGTACCAAGTTTACAGCCAACATTACATTTCCAACATGTACCAAGTTTACAGCCAACATTACATTCCCAACATGTACCAAGTTTACAGCCAACATTACATTTCCAACATGTAGCAAGTTTACAGCCAACGTTACATTTCCAACATGTACCAAGTTTACAGCCAACGTTACATTTCCAACATGTAGCAAGTTTACAGCCAACGTTACATTTCCAACATGTAGCAAGTTTACAGCCAACGTTACATTCCCAACATGTACCAAGTTTACAGCCAACATTACATTCCCAACATGTACCAAGTTTACAGCCAACATTACATTTCCAACATGTAGCAAGTTTACAGCCAACGTTACATTTCCAACATGTAGCAAGTTTACAGCCAACGTTACATTCCCAACATGTACCAAGTTTACAGCCAACATTACATTCCCAACATGTACCAAGTTTACAGCCAACATTACATTTCCAACATGTAGCAAGTTTACAGCCAACGTTACATTCCCAACATGTACCAAGTTTACAGCCAACATTACATTCCCAACATGTACCAAGTTTACAGCCAACATTACATTCCTAACATGTACCAAGTTTACAGCCAACATTACAAGACATTCCCAACATGAACAAGTTTACAGCCAACATTACAAGACATTCCCAACATGTACCAAGTAAACCTAATAGCAGTCCCCAATAACATTTTGATTATAACCAATTCACCAAACAGATAATTGACAATGTGATAAGTGACAATCCATAAACCAAATCATCAAATTCTGATACATCACCAACTTATTTAATTGGCCTGTTCTGTATATTGAAGAGGAATAAGTAATCACAACAAAATTTCCAAAAACAAAAGTTTATTTTTATACGAATCACTCTCTTTCGCAACATAAAATACAATAAATACGTCTTTTATAATACTACTATATTTAATTAATTAGAAAAAAAAATTCCTAAAAAAGCATACATTTCTAAAACATACATGTTTATAACATGGTGATATATTGCAACTGGCAATATAGTAAATATACTATGTACATATATATACTGTTGTGAACTACAGGGTGTAGTAGTAGTAAAGGCACTTAAGTTGGCAGGTAGAGAGACCTTATATGTAAATATGAAAGCTTATATGTAAATAAGAAAGCTTATATGTAAATATGTAAGCCTATATGTAAACAAGAAAGCTTATATGTAAATATGTAAGCCTATATGTAAACAAGAAAGCTTATGTGTAAATAAGAAAGCTTATATGTAAATATGTAAGCCTATATGTAAACAAGAAAGCTTATATGTAAATATGTAAGCCTATATGTAAACAAGAAAGCTTATGTGTAAATAAGAAAGCTTATATGTAAATATGTAAGCCTATATGTAAACAAGAAAGCTTATATGTAAATAAGAAAGCTTATATGCAAATATGAACAAGTAGGAAGAACCAAAGAGGTACTAGATGAATCCTTAAGATCAAATGTGGAGAAAGATAAGGGGGAACAAAGAAGTTTGGAGAGAACATATAATGGAGAGCTTAGCCTTCTAAAATGAAGTAATCAAAAGGAAAATGGAAGCTTATATGACATGTACTCCGAGGATCACCGGTAGATCGACCATTCAGAAAGGATTGAAGAAAAAAGGGAAAGAGGTAGACCAAGAGAATGACACAAGGTAATAAGACCAAATCCAAATAAATGAAGTGTGTGACATTTCGTAACAGTGTTATTACCATCTTCAAACCAAAGTGCTGACTATTTATTTGGATTTGGTCTTATTACCTTTTGTTTATAATCTAAATTGTGTCCCATAGCATCTTAAATGAAATTAAATCTTGGTAGATCCCTAGAATCCCAAATATGCAAATAAAGACAGACCTACATGGGACATATAATGAGAAAAAATGGTTTAAAAAAGATGTTGATTAGAAACATAAGGTAATAAGACCAAATCCAAATTTATATAAAAAAGTGTGTGACATTTCTGTAACAGCATTATTACCATAGCGTCACACATTATTTTAATTGTAGCAAAAGTATTTTTTTTATATTTTATGTACAGATTATTAATTTTTATATTTATAATACAGTTAAACCTGTCTATAGCGCCCCCCTCTCTATAGCACTCTATTTTGGTGAGTCCCAAGAGGGGGTACTATAGACAGGTTTAACTGTATTTATATTTTGCTACTCTCTATAAACTTCCCTCATTGCTTTATCTCGTATCTTATAAATGTTGATTTTGTTCTGACATTAAATAAATTGCTGTGTCATCCTGAAATTTGTCTTTCCTAATTTTCTACGTTACAATATATTTGGTCATATTACCTAATGACAAAACACCGCCTTTTCCGATCCCAAGCCCCGATGAAAAAGGAGGAGCAGTAACAAGCTCACTAAAAAACCTGGGGTTAGCTGGCCCCCCTAATAGTACCCTGTAAGGTCTCCAGGGATACAGGATGAGTTAGTACTCCATGTTAGGAGCAGCTGTACATGGCGTCTGTTCCTCATGTCAGAGGCGGCCATTTATTTTGGAGAGCTAAGTTGGCCTGCCACTGAGTAGTGCTCCCAATCTTAATGACAAAGGCAGACGCATTCTACTTCACCTAATCTTATTGACTCATCCATTGATGAGCTCTACTCTTCCCCAGCAGACACCATCAAAAGTCTCAAGCTTTACAAGCTTGATACCGTAATATGATTGAGTGGAGATAAGAAATAAGAAGACCTTGAGTCAATAGTCTGATGAAGACTCAAAAACTTGTTAAATTAAAGTGGGTTGAGAAAGAGCATTAAAGAGGTTATATTTTAATTATAGTAAAACTGATCATTTTAGAGAAGAAAACTGTCCTTTATAGAGAGGTGTCTTCTAACAGAAGTGTCCTCTCATGGAGGTTCTACTGTATTGAACACAAATATATATATATAGATATATATAGATATGGAAGCAATGGTCGCCTCTCCCGTCAAAATAAACATCAGAATATGACGCCATCTATTGACCGTCGCCGCAACTAGCGGCATCGGGTCGGTGCCGGTCAATAGATGGCGTCAGATTCTGATGTTTATTTTGACGGGAGAGGCTACCATTGCTTTCATGGATTAATTTCCTCCCGGCAAATTTTCCATCTATATATAGACATGTGGTGCACTTACAGTAAAAGCAGTCGCCTACTTCTACCCACCATGATTATCATGACCTGTACCACGTGTACTAGAGATAAGCAAAAAAAATAAATATTTTTCAAATAAAATAATTAACTATGCTAATACAGAAATCCCTCGTTAAGACGAACTCAACGGGAGAACGAAATACCCTTTTTGTCTCAAAAGAATATACGTATTATAATTAAAAAATACGTTTGAAGATAAATATTATTATTATCTCTATATATATTTTTATAAATTTTACCCCATATACTGTATATTCTTTTAAGAAGAAAAGGGTATTTCGTTCTCCCATTGAGTTCGTCTTAACGAGGGATTTCTGTATTAGCATAGTTATAATCTTATAGCTTTTTAATTAGGAACAAGCGGCACATAAAATATCCATAACTATAAAAAAGCTCCCCTTCAAAAAAAAAAAAAAGTGGATAATTAAAGTGATAAAGCACAATTTGGATTATAGATTATAAAAAAAAAAAAGAAAATTATGACCTAATCCAAATAATTTATTAGTGTGTGACATTTCGGCAACAACATTGTCAACATGATTAGACAAAAAAAAAAAAAATACACGCTAATAAATTATTTGGATTAGGTCTTTATTTTCTTTTTTTGCATAATAAAAGATAAATGCATTTCTTGATCGTGTAAATAAAAGTTGCTGATGGCTCGTTGCCCTTTAAGCCAGAATGATAATCAACTAATCCTTGATTATAAAACAAGGTAATAAGACCAAATCCAAATAAATAAATAGTGTGTGACGTTTCGGTAACAGCGTTGTTACCATCTTCAGATAAAAGTACTGAATTAATTACTGAAATTGATGCTGAAAAATTCAGTACTTTTGTCTGAAGATGGTAAGATTCAGTACTTTTGTCTGAAGATGGTAACAACGCTGTTACCGAAACGTCACACACTATTTATTTATTTGAATTTGGTCTTATTACCTTGTTTTATCTATAATCCAAATTGTGCCTTATTAATCCTTGATTTTTAAATATTCCTGAATTGGCAAAATACTGTTTCTTGATTCTTGAGAGATATTTGGCTAATTCCGGAATAATTAAAAAACAATGATCAATTGATATTTAATCTAATAGATAGCACAAGCCATCAGCAATTTGTAGTTACACAATTAGTTGTCAACTTTTAGTTGCACAATTTCACTTTTGTACTGGGGTCGGTGGAAGGCTGGTTAAACCGTTTGGTTTCGACCACTACGACCCGGGTTCGATTCCCGCATTGGACACTTTTTATGTTTTAAAAAAAAAAAATGCTCCAATGGCCCCCCGATTCTTGCAAAAGTCCAACCCCACCAGCGAGTGCAAGTAACCAAACGGGGCTCTGGCACATTTGTAAGTGCAAAGTCGAACTGCTTTCACATGTGTAGACATGTGGTGCGCTTACAGTAAAAAGCAGTCGCTAACTACCCACCATGATTATCATGGTCTGTACCACGTGTACTAGGGATAAGCAACAAAAAAAAAGAAAAAGAAAACTTTTGTACTAATTTTTTTTTTTTTCATATTGTCAAGAAGCTCCATCCAGATGGGACACCTGTCAATCATCCCTGGACCCCGGGAGGGACCACAGGTGTGAGGGGTTCTCGGAAGCTGATCTGTAAATAAGGAAAACGGGACGGTGGCTGACGCCGCTCATTATTATTACCTTTACCTGGGGATAAGTTGTTTTTATCATCTTTCTCCCTTAAATACCTCTTGTAAATAATTTTATTAAAGAACTAAAAGGTAAATACCCACCTTTATAATAAATTAATTATCCCCAAATTTGCCCTTGCTCTTTATTTATCTCTGCGACAATATAATTAAAGAAACTTATTGCAAAAAAAAAATAATAATAATAATGTAACTTTATGCTTTATGCAATTCTAATCATCATATATTTCCTTCGTATTATAGCTACATACATACATATATATAAAAATTTGCATAACCTTAAAAACACCAGGTAATAAATAAATAAAGGAGGTTTGATGTAAGTGTACAGTATATACACTGTAGTGTATGCACAATAGAACCCTCTGGGAGAGACTCTAGCCTAACAAAACAAGGATAACTCCTGGAGGTGGTCTCTTATTGGAGGTTTGCTCTCTCTCTCTTTAGATATACAAAGATGGCGGAAGTTTGCTTAAAGTACGATGAGTCATTCACAAAAGATTTTTTTTTTACATACATATAGCTTATTTCTATACCTGAGATAAAGAATTTAAAAAAGAGAAGAAGAAATATATTTGTGTGCTATACAGAAGACTCTCCTTTAACGCGAGTTTTTACAACACGATTTCGTACAACACGGAACACATTAATCGCATTATAGGAGAGTTTACTGTATATAAAAAAATAAAAATAGGAATAAATTATGTATATTCAAGTATATCTAGTAATATATATATATATTACAGTAAAACCCCTCTATAGCTAATGGTAATGTATGGTTCACTATAGCCATGTTTCGTTATACCTATAGTTCACAGTGTTATAAAATAAAAATGGGGATTACTTCAGGTTTGTTATAAGGGAATAGGTTTGCCATATCCCAGGTTCATTTTAGCAGGGTTTTTACTGTGTATATATATATGGCTTTAGAAATATATCTTTAAAAATATATCAAGTTCTATTGAAAACAAACACAAACAAAAAATATATATATGAAGAGTTTCAAATGCAAACCCAATGTCAAAAGGAAAGAAAGAAAATCGTTAACAATAAGAGTAAACAAGATATGTAAGTAAGTTGGTAGATATGCAACTATATAAGTTATATGTAAATAGGGGGGAAATCAGATCTCTTCCGGCAGCAGGGTAAGGGAGAGGCATTTTTCCGGCCAGCTGTAGGTCTTGGGGAGTTCCAGCTGTCACCATACACAGTAACTCAGTTCCACCTAAGTAGGGTAACGTTGACAGACCTCATAGCTGGTTTTTTTAAAGAGAAAACTCCTTTTCAATATACTGTTAGGTAGAATAAAATGCAAACATTCCAGAATACAGTTAAACCTGTCTATAACACCCCCTTTCTTGGGACTCGCCAAAATAGGGTGCTATAGAGAGGGGGTGCTATAGACAGGTCACTTTTAATGTAAATCGCATCATACTACGTATTTAAAATCGGGTGCAATAGAAAGGAAGATGCTATTTAGAGGAGGCGCTATAGACAGGTTACTTTAAATGTAAATCGCATCGTACTACGTATTTAAAATTGGGCGCTATAGAGAGGGAGGCGCTATTTAGAGGGGGTGCTATAGACAGGTCACTTTTAATGTAAATCGCATCGTACTACGTATTTAAAATCGGGTGCTATAGAAAGGAAGATGCTATTTAGAGGGGGCGCTATAGACAGGTCACTTTTAATGTAAATTGCATCGTACTACGTATTTAAAATCGGGCGCTATAGAGAGGGAGCCGCTATTTAGAGGGGGTGCTATAGACAGGTCACTTTTAATGTAAATCGCATCGTACTACGTATTTAAAATCGGGTGCTATAGAAAGGAAGATGCTATTTAGAGGGGGCGCTATAGACAGGTCACTTTTAATGTAAATCGCATCGTACTACATATTTAAAATCGGGTGCTATAGAAAGGAAGATGCTATTTAGAGGGGGCGCTATAGACAGGTCACTTTTAATGTAAATCGCATCGTACTACGTATTTAAAATCGGGTGCTATAGAAAGGAAGATGCTATTTAGAGGGGGTGCTATAGACAGGTCACTTTTAATGTAAATCGCATTGTACTACGTATTTAAAATCGGGTGCTATAGAAAGGAAGATGCTATTTAGAGGGGGCGCTATAGACAGGTCACTTTTAATGTAAATCGCATCGTACTACATATTTAAAATCGGGCGCTATAGAGAGGGAGGTGCTATTTAGAGAGGGTGCTATAGACAGGTCACTTTTAATGTAAATCGCATCGTACTACATATTTAAAATCGGGTGCTATAGAAAGGAAGATGCTATTTAGAGGGGGCGCTATAGACAGGTCACTTTTAATGTAAATCGCATCGTACTACGTATTTAAAATCGGGTGCTATAGAAAGGAAGATGCTATTTAGAGGGGGCGCTATAGACAGGTCACTTTTAATGTAAATCGCATCGTACTACGTATTTAAAATCGGGTGCTATAGAAAGGAAGATGCTATTTAGAGGGGGCGCTATAGACAGGTCACTTTTAATGTAAATCGCATCGTACTACGTATTTAAAATCGGGTGCTATAGAAAGGAAGATGCTATTTAGAGGGGGCGCTATAGACAGGTCACTTTTAATGTAAATCGCATCGTACTACGTATTTAAAATCGGGTGCTATAGAAAGGAAGATGCTATTTAGAGGGGGCGCTATAGACAGGTCACTTTTAATGTAAATCACATCGTACTACGTATTTAAAATCGGGTGCAATAGAAAGGAAGATGCTATTTAGAGGGGGCGCTATAGACAGGTCACTTTTAATGTAAATCGCATCGTACTACGTATTTAAAATCGGGTGCAATAGAAAGGAAGATGCTATTTAGAGGGGACGCTATAGACAGGTTACTTTAAATGTAAATCGCATCGTACTACGTATTTAAAATTGGGCGCTATAGAGAGGGAGGCGCTATTTAGAGGGGGCGCTATAGACAGGTCACTTTTAATGTAAATCGCATCGTACTACGTATTTAAAATCGGGTGCTATAGAAAGGAAGATGCTATTTAGAGGGGGCGCTATAGACAGGTCACTTTTAATGTAAATCGCATCGTACTACGTATTTAAAATCGGGTGCAATAGAAAGGAAGATGCTATTTAGAGGGGGCGCTATAGACAGGTCACTTTTAATGTAAATCGCATCGTACTACGTATTTAAAATCGGGTGCAATAGAAAGGAAGATGCTATTTAGAGGGGACGCTATAGACAGGTTTAACTGTCAAAAGAGACAAAGGTCACCTCTCCTGTCAAAATAGATGTCAAAACCTGACGCCATCTAACTGTATAATGTTCTTAGAACGTTCTAGAATAATGTTGAAAAATCTGAGAACTGAATGGTCAATTTAAATTGATTATGCAAATTTTAGTGCTGGCTACTTTCTGATTGGCTGACTGAGCGTTCTGGAAAGATCTACTCCGGGATATATAGGGATGCAGAGTTCATGCCTGAGAAGAACGAAGCTATGTGGTGTGCTCCAATCATGAGTTACTGTCTTAAAAGGTCATGGTTCTGTTTACCGCAGAGGCTGGTGTACTTAGATGATTCTACCAACTTCTGTCTTCTGTTTTCCTTTTCTGTGATACAGTTGATGAGTTTGTGACTGATGTATTTTTTCATTATTTTCTTTTGCATTCTTCTGTGATTCTTTTAATGATTAGACTTAAATAAAGTTGAAAAGATCATTTGCACCCATGGAAATTGTTTTTCTTGTCAAGCAATAATATGTAAATAATAAAATGGTTTCTGAGGATGAGTCTCTTGCTTTTTTTTTTGTCTTCTTCCTGTAATGGTGTTATTTCTATGTTAGGTTCTTAATTCTTTTTTTTAAATATTGGTTGTAGCTTTCTCTTTTATTTGTTTCAGGTGTTCTGGTTTTTAAAGTGTTTTAGTCATTGAGAACATTGTTCTTCATGCTGAGATTAGCATTTCCTGGAAGCTGTTTTGTTTTTATCATTTATAGAAATTGTTATAGCAAGGTACGGATTCTTTAAATGGACCAAACAGCAATAAAATCCTATATTTCAGTCCCATTGGGGTTTGCTATAAAGAGGTTTTGCACTGTAAAGTCTGACTTTGCCTGTAATTTGAGGCCGTTCCTAACATGGAAGCCTTTGCTGCTGACTCTAACATGAGTACAGACGCAGATCCTCTGTATCCCTGGAGAGGGACACTTGCTGAGGTATATCAACCGGGTCAATTGAACTCAGGATTTCTAAAGAAGTCTTTCTCATCTTCTAACAATGTTGCTGTTGGTCCGCGACTGCTTATTGGTCAGAGCTATTCTGCTTGTTTCGCAACTGGACTTCATATCTGAAGGTCATTCCCCTATCCGCCACCTGGGGACGCGCCCTGTAGCAGTCAGCTCTGCTGAGAGGTTATATTCTGTGATGGTGAGAGGGCAGTTGGTAACAGACAAGGTAGTGTCATATAAAATGAAAGGATTTAAAAGCATGAATGTTTCTTTTATACATAATACAAACTTCTACTGCGATGAAAAAAATATATTGGGAGGGCTTGGCTCATCAGTGGTGAACCCTTCCCAGCGGTTTCGCCAATTTAATCCATCAGACCGCTTCTCAGAGTTCTAATACTGTATTGGACGATTCTGCTTATATACGCAGCACTGAAGGGTGGAATCTCAGAAATGGTTTTCAAGAAAACTATGGACATAAGCTTATATTATATATAAAAGAAACATTCATGCTTTTATATCCTTTCATTTTATATGTATAGATGGCGCGCTATTGCTTTGTGTTAAGGTAGTGTCATGTCACATTGAGGAAGAAAATAAAGAGATAGAGAAAGAGAGAAAGAGTTCCAGCGAACTTACATATTCAGGATGGGAAAGCTCTGCCAAGGTAGTGCCATGTCACATTGAGGAAGAAAACAAAGAGAAAGAGGGAAAGAGTTCCAGAGAACTTACATATTCAGGATGGGAAAGCTCTGCCAAGGTAGTGCCATGTCACATTGAGGAAGAAAACAAAGAGATAGAGAAAGAGTTGCAGCGAACTTACATATTCAGGATGGGAAAGCTCTGCCAAGGTAGTGCCATGTCACATTGAGGAAGAAAACAAAGAGATAGAGGGAAAGAGTTGCAGCGAACTTACATATTCAGGATGGGAAAGCTCTGCCAAGGTAGTGTCATGTCACATTGAGGAAGAAAACAAAGAGATAGAGGGAAAGAGTTCCAGCGAACTTACATATTCAGGATGGGAGAGCTCTGCCAAGGTAGTGTCATGTCACATTGAGGAAGAAAACAAAGAAGGAAAGAGTTGCAGAGAACTTACATATTCAGGATGGGAGAGCTCTGCCAAGGTAGTGCCATGTCACATTGAGGAAGAAAACAAAGAGAAAGAGGGAAAGAGTTCCAGCGAACTTACATATTCAGGATGGGAGAGCTCTGCCAAGGTAGTGCCATGTCACATTGAGGAAGAAAACAAAGAGATAGAGAAAGAGTTGCAGCGAACTTACATATTCAGGATGGGAGAGCTCTGCCAAGGTAGTGCCATGTCACATTGAGGAAGAAAACGAAGAGAAAGAGGGAAAGAGTTCCAGAGAACTTACATATTCAGGATGGGAAAGCTCTGCCAAGGTAGTGCCATGTCAGATTGAGGAAGAAAATAAAGAGATAGAGAAAGAGGGAAAGAGTTGCAGCGAACTTACATATTCAGGATGGGAGAGCTCTGCCAGGTCCTCCAAGATGGTATCCAGGAACTCCTCTTCTAGGAGAATCTGTAGCCAGGGTCCGTGCGCGGCGTAGGGCTGTTCGCGTGAGGCAAAGGTACCGGCCACGGCGGGGGTCACCAGGGTGATGGCTACGTCACCAGCTACACTCTTGAAGGTGAAGTGTCGTCCATGCTTCAGCCTGCCTCTGTACACCCCACAACACTCCAGTTTTTTTTATATCTATAACCTGTTACATATACAGTAGAACAACCTCCATGAGAGGACACTCACGCTAAAAGACACCTCTCTACAAAGGACAAGTTTCATTTGCAAAATTACCATTTTTACTATTTAGCAACTCTCTGGTAAGAGGACACCTCTCTACAATGGACAGTTTTCATTTACAAAATTACCATTTTTACTATTTAGTAACTCTCTGGTAAGAGGACAGCTCTCTACAAAGGACAGTTTTAATCACCAAAATGATCATTTTTACTATTTAGCAACTCTCCAGTAAGAGGACACCTCTCTACAAAGGACAGTTTTCATTTGCAAAATTACCATTTTTACTATTTAGTAACTCTCTGGTAAGAGGACACCTCTCTACAATGGACAGTTTTCATTTGCAAAATTACCATTTTTAGTATTTAGCAACTCTCTGGTAAGAGGACACCTCTCTACAATGGACAGTTTTCATTTGCAAAAATACCATTTTTACTATTTAGCAACTCTCTGGTAAGAAGACACCTCTCTACAATGGACAGTTTTCATAACCAAAATTACCATTTTTACTATTTAGCAACTCTCTTCTTATCTCAAAGCCATAATCATGGTGGGTAGTTATAGCGACTGCTTTTACTCTAAGCGCACCACATGTCTACACATGTGAAAAGCAGTTCGACTTTGCACTTACAAATGTGCCAGAGCCCCGTTTGGTTACTTGCACTCGCTGGTGGGGTTGGACTTTTGCAAGAATCGGGGGCCATTGGAGCTTTTTTTTTAAACAGAAAAAAAAGTGTCCAATGCTGGAATCGAACCGTGGTCATAGTGGTTTAAAACCGTCCAAACGGTTTAACCAGCTTTCCACCGACCCTCTGGTACTTTACTTTACTCTGGTAAGAGTAAACCTCTCTACAAAGAACAGTTTTCATAACCAAAATTATCATACTACACCATTTATCTAGTCATAACCTAAAACATTTCTGCAATAGGCTTAAATTTTTAACTGCCAATTTTTTTTTTTAAACTATCTCATTCTCCGTTACATCTGTATCTCATCTACATATTCCAATTTATTTTTCTTTAGACCTTTTTCCATCATAGAAATCAATAGGTAAATTTGCACATTCTCTCTCCTGATAGCTAATATGTAAATATATATAGCTTTAACACACCTTGAGTCATGATAGAAGTGTATTTGGATAAAGACTAGTGTGTTCTGTATGTCAAAATATCATCAAGTATTATATATGATATTGAATATAACTTCTTCCATCCATATTTCTAATTTTTTTTTCCCAAATCCATATTCTTATTTTCCATAGGATCATTCAAATAATAATCTGTATACATTTATCATGTGTATATAATCTTTCTCCATTTTTACCCCTTTGTATATTTCCCACTTTCATAGGTTTCTCCGTCTTGTAACCCCAAGGAGAATCCTCTGTAAAACCTGTGTGTCTTAATAAAGGTTTTTGTGTGTGTGTGTGTGTGTGCGTGTGTGATATTGAATATATACACCTCCTCTCTTATAACAAATATATTCATCTCCAGTACATATTTACATATAGTACAACCCCCCCCCCCCCCCCTCTCTAAATGACAACACCTAGTTGGGAGGCAAAACTTGGGGACTACTGGAGAGTAGTTAAATAGTAAAAAATGGAAATTTTTGGTGATGAAAACTGTCCTTTGTAAACTGGTGTCCTCTTTCCAAGAGTAGCCTTGATTTCTCTCTCCCTCCCTTGAGGTGTTGAATTAACAAAGTTTGACAGTACATGAAAACAAATTTGTTGTTGTTGTTGTTGTTTCTTATCCCCTTGTGTAAAGATTACACGAATTCCATGAGTTCATGCTCCTCGAGCTGTTTTATGATGAGCAGCGGCCTCTCCCAAAGGTCCTGTTTAGTGCATCTAATGCAAGCCAAAATGTGTTCTGGAGCTGCAGGTGCCAAGCTACATTTTGGGCAAGTGGGGTAGATTTTGTTATTATTTTCTATCTTCAATGGCTTGAGATGGCCTGTTCTAAATCTTGTTAGTGTTGTTTGATGCTGTCTATTTCTGATGTTCAGAGCGCCTCCTGGGTTCACTCCACTGTACCAACTGTGCTTAGGTGGGATCCTCCAGTTCTTGTTTATTTTTGTTTTGGGAAAACAAATTTAATTGGGACTAGTGATAATTCAGACTGGTGATAATTGGGAATGGTAATAATTCAAACTAATGATAATTGGAACTTCTGATAATTTGAATTGCTGTTCGATAATTTTGACTGCTGATAATTCAGCCTACTGTGGTATAATCAGGGCTGTGTGATTCCAGTTCATCCAAGGAGTATTCCCCACAAATGAGGGTTAGTGCTACATCAGTACAAAAGTCCAGTTGGACTCACCTGAGAGCCAGGGGAAGTAAAGTCCCAGCTTCCAGGTTGAACTGAAGATGGACGGACTCCAAGGTCCGTAAGGACTGTAGCTCTGGCAGTAGAGGGACCATAGCCTCCTTATCCCTACGGCACAACATTGTTCTACTCCAACCTCAGTCTGTCTGTCGACAACACTCACTTCTCCTTTTTCACCGTGTGCAACATCTTCTTCAGCAGGCTCTTCTTGGGACTGCTTCTGTCCCCAGCTTCCCCGCTGTTGCTGCCTTCCTCTGGATCTGTACACAGTTGACATTCTGGAGAACTACAATGGACACGACACTGAAGTCATTACGGTACCATTTGGATTAAAGATTAGGGAACAAAAGAGAAATCTAACTGTAATTACAATCCAAATTTTTTTTTTTTTTTCAATATAGAAGTGAAAAATTTCTTTTTGCTAAGGTACAATTTGTTGTTTGTGATGGTGGGTAGAAATAGGCGACTGCTTTTACTGTTAATGCGCCACATGTCTACACATATGAAAAGCAGTTCAACTTTGCATTTACAAATGTGACAGAGCCCCATTTGGTTACTTGTACTCGCTGGTGGGGTTGTACTTTTGCAAGAATCGGGGGGCCATTTGAGCATTTATTTTAAATCAGAAAAAAGTGCCCAATGCGGGAATTAAACCCGGGTGGTAGCGATCGAAAATCAAGGGCTTAGACCATCCTTCCACCGACCCCCTAGTCCTATTGAACATATTTGAAATAAATAGTTGTTTCTTACATTTCACAGTCCAGTATTCTTGGCAAGGGCATTCTATGTTACCTTTATCCAAGTTGGCTGGGGTGTCCAGAGGATGGTCCGCCCAGAGACAGCGAGCCGAGACTCCGCTGAGGTTG